>CM064580.1:24474291-25074291 GCA_032716605.1 Paralithodes platypus
CGACGCCCGTTCGTATTGTGTACGACTGTTCCGCTAGTATTGGCAAGGGCAGATCAAGTCTTAATGACTGCCTTTACACAGGGCCATCACTAGTGCCAGATCTAGCAAAAATATTGCTACGATTCAGGGTACACAAATATGCCTGGATAAGTGACATCGAGAAGGCATTTCTCATGTTGAGACTTCATGAAGAAGATCGTGACTACACCCAATTTCTGTGGCTAAAGGATCCCTTGGACTTATCTTCACCCTTACTTTGCTACCGATTTAAGGTAGTGTTGTTCGGGGTGACTTGCTTACAGTTTCTTCTTAATGCCACGATCTTAAAACTTCTTTCCATTATTAAAGAGGATCCCAAAGTTGTGGAGGCTATTAAGGAAGGTTTGTACATTGACAACCTCCAGGGTACAGGCAGTGATGAAGAGGCTGTCGTTCAGCGTTACTGGGATGCTCAAAGAATAATGTTTCAAGCACATTTATATCTCAGAGAATGGGCTACCAATAGTCCTCAACTAGGAGACCTCCTGCAATTGGATGGTGTTGCTGCCAAGAATCAAGAGCGAGTGAAGACATTAGGACTCTTATGGTTACCTGACTCTGATCTGTTGACGTTCAACGCAAGTCTCCCAGAGACCAATAAGGCAACAAAGAGAGAGTGCTTAAGAGTGGCGGCACAACTGTTCGATCCACTCGGTGTACTACTGCCCGTTACAATAAGGTCCAGAATTTTCTTACAGCAATTATGGAGACTGAAACTAGATTGGGACGATCCGCTACCTGATGACTGCGCTACCGAATGGTCTACAGTTACCAAGGACCTGCACCTCTGCTGTGACTTTACTTATCCTCGGAGGACGGTATATGCTGATTCGGTGGAACTTCATGCGTTTAGCGATGCAAGTGGTGTCGCCTATGGCACTGCAATATATTTTGTGAGCCCGGAACATAGCTGTCTGGTCATCGCTAAAGCAAAGGTCGCTCCCATAAGATCCATAACAATACCAAGACTAGAGCTAACTGCTGCTTTGCTAGCTGCCAGATTAATCAAATTTGTGGAGGAAGCCTATCATAAAATTGTAGAAGTCAACAAAATTGTATTATGGTGCGACAGCCAGGTTACATTGCATTGGTTGCGTAGTATGAAGAAGCTTCCAGTGGACCGTGTTGACGAAATAAAATCCCTTCTTCCGACTGTAGAATTCCGGTACGTGTCCTCTAAAGAAAACCCTAGTGACTTACTGTTTAGAGGTGTTTCGGCAAAACATCTAAAATCTTCTGCGTTTTGGTGGGAGGGGCCCATGTGGCTCCGAAACAAAGACGAGTGGCCAGAAGACATAATACCAGATGACCCAACGCCACAAGTAACTAGCCAAGTCATTGGGACTAATGATGAACAAGACACACGGTTATGGAACTGGGAAAAATATGGCAGTTATGATAAATTCATTCGGGTAGTTGCATGGACTATTTGATACAAGAATAATTTGAAGGCAAAAATTAAAAAGGACATCTCCCACAGACAGTGCCCTCCTCAGCATAAAGGAACTAAAAGTAGCAGAAAAGATTATAGCTCAAAGATGCCAGCAGGAATGCTTCCCAAAGGAGTACGAGATGCTGTCTGGTGACAAGGGTACTCGCAATAATTTGGTAAACCAATTAGGACTTGTCATGAAGGGAGGATTAATTGTATGTGAAGGTAGATTGAAGTTAGCGGCTCTTCCGGATTCAATGAAATATCCGATACTACTGCCTTCCAAACATCCTTTCACTACCATACTCATCAATATGTGTCATCGTGTCTGTTGTCACTATGGAGTTAATCACGTGGTAGCATATATACGGCAAAGGTGGTGGATTCCTAAGATAAGACAAGCGGTAAAACAAGTGACCAGTAAGTGTATAACCTGTCGTAAAATACAGGGTAATACCTACACGAAAGCTAGAGTACCTCCTCTACCAGACATCAGGACTACTCCTAGAGATCCCTTCGAGGTCACAGGGGTTCATTATACAGGAGCAATTCCTGTCCGGGGCTCACACAACAACAAGGCTTATATGCTTTTATTTACGTGCGCTACTACAAGAGCTATCCACATTGAAGTAGTTAGCAATATGACCTGTGACAGCTTTATCCATGCGTTCCGAAGATTTTGTAGTAGGCAGGGATTTCCACAGATAATGTTAAGCGACAATGCTGCTACATTTGTAGGAGCTTCCAGACACTTGGAAGACATCCAAAGCGATCCTAGTCTTCAGGCTCATCTTGCCGAAATCCGATGTGAATGGCGTTTTATCCCAGCACGTGCACCTTGGTTCGGAGCTATTTGGGAGAGAGCCATAGGTATTGTGAAGGCTGGGCTTAAAAAAGTACTAGGTCGTGCTCTAGTCTCCTTTGAGGAACTAACTACTGTCCTATTGGAGCTGGAGGCTACCGTGAATGATCGCCCTTTAACATATGTCTCGGGTGATCTGGAGGACCCTTGCCCTATTACCCCATCCATGCTGGTTAAAGGTCGTAGACTTCGTGACTTCCCAAAGGACCTAATTCAGCTAGATGAGCTGCAGGATCCTAGTTACGATAGTAAAGCAGCGATACACAGCAGGTACAATTACATCAATAAATTGATCCGGGACCTATGGAGGCGTTGGTCTAATGAATACTTGGTATCACTACGAGAAGCCTATAAGAATAAAAGAGGCTCATCAAGCAGTGTATGGCCAAAGATAAATGACATCGTGCTTATACATGACGAGGGACCTCGTGTCCTTTGGAAACTTGGTAGGGTAGTTAGACTCTATCCCGGACGAGATGATCTGGTTAGAGTGGTCCAGATTAGAACAAAGATTGGCCTGACCACTCGACCCACCGTCAAGTTGTATCCATTGGAACAGGAAATCGAAAGCATTTCGATCCCTCAACCGGCGGTCACTGGTGATGGTGTTAGCTCTCACGACTCCACCCCTATGTCACCAGCGGTCGCTGGACCATCTGCCAGTAATGATCCTGTTGGAAGATTACCTCTTCGCCGAGCCGCTGTTAGCTCTTATAATAATAATAATAATAATAATAGTTCTTAAAGCTAGCGCATGCTAAGCTAGCTAAGGATAGCTCAATAAGGCCGATTAGGCGTATTTCCATTGGGGTCCTGTACTACTACCCCATCCCTTTGCTCATGAGGGATGGTAACGACTCAGTGCTTGTGAAAAATCTTTAATGCGCCGAGCGTGGGCGCGAACCCGGGCCTTCTGGGTGGAAGTCCGAGACGCTAGTCACTACACCACAGCTATGGAGATCTAACATCGCTGCGGGATTATTGTAGATAATGTATATATTGGTGGTGGGAATGTGTCGAGACTCGTAAGTAACTCGACAGTTTAGGTTAAGTAAACATACTGGAAGTTCAAATTAGGTGCCAGTACTAGGCTAAGTTATATATCTATATAAAAGGTATATACTATTTCGTATTAAGTTTATATGGGTTTATTATCCATTATTATATCGGGTTGTCATTATAATAAATCCGGTATATCTTGTAGTTAGTTAAATGACGCATTGGTAGATAAGATAACTGCGCATGCGTCATTCTTGGAACTGGCGGGTTCATCGCCACAAACCTTAGACTCGCTTTACCTACGACCTCACCAAGATCTCCTTCTAGCCGCTCCAATACAACCACCTGTTTCTTGCTAAGTCATCCTAATTCTTATATCTTAGTGGCCACTATATCTTCTATCTATTCCTACCACTATCATTTTGCTATCTATCCCTATCAACCAATAAAGTAAGTTAACTCTTGTGAGTTTATAGGTAAATTCCACTTTGTTTACTCTTGAATTCTCACAGATGTCATTCCTTTCGGAAAATCATTGTCTTTAGGACACGAGTGCTGCTCAGTTGGGAGTTGCGGCATTATGGGACTGTCTGACCTTGGGGAGACCTTTCGTTTAGTGTGGCAGGCATAACGAAGTCAAAATCTAGAACAGAACGAACACCATTGGTGAATAGGCGGATACGGATGACACAGGTATAATTCACTACCAACCACCACCCTTTTTTATAGCATTGTATTGGCCATTAGTTTTCCTTGAAGTTAGAAGCCTTTACAAAATATTTGAATTGTTAGGACAAATTAAAAACCATGACAGTCACTGGTACTTCAAAAACAACTTGCGCTGCTAAGCGCAAGAAGCTAAAAGGGTGTATAGACTTCAAAGAAGGTGCATATGCTAGCATCCACCATGATGATCTCCGTCTTTTTTGTGAGATAGAAGGAAAACACATAAAGGAGGAAGATGGGATTAAGGAACAAATAAAGAAAAAGGACACTGAGAATACAATCCTGAAGAACGAAGTTTCTGAAGGAAGAAAAGAAATAGAAGAGTTGAAAAAAGAATGAAATAGTCTTAAAAGTCAAACTGATGTGAGAGTGGCAGCTGTTCCTTCAAATACCAGTACAAGTCATGCAGGTGGGAATAATCAAAAGAAGAAAGTCATGGAGGCAACAATTGAAGCAGCAACTACGGAAGAGGCTGCGATTCCTGCCACAGCTAGTGATAGTGACCCTCATTATGCTCGGAGAGAAGAAAAATACCAGACAGGAATACGAGGTTAACACCTCAAATAGATTCAGCCTTCTAGACAGTGTCAAAAGTCAGTATGACTTTCCTAAATCATCACAGAACAGAGGGAAAGAGGATAATCAAATGCAGAGTGAGCATCGAAATGCTAAGCCTACTATACATCATTCAAACAATAAAGGGACCAAACTTATATGTTAAGTAGGTTTGGTCTTGATAGTGACAAGGTGCGAAAGCAATTTTGATTGGAGATTCTCAGGTCAAGGACAAGAGTCTCACTTTGTTAAGTTTCTCCAAGATGTGAGAAAGGTGAAGAGCCTTGCAGGTGCAAGGACTTCCTAGATTACACAGGAAGTAGAAAAAGTCTGGTCCAAGACTAAGGGGGACGGCAGTAATAGCCCTGTTCCTCAAAAAATAAAAGAAAACAAGTTGGTACCAGAGTCGATAATAGGAGAGGTCATGACTCTGGTTGATGAGCTCCGACTCAAGACAGACAGAGGCATGATACATGGCATTTTGCCCAGAATGTATGGAGGGGATTGTTCTACCAGCAAAGAAATAGGATTAAATGCTAGGTTAGCTGACCTGTGTACCCAGAAATGAGTGAGCTTTGTGGACCCATTTGATGAGTTCTATGGGAAGTGTAACCTCTACCTCTGTGATGGTATGCACTTAAGCTTTAGCGGTAAAATCAAACTTGGTAATTTTCTAAATCCCCATCTCTACAGCTTGCTGAGGGCAAGCAAAAATGTAGAAAGCATCCCCCAGCAGGAACAGTGCAAACCCTTGCCAGCAGTTGATCTCAACTTCCAAAAATAGGTCCCACAAAAGAAGGAGTTAGTCCCTGCTCATTCAAAGAGCAGTTTATGGAATAACAAGCTGCATTCGTTCTTACTAAACTTGCCAAATCAGGCTCAACCAACCAAAATGATTCACAAGTGATATAGCTTCAGCAATTAGAGAGAGAAAGGCTGCATACAGAAATGCCAAAAGAAGTCAAAACCAAAGAGATTTAAATTCCTTAAAACATATGTGTAGAAGAGTGAAATCTCTTATAAAGGAAGCAAAGCGGAATTAAAAACTCAGGGTTGTAGCCCTCTGCAAAGAGAGTCCTAAAGAGTTCTGCTATGTGAACAGCAGGAATCATTCAAAAGTAGCATTGTCCTATAAAGGATCCAAAAGGCCAACTACAACCTTTGACACTGATATAGCTAAATACCTAAATTACTATTTTGTCTCAGTATTTACAATTTAAATTACCAGTAATATTCCAAGTCCAAGTTAAGTTAACCCGTCCAATCCCAGCGATGGCTATCAGCCGTCAGTAGATAAAGTCACTCCCCAGTCCCAGCGACGGCTGGGAGCCGTCAGTAATGTACTTTCCTTGTAACTGCCTGTATCAGGCTGTGCCTGGTACCACGACTGTTTGAGCACTGCTCTCGATATGGCATCACTTCTCAGCTTATATACAACCCACTGAAGGCTGGGAGAACCAGTCTTCCTTCATCTCTTGAGGTGGAAGGTTGTTCTATCTTGCCATTTTGGCCACATTGCTTGGGACTGGGGGTGGGGGGTGGGGGGGGGGGACTTTTATTACTGTACCCTACAGTACACTAGGGGTTAAATAGGTTCAAGTCATTTGGCCCAGATAGCTTATTTTCCCGAGTTGTACAAGAAGAGCGAGATGAAATCGTACCTTTCTTGGCAGAAATCTTCAATAAATCACTAGAAAATGGAGAGGTTCCTGAAGACTGGAAGCTGGCCGATGTGACCCCAATCTTTCGGAAAGGGGATCATGAGTGTCCCAAGAATTATCGGCCAATTAGCTTGATTTCTCTTATAGTAAAACTCATAGAAGGGATACTAGTAGACAAGCTAGTTGACTACCTAGAAATCCACAATTTAATTACAAATTCCTAACACGGATTCAGGCGACACCGATTGTGTCTTGCCAATTAGCTGGAATGTTTCCATGAAATGCTGATTGAGTATGACAAAAGTAGAGCCTTTACTTAGATTAAAAAAAAAAAAACATTTGACACAGTGCCCCATTGCAGGCTAATGTCAAAAGTGAGTGCACTAGGTATCAATACTGAGGTCACAAATTGGATAGAAAGTTGGCTAACAGGTAGATAACAATAAGTGGTAATCAATGGTGTTTCTTCTGAGTGGACTCCAGTCACTTCTGGAGTTCCACAGGGATCTGTCCTTGGCCCACTTCTGTTTATTATGTGTGTCAATGGAATTGGTATTGGTCTGTTGAGTGTGATCTACAAGCTTGCAGATGACATAAAGGTTGGAATGAATGTGAAGGTTGAACAGCTCAGGATGGACCACAACAGAGTGAGTGAATGGTCGGAGACATATGGCATATGCCTCTAAACTTGGAAAAGTGCAATGTGATGCATATCGGCCAAGCAAATCCCAAGTCAGGCTATTTACTATTGGGAATGCCTCTAGAAGTGACTAACTTGGAAAAGGATATGGGTGTTCTGATTAGTAGTGACCTAATGTTTTCCAAGCAGTGCAGTAAAGTAGAAAGCTCAGAAATTACTGGGCTATACTAAGAGTCAATTAAACCCGGGAACGGCGAGCCCCCTATATTGGACACCATGCCCCTGGGCGAGCATATGACCATTTGGGCGACTATTCCAAATCGCGACGAAAAATACATCAGCGTGTAGGAAATGTTCGCGCTCACCCGGCCATATATATATTTATCACAAAAAAATGGGTGGGGGTGGGTGGGGGGGCGTCCCATAGTTGAAAAATGTGGCGCGACCGGCATCGCGCGTCGAGAAAAACATCGAGCGGCGAGATTTACCCGCGTGTATATTCTGGCGTACGGGGGGTAGAACCAAGGGGAGGGGAGGGTGAGTTGGCCGTATTATGGCTTATATAACATATTGTGAGCTCTTTCATGATATATAATGTACATGTACGTATATAGGGCACCCATTTCCATATCATATAGCAAGAAATAAGGCGCACATACACAATATATGCGATATATAGGCGAAATTATACATGTGATACGTGATTGAAAGGGAAAGGATGGAGGAGGGAGGAAAGGGGAGATAATTGTCATCGATTGTCGAAATTTATGCACCTATATATTCTGGTTTAGGGTGCAGCAGGGGGTAGGAGGGAAGGGAGGGAAGGTGGAGGGTGGGGTGGGGTGAGCTAAATATCGCTTATATATCGTACTGTGGGCATGTTCATGATATATAATGTACATGTACGTATATAGGCAACCTATCTACATGTCATATAGCAAGAAATATGACGCACATACACAATATAGACGATATATAGGCTGAAATTATATGTGAGCTAGTGAGGGAATTTAGGGAGGGAGGGAGGGATCATATGACAGTCGCCCGAGGGTAAACAGATGCATGTGTGTGGTGTTGTGGGTGTGACACACGGGTAGGAGGAGGGAGGGAGGTGGGTTGATGGAAGATATTGCTATATAGTGTGCATATTATTCACTGTCATGCTTTCATATAGCATGCAGACACTGCAGTAGTCCCATGTGAAGATATTGCTATATAGTATACATATTGATCACTGTCATGCTTTCATATAGCATGCAGACACTGCAGTAGTCCCATGTGAAGATATTGCTATATAGTATACATATTGATCACTGTCATGCTTTCATATAGCATACAGACACTGCAGTAGTCCCATGTGAAGATATTGCTATATAGTGTACATATTGATCACTGTCATGCTTTCATATAGCATGCAGACACTGCAGTAGTCCCATGTGAAGATATTGCTATATAGTATACATATTGATCACTGTCATGCTTTCATATAGCATGCAGACACTGCAGTAGTCCCATGTGAAGATATTGCTATAGTATACATATTGATCACTGTCATGCTTTCATATAGCATGCAGACACTGCAGTAGTCCCATGTGAAGATATTGCTATATAGTGTACATTGATCACTGTCATGCTTTCATATAGCATGCAGACACTGCAGTAGTCCCATGTGAAGATATTGCTATATAGTGTACATATTGATCACTGTCATGCTTTCATATAGCATGTAGACACTGCAGTAGTCCCATGTGAAGATATTGCTATATATAACATTGATCACTGTCATGCTTTCATATAGCATGCAGACACTGCAGTAGTCCCATGTGAAGATATGCTATATAGTGTACATATTGATCACTGTCATGCTTTCATATAGCATGCAGACACTGCAGTAGTCCCATGTGAAGATATTGCTATATAGTTACATATTGATCACTGTCATGCTTTCATATAGCATGCAGACACTGCAGTAGTCCCATGTGAAGATATTGCTATATAGTGTACATGTTGATCACTGTCATGCTTTCATATAGCATGCAGACACTGCAGTAGTCCCATGTGAAGATATTGCTATATAGTGTACATATTGATCACTGTCATGCTTTCATATAGCATGCAGACACTGCAGTAGTCCCATGTGAAGATATTGCTATATAGTGTACATATTGATCACTGTCATGCTTTCATATAGCATGCAGACACTGCAGTAGTCCATGTGAAGATATTGCTATATAGTATACATGTGATCACTGTCATGCTTTCATATAGCATGCAGACACTGCAGTAGTCCCATGTGAAATATTGCTATATAGTGTACATATTGATCACTGTCATGCTTTCATATAGCATGCAGACACTGCAGTAGTCCCATGTGAAGATATTGCTATATAGTACATATTGATCACTGTCATGCTTTCATATAGCATGCAGACACTGCAGTAGTCCCATGTGAAGATATTGCTATATAGTATACATATTGATCACTGTCATGCTTTCATATAGCATGCAGACACTGCAGTAGTCCCATGTGAAGATATTGCTATATAGTGTACATATTGATCACTGTCATGCTTTCATATAGCATGCAGACACTGCAGTAGTCCCATGTGAAGATATTGCTATATAGTGTATATTGACACTGTCATGCTTTCATATAGCATGCAGACACTGCAGTAGTCCCATGTGAGATATTGCTATATAGTATACATGTTGATCACTGTCATGCTTTCATATAGCATGCAGACACTGCAGTAGTCCCATGTGAAGATATTGCTATAGTGTACATATTGATCACTGTCATGCTTTCATATAGCATGCAGACACTGCAGTAGTCCCATGTGAAGATATTGCTATATAGTACATATTGATCACTGTCATGCTTTCATATAGCATGCAGACACTGCAGTAGTCCCATGTGAAGATATTGCTATATAGTGTACATGTTGATCACTGTCATGCTTTCATATAGCATGCAGACACTGCAGTAGTCCCATGTGAAGATATTGCTATATAGTGTACATATTGATCACTGTCATGCTTTCATATAGCATGCAGACACTGCAGTAGTCCCATGTGAAGATATTGCTATATAGTGTACATATTGATCACTGTCATGCTTTCATATAGCATGCAGACACTGCAGTAGTCCCATGTGAAGATATTGCTATATAGTATATTGATCACTGTCATGCTTTCATATAGCATGCAGACACTGCAGTAGTCCCATGTGAAGATATTGCTATATAGTATACATGTTGATCACTGTCATGCTTTCATATAGCATGCAGACACTGCAGTAGTCCCATGTGAAGATATTGCTATATAGTGTACATATTGATCACTGTCATGCTTTCATATAGCATGCAGACACTGCAGTAGTCCCATGTGAAGATATTGCTATATAGTATACATATTGATCACTGTCATGCTTTCATATAGCATGCAGACACTGCAGTAGTCCCATGTGAAGATATTGCTATATAGTGTACATATTGATCACTGTCATGCTTTCATATAGCATGCAGACACTGCAGTAGTCCCATGTGAAGATATTGCTATATAGTGTACATATTGATCACTGTCATGCTTTCATATAGCATGCAGACACTGCAGTAGTCCCATGTGAAGATATTGCTATATAGTGTACATATTGATCAGTCATGCTTTCATATAGCATGCAGACACTGCAGTAGTCCCATGTGAAGATATTGCTATATAGTGTACATATTGATCACTGTCATGCTTTCATATAGCATGCAGACACTGCAGTAGTCCCATGTGAAGATATTGCTATATAGTGTACATATTGATCACTGTCATGCTTTCATATAGCATGCAGACACTGCAGTAGTCCCATGTGAAGATATTGCTATATAGTGTACGTATTGATCACTGTCATGCTTTCATATTGCATGCAGACACTGCAGTAGTCCCATGTGAAGATATTGCTGTATAGTGTACATATTGATCACTGTCATGCTTTCATATAGCATGCAGACACTGCAGTAGTCCCATGTGAAGATATTGCTATATAGTGTACATATTGATCACTGTCATGCTTTCATATAGCATGCAGACACTGCAGTAGTCCCATGTGAAGATATTGCTATATAGTGTACATATTGATCACTGTCATGCTTTCATATAACATGCAGACACTGCAGTAGTCCCATGTGAAGATATTGCTATATAGTATACATGTTGATCACTGTCATGCTTTCATATAGCATGCAGACACTGCAGTAGTCCCATGTGAAGATATTGCTATATAGTATACATATTGATCACTGTCATGCTTTCATATAGCATGCAGACACTGCAGTAGTCCCATGTGAAGATATTGCTATATAGTGTACATATTGATCACTGTCATGCTTTCATATAGCATGCAGACACTGCAGTAGTCCCATGTGAAGATATTGCTGTATAGTGTACATATTGATCACTGTCATGCTTTCATATAGCATGCAGACACTGCAGTAGTCCCATGTGAATATATTGCTATATAGTATACGTATTGATCACTGTCATGCTTTCATATAGCATGCAGACACTGCAGTAGTCCCATGTGAATATATTGCTATATAGTATACGTATTGATCACTGTCATGCTTTCATATAGCATGCAGACACTGCAGTAGTCCCATGTGAATATATTGCTATATAGTGTACATATTGATCACTGTCATGCTTTCATATAACATGCAGACACTGCAGTAGTCCCATGTGAAGATATTGCTATATAGTGTACATATTGATCACTGTCATGCTTTCATATAGCATGCAGACACTGCAGTAGTCCCATGTGAAGATATTGCTATATAGTATACGTATTGATCTCTGTCATGCTTTCATATAGCATGCAGACACTGCAGTAGTCCCATGTGAATATATTGCTATATAGTATACGTATTGATCACTGTCATGCTTTCATATAGCATGCAGACACTGCAGTAGTCCCATGTGAATATATTGCTATATAGTATACGTATTGATCACTGTCATGCTTTCATATAGCATGCAGACACTGCAGTAGTCCCATGTGAAGATATTGCTATATAGTGTACATATTGATCACTGTCATGCTTTCATATAGCATGCAGACACTGCAGTAGTCCCATGTGAATATATTGCTATATAGTATACGTATTGATCACTGTCATGCTTTCATATAGCATGCAGACACTGCAGTAGTCCCATGTGAAGATATTGCTATATAGTGTACATATTGATCACTGTCATGCTTTCATATAGCATGCAGACACTGCAGTAGTCCCATGTGAATATATTGCTATATAGTATACGTATTGATCACTGTCATGCTTTCATATAGCATGCAGACACTGCAGTAGTCCCATGTGAAGAGTGGACACCCATTATTTGGCCGTAGACAGTATAAAAAGAACAAAATCAGTGTAGGTTTGTGGGAGGGAGGAGTGTACACTACAAAAGTAGGGGGTTTGCCTGAAATAAACAGTGTGCCCGAAATAGACTGGTGTCGTTTTACACAAGATAAACTGCTTGGCCCTTTGAACACCGACCTATTGTAGGATTTCATATATTTATAATATAACTATATTGTAGAGTGGTATTTTACATGTCACTTTGCGTAAATATGACAGATAATTTCATTGATCTACGAGTATTTGCACGTAATATAATGTGACGGTCCTTTTGATATTTCAATGAATATATTTTTATAGGGACATTATGTTATTTCCCATGTAGTGAACAAAACATTAATCGATATACAATAGTATATCGTATATCGATGTATTACTTTTTTTTTTGGTCGCGGGTGACAGGTTGAATCTACAGACCAAGTTTTCCCTTTCTATTAGTATGAGCCGCGGTGGCCCGATCGGTAAGGTCACGGAGAGGCAATCGGGAGGGATGTCAGGGCAGTGGGTTTGAATCCAGGAGGGGGTTATGGAGAGACTTTTGTGATGTTTAGAAAAATGTTGTCAATTTTTTTTTTTTACAAACTCATGTAATTGTATTCAAGCAATATGAAATATTCATAAAATAATTCATATTGCAAGAATACAATTAGGCCTACATGAGTTTGAATTGTCTTTTTTGTCTTTTGTTTATTTATTTATTTATTTATTTATGTTTTTGTTTTGTTTTATATTATAATAGAAAATACATACATAGGAACATAGTTTGCAAATTATTATTATTTATTATAACGTTACAAAGTTACATACAAACATATATGGGCACATTACTATCACAGGAGATTTATCTTGAGGTAGTGAATGAAAACATTACAAATAACAAGTGAACATAACACAGATAAAATTACCAAATATATATATATACAATGCAATTGGTATCACAGTAAAAAGATCTTCAGTGAGAGTGACTTAGGGAATAGATCATAAAAGTGAGAGTGACTTAGGAAAGATATCTTGAGTGAGAGTGACTTAGGAAAGAGATAATGATTGAGATTGATTAACTAAAGAGAGCATGAGAGAGTGATTTAGGAAGATCATGAGTGAGAGTGACATAAGCGCGCGGTTAGGTAGGTCAGGTCAGGTGAGGTGAGGTGAGGTAGGGCACGAGTCAAGGGCAGGGCGTCGACACTCAGAAGGGCAGGGCGTCGACACTCAGAAAAGCTTCAGGGTGTGGAAGTTCCTGAAGCAGTCACCGAGGCAAAGGGGGACCTTGCACTCCTGGCACATGGTGGTGACCCTGGGCTTTATCCTGGGCCTCCTGGTGGTATTGGAGCAGGCGTAGCAAACCAGCTGCCTTCTCCGATTGCCAACAAACTCGGTGTGGGCTGAGAAATGCCGTGACAGAGCTACCTGTATATGGTCGGGGGCATGGGCACCACGCCAACCCACTTTAGTTTTAGTGGGCTCCCCGAACATCTCCAGGAGTTGGTACGACACATTGTACACAAACTCCCGGAACTTGAGCTTCTTGTTCGGGGCCATTTCCCTTTTCACAAGCCACATATTGTAGGCGTTGAGCATGGTGATATCCACAAGATGATGAAAGAGCTTGTGGTACCACTTGACTGTCTTTCTCAGACACTCAACGCCTGCGAGTTGGCAGTCGGACTTGTCCACCAGGTGCATATTCTTGGTGTAATCCACCACCATGTCAGGTTTTTCAATTATTTTCTTGATCCGGTAGTGAATTTTGCCTGAGTCGACCTGGACGCCTGTGTGGACAGTTGACAGCAGGTGAACATCATGTCTGTCCTTCCACTTGATGGCCAACATTTTGCCAGACTTCTCCATCATTTTGTATTTCCCTCGTCCCCTTCGTCGCCTTCTTCGTGGTCTTCTCTCCCGGTGTTCCTGAACAAGGTCGTCCTCCGAGGGTGTGTCACTGGATACTGGATTTTCTAGTGGCATTACACGACCGACGAACTTCGGCATGAACTTTCTTGTCTTTCTGACAGTCCCACATGACCCCGTTTGGTTGTCATGTAGAAATTGGCAGAGAGCAGGAGAAGTATGCCAATTGTCGGTGTACAATGTGTGCCCCTTGCCCATGTATGGTTCCATAATTTTCTTCACGATGGCCCCAGACAAGCCCAAGGGGTAATTGGCAGCGACTCTTGGCACGTCTATATCAGTTCCAGTATAGATGATCATGTCAAGCACTATGCCGGTCTCACAGTCACACAAGACGAACAATTTGATCCCAAACCTGTGCCTCTTCAAGGGGATATACTGCTTGAAAACAAGACGACCTTTGAAGAGCACGAGCGACTCATCGATCACCAAGTTGTGGAAAGGGGTGAAGTATTTCTTGTACCTCGCCATCAACATGGTGAAAACATCACAAATTTTCCAGATTCTGTCATCTCTGTTAGGGTTGTCATTGTCTGAGAAGTGAATGAATCTCAGCAGCAATGAAAATCTGTCACGGGTCATGTACTGGTTGAAAATTGGTGTGGGGATGAGTGGGTCGTGTTTCCAGTAATGTTGCAGCACATGCTTCTTGCAAAGAGGCATGAGGAACAACAGGGCAAAGAACGTCATGAATTAGTTGGTAGTAGTATCCACCCAGGCTCGTATTCTCGCCCTTGGAGATATCATGTGCATTCTGTCCCACACCCACCTGAAGTAGGTGTTGGTTCGGGCCACGATGAACGCCTTAATCTCCAAGTCAAAGAATGCCAAGAAGAAATCCATCTCGCTTGCATTATCATCACAGGGCCAATCTGCTGTTGAACCAGATTGATTTTCATCAAACTGGTGCAAGTCAGGTCTGAAATCGGCCCCATCTGACCATGCAAATGCATGAACATTTGCATAACGCATGGGCAAATTGTCGTCATCATCATCTTCAGCGCCACCTTTGGATAGGTCACTATCGTGGTCCCGATAAAGGATTTTGTCGTCGCCCTCCTCAGACGACGAACGCCCTTCCTTGTTCCCACCGTCGGCCGCTGACTCAATATCACTGTCCACGCCGCCCCAATCCCTCTCTTCGCCGTCCAAATCCCCATCACTACTATCCCCTTCGTCACCGAATAGCAGGGAGGCATATTTGGAGGGCGTCAGGGGATTCCTCTGCCGTAATCTCACAGGCGTGTTCTGGACAGGGGCGGAATGGCCGGCAGAGGTGGAAGGACCAGCAGAGGTGGAAGGGCCAGCAGAGGTGGAAGGGACAGCAGAGATGGAAGGGCCAGCAGTGGCGGCTGCAGGGGCGGCGGCGGCAGCAGGGGCGGTGGCAGGGGCGGCCCGTGGTGGCACGATAGGGGTAGAGGCAGGCTGTGTTTTCTTCCCCTTCACCTTCTTTTTTGTCCCTGCGGCGGCAGGGGCAATGGCAGGGGCGGTGACGGCTGCAGGAGCAGGGACAGGGGCAGGGGCGGCCCGTGGTGGCACGATGGGGGTAGAGGCAGGCTTAGTTTTCTTGCCCACTCCCTTCCCTTTTGTCCCTGCGGCGGCAGGGGAAGGAGCAGGGGCAGTGGCAGGGGCGGTGGCGGCTGCAGGGGCAGGGGCGGCCCGTGGTAGCACGATGGTGGTAGAGGCAGACTTGGTTTTCTTTCCCACCCCCTTCCCTTTTGTCCCTGTGGCGGCTGCAGGGGCAGGGGCGGCCCGTGGTAGCACGATGGTGGTAGAGGCAGACTTGGTTTTCTTTCCCACCCCCTTCCCTTTTGTCCCTGTGGCGGCAGGGGCAGTTGCAGAGGCGGCGGTGGCTGCAGGGGCAGGGACAGGGGCAGGGGCATGGGCAGGGGTGGCCCGTGGTGGCACGATGGGGGTAGAGGCAGGCTGGGTTTTCTTGCCCTTCCCCTTCCCTTTCTGTCCAGTCGCCCCCGCAGGTCCTACATCCCTTGGGCGGCCTCCTCCCGATGCAGAAGGCCCTCCTGTAGAGGCGGCGTGGGTGGTAGAGGTGGTACTGGTAGCAGTAGAAGGCGCACTGACATCGGGAAAGGCCAGTGATCTTTGGGCACGTACCGTACTACTTGTACGTGCCTTACGTGCCTTTTGGGGGGCACGAACATCTTCATCGGAGTCACTACTATAATCGTAGAGGTAGGAGTCATTTTGGGCAGCCACTCTCTGCCTTCCACGGGCACTAACACCACCTGAAGGAGGGCTGGTCGTGTCAGAAGGGCGCGCGGGAGAGGGACGTGTAGGCTCCATGGTAAAAAATTGGTATCTGACTGTACGCGCGCGACTGAGGTGTGTGTGTGGGTGGTGGCGAGAGGTGCCATGTAGTACTACTCACGCACCAATTTGTAGCCACCTGGGTTAAAGCCCTCGGTTTTGGTGCGTGTTTATAAACCGCCCTCTTAAGAGCTTTGCCGCCGTCGCCCAGTAAAACTTCTTATGAGCTTTGCTGCCGTTTATGGGTTAAGTATATAAATATGGATTTATTCCTCACACTTTACAATTCTCTGATACTGCCTCTCATTGAGTATGCTGTTCAATTCTGGTCTCCAACACTCAGGAAAGATATAAAGCGACTTAAGAGTACAAGCTAGGGCTTGTACAGTTGCGGCCAGTTCCACGCAGGACACTCGATAGGTGGCAGTACTATTAGTAAATATAAATCATCTGGTAACAATGGTGAGGAGTGGGTAGGAGGGGAGGGCTTGGGGAAGAGACTGGAGGCGAGCGACGGTAGTAGGGGGTGGGAAGCCAGCGGCCCAGCGGAGGGAGCTAAGGTACAAAGGAGTATACAAAGGAATACAAAGGAGAACAAACTGCAATAGACCTATTGGTCCTTACGGGGCAATTTGGATATCTAAAACTACTAATCTACTGACTACGAGGTAGAGAAAAGGATAGCAAAGAAGAAGGCTCCTCCCTACCCACCACTCCCTCCAGCTAATGCTGGCATGGAAACAGATAGGAAAAATATGTAGTATGGACAAACTGACACGGAAATTCGGATAGGACAGGAAGAAAATGAAGTTGATTTGTAATCTAAGCTAACTCTATTACTACAATTCTGAAAGGGAACAGATGTATGAATATCAATATACATTGCGGTATGCGTTGACACTTCGTTGCGCATTATTCTGAAAGAAACTGTGTTAATTGGGGGTTATTTGCCATGTGTTTATCCAGATGGTTCTTAAATGTTTCGACAATATTACAGTTTACAATGTTCGAGGGTAGTCTGTTCCAATTATTCACAACACGGTTGAAGAAGAAATGCTTCGCCTCATGAGAATGAAAACGCTTGCCTATAATCTTATAACCATTGTTTCTCGTGTTTGCTTGATTGATTGTAAATAATTCGCTTACATTTAGGTTGCTGAAACCCTTTAAGATTTTGAACACCTCTATTAGGTCACCTCTCATTCTGCGCTTTGTTAAGCTAATTTTGTTTAGTTCTTTTAAGCGCTCTTCGTACGGTTTATTACGCAATCTAGGTATCATTTTAGCGACTCTGCGTTGCACCTTTTCAAGTTTATTTATGTCCTTTCTGTAGTACGGTGACCAGAATAATTATTGCACGCAGTATTCGAGATGGGGATGCACCAATGAGTTGAATAGAGCATGTATGATTTTTTCTGATTTGCATTTGAATATTCTACGAATGAAACCCACCAATTTATTAGCAATTTTTATTACCTCTGTACTCTGTTTACTCGGCTTCAGGTCACTTGATATTATAACTCCCAGATCCTTTTCATTATTTGAATTTGATAGTTGAATATTGTTTATTGAGTAATATTTTTTAGTGTTGTTACTACCAATGTGTAATACTTTGCATTTTTCTATGTTGAATTTCATTTGCCATTGTTCTGCCCAGTTAACTAAAGTGTCTAGGTCACCTTGCAGTTTTTGTCAATGTACGGTTGAGGTTACTTTATTAGTAATTTTTGTATCGTCAGCAAATTTCGAAATTTTGCACCCTATTCCTTCGTCTAAGTCATTTATGTAAATTATAAAAAAGAATAGGAACCAATACCGAACCCTGGGGAACGCCACTATTTACTTTGCACTAATCTGATTCTTCACCATTTATTACGACTCGCTGTTTACGGTCATAGAGCCAATTTTCGAGCCATTTCAGAGTTTTCCTGTTATGCCATGAGCTTTTATTTTGTCAATGAGTCTCTTATGAGGTACGGTATCGAAAGCTTTCTGAAATCGAGATATATTATATCAACTGCTCTATCCTTATCACATGATTTGTAATTGTCATTGAAGAAATCGAGTAAGTTTGTTAAGCATGAACGTTTATTTCTAAAACCATGCTGGGATCTTTTATTAAATTATTTTCTTCCAAATGTTTTACTATTTTGTCCCTTATAATGGTTTCCATTAATTTGCCAGTTACTGATGTTAAGCTAATTGGTCGATAATTGCCTGGAGAGGACTTATTTCCTTTTTTGTATATGGGCGTCACGTTAGCTAGTTTACATTCGTTTGGAACTTTCCCAACATTCAATGATTTGTTGAACAGATTTGAGAGTGGGCTTAATATTTCGTGTTTTGCTTCTTTTAGGATCCTTGGGGATATTTTATCAGGGCCTGGGGTTTTATTAACTTTCAAATTGTTGATTGCGAGTAGGATATCGTCTTCATAAATCATAAAGTTTTTGAGCTCAGTGCCATTTGATTGATTCGTAGGGGTAGGTTGTCTACCGGTAGTATATTCCGACATGAAGACTGATGCAAAATAATTATTTAGGATATTCGCCATTTGTACTTTGTTATCTGTGTGATCTCCATTTTCCGCAACAAGTGGGCCTATTGTTGAAGTTACCGTTTTTCTGTTTCTTATATAGCTATAAAATTCTTTCGGATTGGACTTGCTGGAGCTGGCAATATGGAGTTCCAGATTTTTCTTACTTTGTTTGATGAGATTTTTGGTTGTTCGACGCAGTCTATCATGTTCTAATTTATTGCTATTGTTCTGAGTTACCTTATATTTTTGGTATGCATGCTTTTTTACTAAGAGGTTGTTTTTTATTTCATTATTCCACCATTTTGGCTTATAATTGCCCGCTGGGCGCCGGTTTCGTAGAGGGACGCTTGTATTTATGGCTTTGTTTAGGTTATTAGATAATATGTTCCATAATCGATTTACATCATGAGTTTCGGTCATTTCACTCCAGTCAATATTAGCAAGATGCCTTCTAAGTTTGTTGAAGTCGGCCCTTCGATAATCTGGTACTTTTTCCGTGCTCATGTTTTCTTTGTCATTATTTACTTTAATGTTAAAGGACACTATCCTATGGTCACTAGAGCTAAATTCCAGTCCGATTTTAACGCTATTTTACCAGTCTTTCATTTGTCGTTAGAATAATATCCAGTATGTTATTTCCCCTCGTTGGGTGTTCTACGTGTTGATAAAGGGCACTTTCCTGAAGATTAGCATATAGATCATGTCCCGCGTGAGCATTTAGTGGTTCGCCCCATGTTGTGACTGGCAGATTGAAATTGCCAAATATTACTGCTTCTTCCTGACAACTTACTTCTGCTATTTGATCATAGAGTTTCTCGTCAGTATCGGGTGATTGTGCAGGAGGTCGATAAATGAGGCCAATTATTATCTTGCTTGCTTTATTATGTATTTGAATGTAACTAGTATCAATATTATCAGGTTTGGTTACCTCGATTGGGTGAAGATTACTTTTGACATATAACAGAACCCCACCTCCCATTCTATCGGACCTTTCGCAGCTGAAGGGAGTATAACCTGGTAATGCGTATTCCGCCAAAAAATCACGGTTTTCCGTGTTGATCCAAGATTCTGAAACACCGATTATATCGCATTCCTCCATACATGCAAGTGCTTCCAGGTCTTCAAATTTGTTGCGTAAGCTGCGTGCATTAACGTAGCAGACCGTGATATTATTTTGGATAGTGTTTACATTTGATATGGGGTAGTTTATGTCGCTGCTACTGCCCCTGATCGGTTGTCGCTTTTTTATCTGAAAGTGCAGACTGCATCATGTAGGAGTCTGCCTAGGCGTGCTCCTCCGACTGAATTCAAATGGCAGCCATCATCCTGAAAGAGAATGTGTTGATTGTAGAAATGGTCCCAGAGATTGAGATATTCGACATCTTCCTGTGAGCAGAGGTATTTAAGTCTGTTATTAGTACTGAACGCCTTATCGTAGAAACCGGTCTCTGCATCGATCTTGGGAAGAATGCCTGAAATTATTATTATGTTACATAACTTACTCTTCTAACGCTGGATTGCCTTACCATATTTTTCCATTAGTTCCTCTGATCCAGTGCACATTACATTGTTTGACCCTGCGTGAATAACGAACAGGGTGTTCTCGTCAGCGTTGATGGTGATATCGTCGAAGGCTGCTGTGATCTCATTCAAACCAGCACCCGGTATGCAGAAACGCTTTCTGTGGTTTGGGACTCTTCCACAGAACTCTTCAAGTTGTCCTCGTAGGATGGAGTCTCTAATGAGCCTGGTCTCCTCAGTTTCATCACTTGTTTCTGTCACAATCTGGTATTTATTAAACATGGTGACTGGCAGATGTGACCTCCTTCTTGATTGCCTCGCCCTATTTCTTACGGAAGTAAACCTGGTGGGAGAGACGCTGGAATTTCATGGGGGTGAAGGGGTGTTGTGGCGGGCAGGTGGGGTGGCTGGTGGGGGTGTTAGCGGTTGGTCAACTCTGGGTGGGGAAGGAGATCTAGGCGGAGAAGGAAGGGCAGTTGCGTTTTCTTGGATTGACACCTGTACTGGTACATCCTGCTGGGTCTCCGGTGTTGCCGCTACATTGAGGGGATCAAATTCCTGTAACGAGTAGAATTCCTTCTGGAGTTTGTTATAGTTGGCTTTTATTTCGTTCTGGCCTTCTTCCAGATGTTGGCGGTTTTCGCACAGCCTGCATTCTGGGATGGAGAAATAGTCACTGAAGTATTGGCAAGGTGGTAGTTGATGGAGGCGAGACCAATTACCTCATTGTGAAAATTAAATTGTTTGTGTTTAGTAACATGATGTGTAACTACGATTACATCGCAATAGATTAATGTTATGCAATGTAAATGGTAACCCTTGTGGTATATAAGGAAAAAGGAAAATTCGGTAAATTACTAATACATGCCTAATGCAGAGTGCTTGATATATTACAAATGCAACCTTATCCCTCACCCCACACCCAACTCATTCGTTTGGGACAAAAATGTTTAGTATAATCTTCGGACGTTTTTCTATCGGAATTTAACTATCAAATGCCGACACTCGTTGTTACAAAATTTGTATAAATTGTTAATTAAACCTCTCATTAATGTAATTGTTATTCATAAGACGAGCTTTACCATACGTAGCTACGAAACATATGTGCAGATAGTTTGTAGTATCAGTGATTATAATGTTTAAGCCATTTCGCTCTCTCTCTCTCTCTCTCTCTCTATCTATCTATCTATCTATCTATCTCTCTCCCTCTCTCTCTCTCTCTCTCTCTCTCTCACACACACACACACACAAAGGGAGGGAGAGGAACAGAGGGACTTATATATTTACCATTACTAACCCTTAAAAAGCGGCCCACCACTTAAGTCGAGTTAAATAAAGCTGGACTATGTGGCGGCGCTCGACATAACTCGAGTGGCAATTTCAGCACGTAATGGGGCTGAGAGAGAGAGACAAGTGGTGGCAGGAGACTAGCGAGCGTATGACTGCTCCAGACCACCGCGGCGAACCTACTGACACAAATCTCAGCTCCCTCCTCCCTCTCTCACTCGCTACATACTCAATTATGTACCGAAAGTACCGAATTACCTGCTTTTTGCACTCGCGTTGCACGGTTATTGCAAGAAAACTATCCATCATACAAGGATCGTTATGGTGTCATTCGAAAGCTCTGTTTATGCCCTTTCAGGGATAGATACTTGTTTTACGTTCTGGGTCTTATTTAGGCATGAAAATGATCACGTAAACAGCCCTATTTTGGCTAAAAACACCCCGCTGGGCGGTACACATAAATAAACCGCATAGGCCGCTCGTAAGGTGCTAATCGTATCTCTATATTGTTAATGTTTGACCAAAACAGGTGTTAATAATTCAAAACGCTATTGTATAGGCCAGGGAGGCCACACCCTGAGAATAAGCACATTTTTTGTTTAGTATTGTTACAAGAGCTACATTATATGAGGCGTATAGAGGAAGAAGGGCGAAAAGGCCATTGATGCGAAATTTAGGTTATAGCAGTTTCCAGGAGCTGAATACTTGTACCAACTTGTGAAACAAAGAATAACTGCAAGCTCGCCCTAGAGAAACACAGGGTTGAAGTTGGGAACAAATATTTTGGCGTCACAACTGTTGAGAAGGTCCAGGTAGCAAGAGGAAGAAAGGCGAGGTTACCAGCCAATGGGATGGTCCGCGCATGTGACGTCAACCTGCAAGCCAATGCGAATGTGTGGCTGACATACACCTCTGCCTCTGCTCAGCCTCAGCCAAGGCCACCTCTACACAAGGCCTGCTCGATGTGAGAGGTGGAAGGGGCTCTACGTCATAGTAGGAGTATGCAGTGGGAGGCAGAGTTAGGGTGATATCTGTCAAAGGGTGATGGGAGTAGCGGTTAGCGACCTCGTTACTGGAAAAACCTTAGAAGTTGGAACTGACCTCTGTGAACCTGTTGCTGTGGCCTTGAATGTAAATGATTGATATCAGAATATTTAAGATATTATGAGCCCTAGTAACCTCACCCAACGATGCCGTATTAATGTTGTGTGCCCAACTGCAAGGGGAATTAAAAACAAATAAAAGTAAATACATTTATTCAATATTCCCCAAAAATGAGGAGTTATTGTGTGCTTGGATACAGGCTATCAAATAATTATGATAATTGCAAACCCACCCTGTACAGTCGAGTAAGTAATTAAACTGTTGTCTTCTATGATTAGACTATTAGAATGCATCAGTAGATAATGTACAGTGGGTCACCTTTCCGGCTGGGCCACCTAATGGTAATTTCGTTGGGAGTATTTCGCTCTGATATTAGTAAGATCGCTCACTCCCCCCACCCTGAATCTGTTGCATATTATGTCCCATAGATGGCGTAGTTAGATTTGCTGGGATGGAGACGTAGGGGCTACAGGGACTCAGGGAGTAAAGCACCCGTCACACCTAGCCGATTTTAGGCCAAGACTGTCCGCGACCTAAGGGTCGTGGACAGTCTTGGTCTACGTCGCCGCGCATCATGGGCCGTTGCCAACATAACAAACCGGTCGGGATGGGTCTTCACATACCCCCTCAAAAGTTCTACATGCACAACATTGAAAATCAAGTCGGCGTGGAGTGAGGTCAAAAAATGGGACGGGAAGGGGACGGGAGGCTGATGGCGTGTGACGTCGTGTGACGGCGCTTGACGGGAAAAGGTAGGCGTCAGTGCGGCGGCACACGGCACCATAAATGAGGTCTGCATCAGGCGGCGTCACCATAACAACCTGCGGGGATCAGCGGCGGCTTGCGGCGACCCAACGATGCCCTAACGGTCAATATATAAATAAACGACATAATTAAATAATTAAATAATAAATATATTATCAATAACCATCAAAATATAAGATTAGGTATAATAATTACAGAAAAAATGAAAAATAACAACATTCAATACATAATTAAATTAATAATAATAATAAAATAACAGAATTAACTGAAATAATCAGTTAATAATCAGCCGTCCATACTGAAGGGGTCGCCGTCCATCGGCACAGTAATGCATATTGACGCCGCCCTACCTCCTGTCGACGCCGTTCGTCGGGTCGTTGTCAACGCGCTACGCCGCAGATCGGCACTCCAGCGGCGACCTAGGTCTCACCTTCAGTCCTGCCTGGGCACCGCTCTACCCCATCAGGTCGCCATCAGGCGGCGTGGCCATCCATACTGCGTCCCGTCCAAAACTCATCCCCCCAAATCCTTAAGCTCTCCGCCGAAGGTCGGCACTCCTGACCACGACTAAAGGTCGTGGTCAGTCTTGGCTCAAGTCAGCATGGTGTGACGCCTGCTTTAGTGTGTGTGTGTGTGGGGGGGGGTGGGGGGTTGTGTAGGAAATGTTACGTGAATTCTTTCACCATGTTTATGGTTACTGCTATATCTCTATATCTCACGATATTAATTACGATGTAAACAACTTTTTTTGTTTGTGAAATCTACCTTTAAGAAATATTGGTTTATGTTATATTATTGTTTGCAAACTAATTTGTAGGGATTGCTAGATTCACTGTCTATTTAGTAAGATAGCACTTTCTCACTCTTTCACTCACACTATCTATCGATCTATCTATCTATGTATCTATCTATTTAGCTATCTATCTATCTATCTATGAATTAACTATATATCTATCTAGCTATCAATATATATCCACATTATAGATTAGTATTTTCCTTAACTTATGTGCATTTGCTCTTCTTGGGGCTAATGTTGGTCTCTTAAATTTTTATTGAGGTCCCGGGCTGGCCCGTATTGTCTATTTGCACCATTCTTGGAGGGCTCCTCATACCTCTCTGTCTCATACCTAGAGATATGAGGTTTGCCCGACTCGCATGAAATACTCATCACTCCAATTATAACCTATAGCACCTATGTCTATTCTTACCCTTACACTTTCTTCATAATACATCTAACCCAGCACCATGAAAACATTAGCGGTATCCCATTTTCATGAATTTAGGAGGAGCATGGAATATATATTAATTTCTCCTTCTCTTCCTTCTTTACTAAAATCTGCATAGTATGGTTTCCCATATTATAATATGTATTACTCTGGGAAACTTTTTAATCAAGAATGTTAATAAGGTCTTTCACACACACACACACACGCACACACTTGTGTTTCGATAAACACTAATGTTTCACTGTATGCTCGCGCATATCAGTATAATTATGTTATGGCTATAGCCATCTCACTCTCTCACTCGCTCTTTCAGGAGTCAGAGGGACCGCACATTCTACCAATTATTATCTTTCGCAACTAACTCAGCGCGTTACAGGATTTATCCACTGATATTTTGACAACCAGTCATGTAATGACATACCTATTGGTGTCTGGAAGAGAAAAACATCCGTAGGAACTATTTAAGACATACTGAATGTTTGCAACTACGCTAGGCCTGAAGAGACCATAATTATATCACAACTCTGTATAAAGGGGATGGCTGCAACCTCATCCGCGTGGCAGCTGCATATGTGTGTGTGGTTTAAATGCTGATATAACTAAGTTAATGTTTAATATTACATGATTAAATCTATGCAAGGGTAATTATAGTACAGCGGGTAAGCTAACCTATTGTGCATTTTTTGATAAAAGCACCAATTTTGGCACAGAGGTAGACCAATATATTATGAACAAATTTGGATGTGGAGCCATCGCCCAACTGCCCCCTGGCGGCCGTGGCGGCCATTTTCCAAAATGGCCGCCAGCAGACACCCAAAAGACACACAGAAGTTAGATAAAGTTTGCTGCTGAAGGTTTTAGTGAATGTTTATTGAATGTTTTGAATCAAGACATGCCAGATAGCTCTTAGTCACATTTTGGGAGATGTTGCTGATATTAATTAACATATTTAGGCTACTGTAATTGCAGATGAAATGGCGACAAGGAAACCCATGATCAGGCATCAAATGCTGACATTCCTTGTGAATAGGCTAGATTCATTTAAGTTGTGGAAATGTTATCTGACCTTCTTCCTCTGTCTGTCAATAGCTATTCATGGACACTGCCCACGCCAATTAAGATCCAATTAACAAAATTATTAACACAATTATGCTAATTACATCGATAATACAACAACAATAACAGAACCAGATAGTGATAATTATGGTGGCTTGCTCTCATCAGATCAATCCTGGGCAAGTCAAATGTTATACTTCTGTGGTCAATGGACACTACTACATTTAATTATCATGTTAATTAACACATAATATGCTAAATGCCATATGCAGATAAGTTCACTGTTTTACAGTACCTGTGTACTGTCTGGAACAGTTCAGAATCTTCATCTTAAGTTTGCGAGTTCAGTTCTGAGAGCACTCCCCATCGCAAGCACACAGTGGTGTGCATTCTTGCACTTGCACTTCTTGATGCAGCCCTTCTGGCATTTGCAGGAGACAAGCTCCCGGCAGACCTTGGATGCCTCGGGGAGCGTTGTCCAGAGAGGTTCGTACATGTCGCTGGTCTTGATCCAACCCCAGTCGGTTGGTGATGGCAATGTTGGTGCAGGAACCAGGGCCTGACCCCAGACATATCCGCCCTGGTATATTGCTCGTCGGACGTGCTGCTTCAGGGCTGCACTTGTCGGTGGTATCAGCTGGACAGTGCTCTTCTTTGCAAACAGTTTGCGGCGTGCCTTGTCGATATCGGTTGCGGTGCTTGTTCTGTCGTAAGGCAGGATGACGAACCTCTCGATGGTGTGCATGGCATCTTCATCAATATGATCCGGTGCAGTGGAGAGGTCAGTGAGTGTCTGGGTCAGCTGAGGTAGAGCTGTCCACACTGCCCATGCTGTCCTCTTGCCATGTCCGGCGAAGCAGGAGACCGTGTCACAGCCCGTCAAAGCATGAAACATCGGTAGTGCCTGTGCTTTCTCAGGGCCCAGAGCCCGCGCCATCTCATGGGCTGCCAAGAACCGGAAAGCCTTGCCCGTGCCGAAGGACACCCACACTTCGGCTTCCTCCTCCAGGGTGCGTGCCAGAGCCACTGCCAGGACATCAACATCAGTGTCAACTGTGCGGATGAGGATCTTCTTGTGGCCATTGTGAGCAGCGTGGGCGGCATGCAACATCATGCGGCTGTCGGCTTCTTCGTGGTTGCAAGGAGCCAGGGCTGCAGTATCTAGGAGCGGTGGCTTGCTCAAGACATCATCTCCTTCAGTGATGACCAGCTCCTTGTCTGCAAGCTGGAATGAGTCTTGGAGGACGCCAGAGAGGAAGCTGAACAGCTCTGTCTTGTCCTCGTCGACTCTGAGGAAGCTGGCCCAGTTCCCGGGGATCGTTGCACCACCCACCACCCGTCTTGTCACCCCTTTTCCACGCTTGGCTCTTGCTGAACCCTTCAATGAGTCTGTATTGTAGCGGTCCCACACCAGGTCCAGTCGCGTGGCTTGATGGACTTTTGAGAGTATGTAGGGCACAAAGACCTGCTGTGCATACTCGTTGAAGCTTTTTGCTGTAGCTGGCTTCAGCATCTGGATGATGACCGCTCCATCTAGCACAATGCAGCTGGTTGGAGGAACCTCAGACTTGGGCTGACTGAGATCTTCTAGACAAGCGAGAAGATCACTCTTGACACCGAGCCGGATGCCACCGCCATCTGATAGTGCAGGGGGGCAGGCTTGGTTTTCATGTTGGAAGAATTCCTCTAGATTCCCATCCCGGTTCTGGCACCCGATATACAGACGAGAGAACAGGTCCACGTCATTCTTCAGGGATTTCATCTGCTGCTTGCCCTTTCCCGAAGGTTTTGAAGCAGGCTGACCGAAGATTTTCAGCTTGTTTCTGTGGATGGCATCTCCTATGGGTTTCGTTCTCTACACCAGGCGTTCTCTGACGAAGTTGTCAAACTGCAGCTGACCCACTTCATGTGCATGACGGAGGGCGTCTATTGCTCCAGGTGGCGCGATCTCCTTGGTGTCGAGTACCAGCAGATCTTGACTCTCCTCTTCAAATGGTGTTACGCTGGCCAGCTTGCCAGAATGCGCTCGTAACTCGCTAGCGCTCGCCAGGGCAGTGAAATGGGCTACAATAATCGTAGAACGATGTTCTTTCTTTCATAGAGTTCATGTTGTCACAGACAGATCAGTGGTGATCTTTATTCTTGTCTGTGACACTTGGAAATATTTTATATCATTGATAGAATATAAGATGCATTGTGTGAAGTTAAAGAGAAAGAGCGAGGTAGGCAGCGAGGTGGTAGTATGTGCGTGTCTATGTATGTGCTGCCTCCCTCGCTCGGAGGAGTTTTCCCACGCTCCTGATTGGCCGGCGGGCCTGGCGAGTCACGTGACTTCTGCTCCTCATGACGTAGTCGTCTGTGATTGGGTGCCGCTGCCTTTGTTAGTGCTGGGGGGCTCCTTCCCGCGTGTCTCCTGCAGAGCTTGGCGTAGTGTGCTTGGTCCTACATGTCCTTTGCAATCTGTCCCCCATATAACCCTCTATACTACTATATCTCTCTCTGAACTTCTTCTTTTTCATACTTCCATCTTTATTCAATTATTTATCCCTTCTGGTTCTGCATACGACTTCCATAGTTGGCCAGTCATATTACCAGCACCAGCTCTCACATTCATGTTTGCACTAGTTTTAGGGAGTAGTAGAGTCATAGTCATATGGTAGCCTAGTGTTGGGGTGCTTCTAATTATTGAGCTGTTCTCTCTTATTATTTAATGCTAGACAGTGGAAGGTATCTTTGGTCGTTGTCTGAGTTATGTATGTGGCAAGTCCGAGCCCGTACAACATCGACGAAGCTAGCTAGCCTGTAACCCTTGTGCATATTTTCCTTTGCGAGTGTAGCAGTATACAAGTGAAGGGCTTTTGCCTACTCTCACCTGCATACTTGCTACCTCATTTTGTTGACCTTGTGGAGTGCCAGGGTAAGACCAGATACTTGAGATCTGGACTTATCAAGAGAGCCTCCAAGTCACGTAACGTAACATAAGGGAAATCTGTTCAAGGGGAGACAGTAGGCTACGAGCATGCTTGCGCTCTGCATAGTTTCCTAGTACTTTTTATGCCACTGCTAGACTTTATTAGTGAGAAAGACAGCATTGTGTTTATTAACTTTCATTGTGTGTGCTTTAGGAATTATTCACGCTTTATTTTAGCCAAGGTTGATGCATAGTGCACAACCCAGTTTGGCTGTTACGTTGGCTAAGGAAGTACTGTTTCTGAGTGGTTATTATTAGTGCTGTCACAGAGTTGTTGCACTCCCTTGATATATATATGTATCCTACTTATTGGTGTATTTAAGATACACGCTTTGGTGTCCTGCCCCTGCATTTATTTCTGTTCTGTATTAACGAGCATTTTAGAGTATCAGACGTTTTCAGAAGATTCTATACCTGATTGCTGTAGGACTAGACTTCCAGTGCTTTCATAGAGAGCATTGTAGAGGGTAGTGTTGAGTACAGACTCACACTAAAGTTAACGTAAGCATATACTCCTTTATTAAATCTTATTATAGTTTATTCAAGCATTGTTATTACTTAAGAGCATTTTATTAACGTAAAGTACTCCTTTTGTGAGTAGGCTTTGCCGTCATCGGCAAGCCTTTGTAGAAGTGCACTAAAACCCAGTTAATTGATACCCTGTTATCCAGGAGAATAACTCTGGAGGGTTTAAGTGTTTTTGTTCACCGGCGTAATAGTTCGAGGGTTTGGAATTAGCGTACCGTTGTTGCAGATATAGCCTATCATCTAGTCCATTCTTAAGTGCCCTTGTTTATTTCGTAGTGCCGGTCGTAACAAATGGCGACCTTAGACCAGAATATAGTGAACTAAATATTGCATTTTTTTTTTTTTGAGAAATCTTATTGCCATTTGGGGTTGAATTTATTTCTCGCATTGTTGGCAGTAGACATTGTTTTGAGGATATATAGAACTTGTTGGAGTTATTGGTGACCTAGTATTGCACTCAAGAACATCTTCGATATTTTTTTTTGGTGAATAAAGCTACGCAAGAGTTTGGCTACTTTTGTCTTGACTGAGATTTTTTGTTGTTGACTCCATTATGTCACTGGACGGGTCTGAGCATAGTGAGGGCACAGTGCGAGAGGCAGGCGAGGAGGTGGAGAAGGTGGAGTTGCTTAGCGGCGTTCGGGTGGTAAACAATGAGGAGGATGCTCGGAGATTTTTGGAGGAGCCTGTGTCAGCGGATCGTGTGTCGGGGCTAGACCGGTACGGACTGCAGTGTGTGGCCACGGTCTTAGGGTTTCCCGGTACTAGCGGTTTGTCGAGAGGTGAACTGGTTACCTGTGTGCTCGGTGGGGTGCATGGGGCTTCGGGTGGAGCGGGAGCTTGGGCACTTTCGGCCCAGTCCCCATTCCACTCGACTCCTACCATGGCGCCCCCTCGGGCTCCGGAGCTGGGTACGTTCCTGCAGGCCGATGCCCGCTGGCAGTTGGGTATGCCTCTATGTGATTCACGGGGTGGGTCCCCAATAGTAGCACCCCCTCCTCAGGGTTTGTCTTCCGAGATGTTCTTTCGGCTTGAGCAGCAGAAGCTTGAGCTCGAGCAGCGGAGGGCTGAGCTCGAGCAGCGGAAACATGAGGCGGAGCTTAAGTTTGAGTCTGAAAGGTATTGTGCCGATGTTGACCTAGAGAAAACTCGTGTAGAGGTGACAAGGAACCGGGTCGCCCAGGGGGGTCGAGCCCATGACCAGTCCCTGTCGCATCTACTTAAGTTGGTTCCAGTGTTTGATGAGTTAGGAGTTACAGAATTTGTTCTCCGGTTCGAGAAAAAGTGCCAGGAGCACCAATGGCCCGAGGAGAAGTGGCCAGCCCTTGTTTCTTCACGATTGACGGGGAAAGCACTCAAGGCGTACGATGCTTTGCCCCTAGATTCCTGTGTGGATTACGAGTTGTTGAAAGAGGCTGTCCTGAGGGCGTATGAGCTACAGCCAGAGACCTATAGGCTGAAGTTTAGGGCGGTTCCAAAAAGAAAGGAGAGTACTTTCCAGGAACACGCTAGAGAGCTGTCAGATGCATTTGAAAATTGGTTAAGGTCGGAGAAGGCAACTACTTTTGATTCAGTAAAACAATTAGTATTGCTGGAACAATTTTTTAAATGTACTGGCAGTTACTTGACTCTTAACCTTAAAGAAAAGCAACCGAAAACTCTGCAGAAGGCGGCTGAGCTGGCTGACCTTAGGGTGTCATTGATTCGTGGGTGTGGGTCTGCACAGAGAGCTGAGGCAGGTAACCAGGGGCGTACCACTCCACCCCCCCGAATTAATGACACAAACAATTATCCATTTAAGAGTACTGTTGCCAATTATGAACCCAAGTCGAAACCCTTCCCGTTTAAGAAAGGCCAGGGCCCTTCCTCACCTCAGAGGAAGTCCAAGAGTGAAGTGGAGTGTTTCAAGTGTCATGAGAAGGGGCATATTGCGCGCTCATGTCCGAGCGCACCGCCTACAGCAGTGGTGTCACTAGTGAGCAACATCGGCGTTTCTTTGAGGTCTTCCGCGTTTGCCCGGGGTAAACGGTCGGTTGCGAAGTCATCGCCGGTGCAGAAGCAGCAGGAGGGCTCGTCACCCGTCCGTGATGTTTTTTGTGGTCATAGGGGGCACGGCACTGTGAGGTGGGCTGGTGTGGAGCATAGGCTTGAGTTGCTGCGTGATACGGGCACTTCCCAGACACTAGTTAAGAATTTCACTGGCAAGCCTATTAACGTGGCTCGGGTTGTGGTGGTTCAAGGTATCAATGCTACGCGGTCTTACCCGCTGGTTAGAATGGAGCTTGAGGTAGACGGTGTGACACGGGAGTTGGATGTGGGTGTGGTGGAGAAATTGCCAGTTAAGGGGGTCGACCTCCTTCTCGGCAATGACTTTGCGGTACCCACTTCCGAGGTTCCACCCTTAGTCGTTGCCGAGAGGGCGGCCGACACGAGTAGGGAGGGGCAAGAGGGGCTTGAGAGGTTCCAGAAGCCGCAGATGGCGTGTGCTGACACCAGATCTCAGTCCGCTCAGGTGTCACAGCCTAATACCCAAGTTATAGACCAGCGGAGGAAGGGTTGGAAGGAGAAAGTCAAGGCTGGTCGGGTTGAGAGTTTGGATCCAGCGACACTCCTTGGCGACTCGGTACTTGCACCCATTATGAGGTCCGGAGTGGCCCCAGAACCTGTCCCCCCTAGCGACATGGTTGGGCGTGATAGCACTCCGCGACAGAAACGTTCCCAGGCGAAGCAGGCAAGACTTGAGCAGCATAGTATTGGGGGTGGCCACAAGTTGTTTCAGGAGCACTTAGCTAGGATGGCACCGTCGGATATATGTCGGTTGCAAGCAGAAGATCCTGGTCTTGAGAGTTGTGGGAACAGGGCTATTGAACTCGAGGACGGGGAAGCATGTCAGGTGAACCTGTTAGAGGAGTTTGTGAGGCAACCACCTGAGCAGCCTACTGTCCCTGCGTTGGTCTGCAGCGGCCAAGGTGGAGAAGGAGAGGGGGGCAGTGGGGCACAGGTGGAGGAGAGTTGGGATTGTCATGTCTCGGTGGAGCAGTGGGCGGGGGACACGAGTCAGGTGGCTGAGGAAGCGCTAGAGCACCTGCCTGAGCAGCAGTGTGCAGCTCTCCAGCACCTGCTCGGTTCATACCCCACTGTTTGTGCCGAGCACCCAGGCCTCACAACTCATGCGGTGCACGAGGTTCCGCCGGCAGGTCACTTGAGTGTTAGTAAACCGTTGGCCTCGTTGTTTCAGTGGTTCAAGGTGGGCGACGAGGCTTTGGCATGGTTGTCAGGTCAGGGTCGACCCATGGCTGCTAAGGGTGGTGGTCAAAATCAGGACATTGAGCAGATTGGCGAGGTTGGCTGTGGAGTGGATGCGCCCGGCCGTCGCATAGCCTCCCAATGCTGCTCTAGTAAAATGCAGCAGCCCTACCATAGACTGACTGTATCTGGCCATGTCGCTGAAGGCGGTAATGCTGCGCAGGCAGGTTTAGTCGCAAGGAATGCGGGGGTGCGCATGTACGGTATCGGCGGGGAAGCCTTAGCAATTATGAACTATGGGAGTGACTGCACAGGTGGTACAGATTGTCCCTCTCATGACCTGGCTGTTCTAGGGACGAAGGTGGAGAAGGAGGGAGACTATAGTTTAGAAGCTGCGGTCTCGGCTGGGTTGTGGGACTAGTGGGACTTGGTAGTGCCTAGTGGCACTAGGCATGTTGTTCTTCGAGATAAGTTGTAACCTCTTGTTCCTGAGCGACAAGAAGAGTTGTTTACTAGGCTGTGGCAGTACGTCCACATGTTTGTTGCTTCTCCAGGCCTGATGTACGGTGTGGAATCCGACATGGAGGCTGGAGACAGTGCAAGGGTCAAGTTAACTCCCTACCGTATAAATCCTGCTCAATAGCCTGTCGTGAAAGCAGAGCTAGACGACATGTGGAAAAAGGGTCTGAGGGATAAAGGATATCGTGAGTGGTCGTTGCCAGTAACTTTGCACCCTGAGTTAAGTGGCAAAATCCGTGGTTGTGTTGATTGCAAGAATGTTGGTGCATTATCCCTGACAGACGCCTATCCATTACCTAGAGTTGACGACCCCATAGACCGCATCGGGGCTGCCTCGTTTGTCACTAAGGTGGAAATAGTGAAAGGTTATTGGCAGGCCCCGTTGCCGGAGAGAGCGAAGAGAAGTGCCAGTCTTGTGATGAACTGGGCAGTTTATCAGTGCCAGGTGTTGTTTTGCTGCCGGAACACAAGTTGGATGTGTGGCATGTTAAGGGCACTGATAATGTTCTGGCTGATAGTTTGTCATGGGAGGGTGTGTCTTGGGGAGCATCCTCGCCGTTCAGTCAGTGTTTGTTTGAGAGTAGAGAAAAATTAGGCTTGCCCCTGTAGTGCAACGCCGCCAAAAACACTATAAAAAATATAAAAACCTCACATAAAAACTCTTTCTTTTTGATAGTATATAAGTGCAGTATATCACAGCAAGAATCTAAGACACTCTGAGCTGTTGTCTTAGTAGGCTAGGCTTGGTGAAGCTTGCTCGTTGAGCGTAATATAATTATTATGATGCTATTACTTTGGGGAAGTGTTGTGCAGATTTTTTTTTTATAATGCAGTGTTTTATGTTTGTGATCGTGCCTTGTTTTCACAACTTGGGAGAGTAGCTAGGTGATGCGGGGTTGATGGGCATTCTGTCTGGTCAGATGTGAAGTTCACCTGAGGTTGAAACGTCCCACATCTTGGGCGGGGTGTTACGCTGGCCAGCTTGCCAGAATGCGCTCGTAACTCGCTAGCGCTCGCCAGGGCAGTGAAATGGGCTACAATAATCGTAGAACGATGTTCTTTCTTTCATAGAGTTCATGTTGTCACAGACAGATCAGTGGTGATCTTTATTCTTGTATGTGACACTTGGAAATATTTTATATCATTGATAGAATATAAGATGCATTGTGTGAAGTTAAAGAGAAAGAGCGAGTTAGGCAGCGAGGTGGTAGTATGTGCGTGTCTATATATGTGCTGCCTCCCTCGCTCGGAGGAGTTTTCCCACGCTCCTGATTGGCCGGCGGGCCTGGCGAGTCACGTGACTTCTGCTCCTCGTGACGTAGTCGTCTGTGATTGGGTGCTGCTGCCTTTGTTAGTGCTGGGGGGGCTCCTTCCCGCGTGTCTCCTGCAGAGCTTGGCGTAGCGTGCTTGGTCCTACATGTCCTTTGCAATCTGTCCCCCCATATAACCCTCTATACTACTATCTCTCTCTCTGAACTTCTTCTTTTTCATACTTCCATCTTTATTAAATTATTTATCCCTTCTGGTTCTGCAGAACCATTACGACTATTCCATAGTCGGCCAGTCGTATTACCAGCACCAGCTCTCACATTCATGTTTGCACTAGTTTTAGGGAGTAGTAGAGTCATAGTCATATGGTAGCCTAGTGTTGGGGTGCTTCTAATTATTGAGCTGTTCTCTCTTATTATTTAATGCTAGACAGTGGAAGGTATCTTTGGTCGTTGTCTGAGTTATGTATGTGGCAAGTCCGAGCCCGTACAACATCGACGAAGCTAGCTAGCCTGTAACCCTTGTGCATATTTTCCTTTGCGAGTGTAGCAGTATACAAGTGAAGGGCTTTTGCCTACTCTCACCTGCATACTTGCTACCTCATTTTGTTGACCTTGTGGAGTGCCAGGGTAAGACCAGATACTTGAGATCTGGACTTACCAAGAGAGCCTCCAAGTCACATAACGTAACATAAGGGAAATCTGTTCAAGGGGAGACAGTAGGCTACGAGCATGCTTGCGCTCTGCCTAGTTTCCTATTACCTTTTATGCCACTGCTAGACTTTATTAGTGAGAAAGACAGCATTGTGTTTATTAACTTTCATTGTGTATGCTTTAGGAATTATTCACGCTTTATTTTAGCCAAGGTTGATGCATAGTGCACAACCCAGTTTGGCTGTTACGTTGGCTAAGGAAGTACTGTTTCTGAGTGGTTATTATTAGTGCTGTCACAGAGTTGTTGCACTCCCTTGTTATATATATGTATCCTACTTATTGGTGTATTTAAGATACACACTTTGGTGTCCTGCCCCTGCATTTATTTCTGTTCTGTATTAACGAGCATCTTAGAGCATCAGACGTTTTCAGAAGATTCTATACCTGATTGCTGTAGGACTAGACTTCCAGTGCTTTCATAGAGCATTGTAGAGGTTAGTGTTGAGTACAGACTCACACTAAAGTTAACGTAAGCATATACTCCTTTATTAAATCTTATTATAGTTTATTCAAGCATTATTATTACTTAAGAGCATTTTATTAACGTAAAATACTCCTTTTGTGAGTAGGCTTTGCCGTCATCAGTAAGCCTTTGTAGAAGTGCACTAAAACCCAGTTAATTGATACCCCGTTATCCAGGAGATTAACTCTGGAGGGTTTAAGTGTTTTTGTTCACCGGCGTAATAGTTCGAGGGTTTGGAATTAGCGTACCGTTGTTGCAGATATAGCGTATCATCTAGTCCATTCTTAACCTCTTAAGTGCGCATGGGGGTAATTAGACACCTCTGCCTGTGCGCATGTATTTGAGCTGTTTCCATCACTAAAATATTAATTTTACCATAAATAGCATTAATACTTATCCATTTGCACCTATTATGGGTTGATTTTTTTTTTTTTTTTTTTTTTTTTTTTTTTTTTTTTTTTTTTTTTCTATATTCCAACTACTCCCTCTCGGACATAGGCTGAGAGCCTGTACATGCCACCGCCCAACACGGTGAAGCCCGTGAGGTCTTGTTCCAGTCTGGGGAGTGAGACATGCGAAGCATCCATCATGGCTCGAAGCAGCTCCATCTCTGAAGCGGCCGGTTGCTTCGCTCAAGTGCTTCACCGTCTCACCCTCCAGACTCAGACCCTCACTCTCAGAACGCCACCTATTGAGCAGTGAACTCACTAGGCATTGTCCCCCTGTAACATATTTTGAATATGGGAATATTCATACAGTGTTATTTAATCAGGGAACAACGAGGGTATTTTTTTGGCATTTCGGTGGGCTTTGTGGTATTGCACTGATACTAGGTACAGCACAAATTCAATCCCAATAATATCTTCCCATTGACATATCGGGATTTGAACCCGGGTCCATTGGATTACCAATCCAGTGGCATAACCACTCCACCACACCTCCCCTAAATATATTATAAAGGTATTAACCTGAAACAACAATAAAACGAGTGAAAACAGCGTTTGGATGGTCAAAATCGGAGATACAGGCCGCGAGTTACATAATGTATGGGTGAGGCAACCTGCTTTCCCGCCAATTTCCCCCAAGGCCACTGAGACACAGTCGATCGATACTCTCTCTCTCTCTTGCACTCGCTTGCTAACAGTGATGACAATGCCCTGCTTGCAACTCGCTAATGTTAGCACAAAAATATACCTCAGAATAAGAGAATAACAGGGAAAATAGGTGATAACTGAAGGAGGGGAGGAAAGTGGGGAAGGAGGGGAGGTAGAGGAGTGATATTTTGCATGGCCCAGGGGCAATTTTTTTTTTTTTTTTTTTTTCGATGTTTAACCCTTCCTTAGCGGCCTATGCGGTTTATTTATATGTACCGCCCAGCGGGGTGTTTTTAGCCAAAATAGGGCTGTTTACGTGATCATTTTCATGCCTAAATAAGACCCAGAACGTAAAACAAGTATCTATCCCTGAAAGGGCATAAACAGAGCTTTTGAATGACACCATAACGATCCTTGTATGATGGCTAGTTTTCTTGCAATAACCGTGCAACGCGAGTGCAAAAAGCAGGTAATTAGCCACTTTCCCCATACAATTCAGTGTGTAGCGAGTGAGAGAGGGAGGAGGGAGCTGAGATTCGTGTCAGTAGGTTCGCCGCGGTGGTCTGGAGCAGTCATACGCTCGCTAGTCTCCTGCCACCACTTGTCTCTCTCTCTCAGCAACATTACGTGCTGAAATTGCCACTCGACCTATGTCGAGCGCCGCCACATAGTCCAGCTTTATTAAAAACGACTTATGTGGTGAGCCGCTTTTTAAGGGTTAAAGTTGATTTTTTTTTCTCTGACTCTTAAGAGTCTTCCCGCAGTCCGCCGGGGGAACTCTTAAGAGTCTTCCTGCAGTTCCCGGGTTAAGTGCCCTTGTTTATTTCGTAGTGCCGGTCGTAACAATGGATTCCCGAAGTCTTCCATCACGTTGACCTTCGACTGTACATCTTTCAGGAAAGCAGTCTGCACACTTGCTGACTGGTCATGGTGCCTTGTGTCTTGTGGTCTGTTCCCCGGGTCAGTTTCATCGTGGAACTGTTCGATGAGCGTGGCAACCTCTGGTCCTGCCACCATCCACCGTCGTAGAGCGCTGGGGTTGTCAGTCAGGCCCACTGCACCTCCGTCTCCTTTGATGGCAGCATTGTTCTGCTCGTGGGCCTGATTGACGGGTATGGCGGAGAACGACCTGTTCGTCTTCTGGACGGTGAAGTTCCCAGCTCAGAATTCCTGGGCTATTTCAGGGTGTGTCGTCGGCAGTTCCACCATGTCTCGCAGATGCACAGGAATTCAGCGCGCATAGTTTGTGTGATCCAGGGCATGGAACCACACTGCTAGTTCTCTCAGGGCATCTACGTACATCGCAAACGACGCTTGGCGCAGAGAGCGCACGTACACCAGGACCGTCACCTCCAGTTGCAGGACAGTTGCCCAGTAGTCGAACTGGGGGCAGGTCTCCGCTTTTTGCTGGCACCAATCGTCGAACTCCAGCTGCTCGTTGCGTGCGTCACCCAGCTGGTCAATGTAGTGGTTGTAGGCATGCTGCTGCAGGGTGAAGAGGGCTGCTGCTGTCACTTGATGAGCCCTCCTGCTTTGACTGACATGGGATGCTCACAGGAAGGAGTCCGCTGTCCCGGCACTGGTGATCTCTGCCTGAACCAGTGCTTGCACCCATCCGCTCCCTTGCAGCCAGTCACCAAGGGTCGTCAGTGCTGCCATCTCGATATGAAGACCGCCGAAGAGGACGACAAACTTCTCTTCACCATACTCCTGTGGCCACTTCCACTGGATTTGCTTTGCCAAAGCAAACAGCGGCTGGTCGAATGTGACCACTGGAGTCTGGCCAGGGTTGAGATGTTCCACTGCAATCCTGACCACATCCATGGAGTGCTTGATCATAGCCATGGTGTGGGCACTCTCCAGGAAGAGTGGGAGCAGTGCGGTGGGACAGATGGCCCGACTGGCTGGCATGTCCTGCTGGCTTGCGTGGTATGCAGCCCATGAAGTGTTCTCCACTGGAGAAGTTTCTTGTAGGGCGACTTGGGTGTGTTTTAGCCAGAGATGCTCACTTTCAGCATGTTGCTTGAGGCCGCTGTTGCTGCTCAGGGATGTCACGCTGGTAGCCGGCACAGGGGTGTTATTGATGCTGCCGACGGATGGGACATCTGTATAGTAGTGCAGCAAACGATCAACTGTTTTGAGGCCTCTTTCGTTCGGCCCTCCGAGGATGATGATGCTGCGGTCAATGCCGGCCCCAGGGACCGCAGGGTGTTGCATGAGGGAAATAGCAGTCCCATGGAATGACTGTTTTGCTGTGGTGGAACTTAGGTTGTGGTCGATATTGTCTACCGCGGCAGTCGTGAAGACTCTGCCTCTCATCTTGGGAGGGCAGACTACTTGCTCCTGGTGGTAGAGGCGGCAGGCACTGTTCCCCAGCTGTGTGGAAAGGGACAGGACCCGATCATAGGAGATAGAAATCCCCATGTGTGCCAGCCTGTCGACGAGCTCCCTCTTGCGCGTGTGTGCATGAAGCATTAGGCCGATGTAGGTTGGAACTGGCGTCTCCTGCATGGTGGCGTGCCTGACTGGGCGAGGCGTACTGCCTGTGGCGGCCCGTCGGTGCATAACGCTGTTGAACTTGAGGAGCTGGGCGATGCTCAGTGCCGCTGGTGTTGTGCTTTCACTCTGGTGCTTGATACTGGGACCTTCCAAGATCATAGTGACCAAGGCAAGCAGCATGGGTGGCACGGAGTCCTGTTGGCATCCTGCAGGAAACCCGTTGAACACCTTGGCATCTCCGATGATGTGGCGTCTCACAATTTGGGCAGCACGCGCCAGGTGGACAGAATCAAGGTCTCTGTCCAGTTCACAAGCCTTTGCCAGGGCATCACCGAGGTCTTCATTGAATGCAAGCAGGACATCGCGCCCCTGGTGCAGTGCACACATGTTAGGAAAGTGAGCAAGCAGTCTCTGCTTAAGATGGGTCGTGTGCACCCTGCCCTCATGCTTGACTCCCAGCTGTTCCATCCTTTACGTGTATAACTGCGCCAGGTCAGCAAGTTTGAAGACCGGAGACGTCTCATCATCCATGTGAGCTTCTTCAATAAACACCACCAGCTCTGCAAAAGCAAGTCCTGCTATTGCGTGTTCATCGTCTGTACCTTTGCCCGCCATTTCCTTAATCTTCCGTGCGCGATTGTACAGGTTCAGGAGACAATTTCTGTGGTACTTGGCCTCCTGTGCTACCATGTCCCCAGCGTTCAGTTGCGTCAGGAGGTCCATGTCATCCAGAATCAGTGCGCACGACCTGACACGCGAGTCCAGTTGGAATGTTGCAGCTTCATGAAGACCAGCACTACCAGGAGCTTCTCCGCAGAAGAAGCATTTCACTTCTTGGTGTTTCGTCTCAGTACTTGATGGTCGTGACAGATATCGAGTTCGCTTGCGGGCAACAACTTTCTCTTCTTCGTCGGCGCCTATTTTCAGGTGCCTCTTCTCAGCTCTGTCTAATTTGGTCTTGTTATACCTCAGCCTGCAGGTCTTGTGGTATCGTGCATTGTTGGCGCTCAATGCTGCTTCAACGCCACTGCCTTCATCTAATCGGCTCAACAGAAAAGAGTTGGGGAGCAATCCAAGCTCATTGAACCTTCTCAGATGTCCAGCGAGAATGCTGTAGCTGCTCCTCTTGTCTTGGCGTGTATTCTGGGATGGACTTGTCAGCGACTCTGGTGTCGTTTCTTGGCATATGAAGCATAATGACCAGTCTGTCTCTGTTGCTGGCTGGGCGGAGGTAGACGGAGCTGCTTCTGCACCACGAGGCTCAACGAGTTTGAAGCTCTTCGACATTGTTCTGGAAATGGAAAATGACAAAGTTGTATGAAAGGAGCACTCAGAATCCAAGTGAATTAGGACATGTTCAATTGAGAGATGTTTGTCATGGTTGTTATGCTAATCTATGAATAATTCAATAAATCGATAATAAGATAAGATTCTAAATTAAAACACATGGGCACCTTTCTTTGTTGTTAAGTGCTACCCTACATTAGCAACAACACGCAACATAATGTTTGCACAACATTGCAGATTCAAAACAATAATTTTGTCCTGCACATTTACTCAGTACATCTCATTCACCTAGGGATAAGTCTTCCTCGGCAGCCACATGGCAGCCATTTTGGAAAATGGCCGCCACGGCCGCCAGGGGGCAGTTGGGCGATGGCTCCACATCCAAATTTGTTCATAATATATTGGTCTACCTCTGTGCCAAAATTGGTGCTTTTATCAAAAAATCCACAATAGGTTTGAATATCCTAGGTAAACTGCCCCACTATTATATATTATGTGCAGTAAAACGTATAAGTTTAATAAGAGACTGTCACCTTATAAACATTTTAATATCTATATGCGTATTCATAAACCGAGTGCACTATGAGTGATGGCAGATAATATCTTGAGGACCATTAGTATGTAAAACCCTGTTGGGTATTGTTAAAGTGTCCACTCTGTGGGCTGCTGGATCACTATACTCTGTTTCAGTGATGCTGAGGTGAGAACGGGTCACTTAGATTTCAATCATTCTAGCTGATTGGCTCATGCGACCATGTTCAATGTCTCGTCTTTTACTAATTAATTCCTAAAGGTTTAACCCGCTGAGTACCAGCTAAATATTTATAAATGTACCACCCAGGACCGGCTGATTCTGATTTTTTTTTTATTCCAGAAACAATAGCGAATGGGTTAGGAATGAAGGAAAAACCACGAAAAACCGATCAAAAAGCTAAAAAAATGGTCCTACAGAGCCCCAAAAAACGGATTTTACAAGAGTAAAAAATTGAAGGCAATTTCCCCCCAAAAACATGTTATTGCGTGCTCACACGCACGCGGTTGGACTTTGAGAGTTTTCAACCATCGGCATGGGTGCGTGGGATACATACACAGTTCCCATACAAATCTGAGCCCTCTAGGTGCCATAGGACCGGAGTAATTGGGACTGGACCGGCCAGGACGCAAACCATGCGTCGCTGGGGTTTAGCGTTACATACATTGTGGACGCAAACCCTGCGTCGCTGGGGCTCAGTGGGTTAAATAATCACAGTCGTACAAGTAAATCAGCTGGAAGAGTCTGTCGATGTTGGGTGCACTATGGGAGTAAGTGCTGTAGTAGAATTAAAGGACCCCTGCCAAAGGATGAGTCAGAAATCAAGAAATTTGAGTGCGTAGTGTGCAAGGGCGAGCTTGTGTTAAATGATGATCATGTGGCTGTGAATTTTGGAAATGAGTCATTGGAGCTGGTGGACAAGTTTTGTTACCTAGGAGATACCATCTCTACCGGTGGTGGGGCTGAGGCTGCCACTGTCGCTAGAAATAGATGTGGCTGGGGGAAGCTCAGAGAACTGCTGCCAATTCTGACCATGAAAAGAATTCTTCTCCCCCTTGAAGGGAAAGGTGTATGCCTCATGTGTTAGAAGTGCAATGACATATGCTTCAGAAACATGGGCTGTTAAAGTAGAGGATGTAAACAGAATGGAACGTAATGTGATGAGAATGGTGAGATGGATGTGCGGGGCCAAACTGCAGGATAGAATAACTAATGATGAGGAGACGCTTAGGTATAAAGATTATTAGCGAGGAGATGCATACAAGTAGACTGGGATGGTATGGGCATGTGGAGAGAATGGATGAACAAAATTGGGTCAAAAGATGCAGGTCTGTGATTGTGGAGGGAGCTGCACCAAGGGGTGGACCGAGGAAGACCTGAGATTGGACTATACGTGCCAATCTAGAATCGAAAACTTGACAAGTGAAGCAGCCCTTAACAGTGTTGACTGGAACGCCGCCATTAGGACAAGAGACTGAAACTGCACGTATGTGTGGAGTACTCAGTCTTAACATTTTATGTATGTATGTATGTAGACAGTACCACTGATCATGCTAATGCTACCACAGCAAGTGTAACAGACAGTCAGATAGTCAATAGCCAATCCTTCGTTCCCGTTAAATAGGTAGGGAGGATTAGCAAAGAACATTAGAAAAGCACCAATGATGACAGGGAGAGAATGAATATAATGAACACCTGCCAAAAGCAAGTACTCTAACATTCGGAACAACACTCAGCATCCATTCACCAGACCTCAATATCATTGGCTTCACTTCTGATGATATACACTTCCACAACAAAGTCTCCTGACAACATCAGGGATGTCAATTAAAAGGTTACAAATACCTTCATATGTTCTTCCTAACAAACTTACTCCATTCATTTCTGTAACAATAATCAAATATAAAATGCGTGTTAATAGTTCATGCATCGACCATGAATCTCCCGACCGTGGTTCACCCTTATTGTTTTGGCTACAATCATAGATTTTATTGAGGCTAGTGCTAGATAATTTCATTCAGCACTGGAGCCGCGGCGGTCGAGTGGCAATCTGCGAATCTGCTTAACCTTGTTTGATCCCAGCCAAAGCAGAAATATTTAGTGAGTGTGAAACTCAGGTGTCTGAAGCAACTGCCAGCAGGCCCTTCTCTGTATCCTCCTACTTTCTCTATCCTAGTTTCAAACCCAAAGTCGGATGTTGTGCATACGTGCACAACAAAGTCACTTGCTCTCGTGTTCCCGATTTTTACTCCTCTGAATTCTCAACTTTATGGCTCTAACTTTCCTGTCATTGTCATACTAAATATTTCTGGGATGTTCTTTGCGGTGAAGAACAAAGTTATGGTCTTCGAAAAGAGTGTGTGAAGTGAAGTTGAACGGTCAGGCTATGGAGATTGTCAGCTCATTAAGTATCTGGGCAATATGCTGAGTAAAGATGGGAGTATGGATGAAGAAGTGCGGGAGAGGGTGCAACAGGGGAAGAGGGTTGTAGAAACGCTGAAAGAAGTAACAAGAAATAGAGTGGTCAGCAATGGAAGTGAAGAAGTCCTTGCATGTCAGTGTGGTAATCCCGACATTAAAACTTACAGAAGCAAAGCATGGATGTTGGTGGAGAGACTCAGACCAAGAGTGAGAGGGTTGGAAATGAGTTATTTGAGAAGTGCGTGGAGAGTTACTTGGAAGGATAGACAGATGAATAAGGAAGTAAGAAGGTATGGTGTGGAGGTAGATGTGCTGGAAAGTGTGAAAAAGAACACCTTGAGATGGTTCGGCCATATGAAATGTATGAGAAGCAGGAGAATGACTAAGAGCGTGTACGAGAGCGAGGTGGAAGGACAGAAAGGGAGAGGTAAACCGAGAGAGAGGTGGAAAGATGGAGTAAAGAAGTATATGAATGAAGGCGGTGTGGTTGGAAGAAGGGGCGTCGACTGACTGGGGACAGAGGTGCATGGGGGCGTTTCATTCGTGGTCACCCCTTCGGGGATCACAGCATCAGGCAATAGATAGATAGACTATCTTTCCCATAACTCTACCGACTTTCCCAAATTCTTTGATTATCTAAACTCTAGAGTGGAACACATTCTATCCATTTCTCCTTTCTTTGAAATCTCTATCTTAGGAGATTTCAACGTTCACCACCGCCAATGGCTCTCCTCTCATTCTACTGACCAACCTGGTGAACAAGCCTACGTCTTTTCTATCCTAAATGACCTACAGTAGAGCAGTTGGTTCAGCAACCTACCCATATCCCGGATCGCCTCGGAGATCAGCTCTACATTCTTGACACTTTTCTAACTTCTAACCCTTCTTCTTATACTGTAAATACTTTCTCTCCTTTGGGCTCCTCCGACCATAAACTTATTTCTGTCACCTGTCCTATCTCTCAAGTTCGGCCACCTGATCCTCCTAGCTGGCGGCGCTTGTGGCACTTTGGCGCTGCCGATTGGAAGGCTCTCCAGAAGTACTTCTTTGATTTCCCATGGAATGATTTTTGCTTCCATGGCCAGGGACCCTCGGAGAGTGCTGAACGCATTACCGAGGTAATCGTGTCGGGCATGAAGGCATACATTCCATTTTCTTTCTCTCAAACTAATGTAAACAAATCTTGGTTTACTCACGCTTGTTCTACTACTGTCCGCAATAATGAAGAAGCATTCAAACCGTACCGACGCCTTCAAACTCAAGTATCTCATACTTCATATGTTTCTGCCCGGAATCAAGCCAAATATGTTCTTCGTCTTGCCAAACACTCTTCCATCAATAATAAATGCACTGAACTATCCACCTCTAGCTCTTCGCAAACTTTCTGGCATCTAGCCCAAAACCTTTCTAAACAATGTTTCTTCCTCGTCTTTCCCTCCCCTTTTCCACTCTGATGGCACAACCATCACTTCTTCCTCTGGCAAAGCTGAACTCTTTGCTCAAACTTTCGCTAAAAACTCCACCTTGTGTGATTCCTGTGCTATTTCTCCCTCTCCACCCCCCTCTCTCCTACTTATGCCTATTATCCTAATCTCTTCTAAAGATGTACGTTCTACCCTCTCTGGGCTTATTACTAAGGTGTATGGTCCGGATGGTGTTCCTCCTGTTGTACTCAAAAACTGTTCTTCCGTGCTGACTCCCTGCTTAGGCAAACTCTTTTGTCTCTGTCAGTCCTCTAACGTCTTCCCATCTTGCTGGAAGTTTGCTCTCATTCAATCTGTCCCAAAGAAGGGTGACCACTCTCAACCCTCCAACTATCATCCTAGCGCTATTGCTCTCATCTCGTGTATCGCCAGCATGGCTTCCTTAAGGGTCGCTCTACTGGAGATCTTCTTTCATATCTTACTAACTCTTGGTCATCCTCCTTTCAGGACTTCGGTGAGACCTTTTCTATTGTGCTAGACATATTGAAGGCATTCGATATAAGAGTTATTAGAGTTATATGAGTTTCTACCGTATTTCATCATTATTCTGTAATTCAATTCCATTCTCTCGCATATTATTCACGTATTTCTATTTAATATTCCCTTTTATCAATAAGTCCTTTTCCTTTATCCGTATAATGTATTCTGCTTCGTATAAGGTTTATCCTTAGAACGTGGCGACCACTTAAATTACATGAATGTGTTAATAGATTTACTCAGTCTTTTTTAAACCTATCCTATGATTACTTTACCTCAGAGAATCTAATCTGTTTACAATAGGACTACTCTGCTAAATTATATGAGGTTAAGGGGAGATGGGCCGTTTTTCTGGTCCCCCTTCTTTTTCATGTTTAGCCTCATTACTTTTCTGTGTTACGTCCTGGGATATATAAACACTGGGCTCTTTCTATTGGACTAGGTATGCGGCAACAAGCAACAATGGAAAACGCTAGATCCAACCCTTATCTATAAACCCAGGCAACAAACCACCCTAAACCGTCAAGAGTCCTGCCTGGACAACAAGGTATCCTATGACTCGGTTACAGGGTGCACGCACTATAGACTGCTGATAGTCAAGCAGGCTATATAAAAGATCACACAATTAAGTTGACTTAAAGCTTCAAGGAAAAGATAGATAACGGAATTAAATTGCAGAAACAATTTAATAACAAACTAGAAGAAAGTACATTTAACGTTACATTAATTAATACAACTAATCACCCCTGCGTGAAAGAAGGTGAAAGCAAACAGTCCTCAAAACATCGTACAGGTAGACAAGATGCAGGTTTCTAAACTGCATGCGGCTACTGTAGGATCTGATGCTTAGCAAAGAAAGTAAGTTACGGATTTAGAGAACTCTTAACTCATAAGCAGGAATAAATACTATTGATAGGCCATACAGTGTATAATGGCATAGGTATAATTAAATAAAGGCAGCAACTCGCAACATAACCACATACAGGTGTGCTTCTCACTCTTAGTCAGGCAAGCCTGCTCGGACAGAGTCTCTAAGCCACACCCTGACTCACAATGCTCACAACAACGGTAAACTGTGGCACAATAACAAGCATGCAGAAATAATAAACCCCTAGCTGTTAATCTGCCAGGTGGCAGAGGTCTAGCCGGAAGGATATAGGCTTCGGATACCCGGGCTGAGCCACCTGCTCTAGCCTAGGGACGTTCCCAAGTCTGTGCGCCAAATTACTCTAATTGAAAGGGTGCTCTCTTGAGAGACTCAGATCCCAAGTATCTGACTCTCTCCTGGCGACCCTAAAACAAAAGCAAGACGTGCTAGCGCAGTGCTGAGTGGACTAGGCAAGGGCCCTCACACAACACAACACTAGACACACAGGGACACAGACAAGAAAATTCCCCCAGACTCCCACGGGTATCCTAGTAAAGTCGTGCGGGTCCACAGGACTCGCACCAGCAGACTTTACTTAAAGGATCACAAAAAGCCTCCCCTCCGGTCTAGCCCCTGCTCACCTGCCAAAAGAACACACTAGCAAGCATGAAACCACCAAATATGAGACAACAAAAAAGCTTCCTAGGTCTCATTAACAATTACATCTCTGCATAAAGCCCAAAATCCTATCTAATTATCTGAGAGCTCGTCGTTAATACAATAATAGATATAAGGTCTATCAAGGGGATGGGATAATTAAATAGAGTGGTGAAGTAGTGGAAGGAAGGTATACAAAGTAAGAGAGAAAGTTTCTAAGTGGGGTTGAGAGGGATAGATATCAAGGGGGTCCGAAGGGTACGACAGTGAGGTGAGCTCTGAGTCTTGAATCTGTCTGGACCCCACCCTAGGCATGCGAAATACATCCCATGCTTGGCAACACTCAACACAGTTGCCGGGTCAAAATCCTCTACCCCTTGCGTGAGTCGAAACTAAGCCTAACGTTGCGATCAAATTGGCAACATCAGGCTCGTCCCAAGCTAGACTCTCCGCGCGAAGCAACGTCCCCCAGCCGGTCTCTCTGTCTCTCTCCCGCTCGTCTCCTCCCACTCTCACCAGACTTACATCTTATATATTATAATGAAACAATCAACTATCGAGAATAAAATATACTAAGATGTGTTGGTTAAGAATAAGGGCAGCTTCAAGCTGTGAAACAACATAAGAATATCCCAGACATTAGTTACATTGTCGTAGGATATATACTAAGGAAAAGCCGGCCGGCCGGCTAGCGCCAGCCAGTTTCTAAACGGCTGGGCAGCCGACGCGCGCGCATGCCCGCACGTGGCTACTATGCAGGAGCGTCACACCTCCCCCAAGATATAAGACACTTGACTAAGTTCTTCATATCTAACAGAAAGCTTCTCATAGTACCACACACTGTTGCGACACAAGGCACTATATATAAAAAAAATAAAGACTGTTGCGCTCCACCGAGCAAGTTCAACTAACTTAGCGACAATAAGCGAAAACATTCAACTTAGATACTGCTACAACATCTTATACAAAATTCTACACGTTATAAAAATAAAGAGTTTTTATAAGGTTTTTGCTTTTTGATTATTTTTATTTTTCGGCTGAACTACAGTGACAACCTATTTTCCTCCACACTCAACCCTCAATCCTGTATCAGGCTAACCAACATCATCCACCCTTGATAGACAATCCGCTATCACGTTATCAGAACCGGCAATATGGCGTATGTCCAGATTATACTCCTGAAGCATGAGTGACCACCTGGTCAGCCTCATATTCCGGTTATGAAACTGATTCAAGAATTTCAGAGGGTGATGATCGATATAAACCACTACGACTGGTCCGAAAGCAGGAACATATACATCGAAGTGCCTGAGCGCCAGCACTATCGCCAGGAGTTCTTTTTCAATTACAGAGTAATTCCTTTGTGCACTATTGAATTTTTTACTGTAAATCTCACTGGATGTTCGATACCTTCATCATCTGTCTGTAACAAGACAGCCCCAGCCCCTACGCCACTGGCATCAGTCGCCAGCTGAAAAGGTCTGCTGAAGTCTGGGGCCCTGAGTATGGGGTGGGTACATAACAGGTGTTTCACCAAGGAAAACGCCTCTGCATACTCAGGAGACCACCGGAACTTCTTGTCCTTAGATAACAAGTCAGTTAAAGGTGCAAGTACAGTCGAATAGCCTTTGATGAAGCGACGATAATAGCCTATCATACCTAGAAACCGCATGATTTGTTTCTTAGTCATAGGCTGGGGAAACTGATCGATGGCTTTAATCTTTGTCTGTGGAGGGCACACCTGACCCATCCCCACCTCGAACCCCAGGTACAAAACTGTGGCTTTGACAAAATCGCACTTACCCAGGTTTACCACCAAACCTGCTTCATTCAGTTTATTAAAAAGCTGTCCGATGTGAGCACAGTGACTGTTAAAATCATCGTCGTATATGATGACATCATCTAGGTACACCGTACAGTTGGGAATGTCGGCTACAATGTCGTTCATTAATTTCTGAAACGTTGCAGGGGCATTTTTCAGCCCGTATGGCATAACATGGCAACGATATGTGGCACCTTCCACCACAAACCCACACACCTCTCGCGCTCGCTCAGACAAGGGCACTTGCCAATAACCGTTAACAAGGTCTATCTTAGTGAGGAACTTGGCTTTTCCTATCTTATCCACACTGTCGTCCACGCGAGGGAGAGGGTAGGCATTTGTGGGGGTTAAACCATTCAACCTGCGGAAATCTATACAAAACCGCACCTTGCCATCTGGTTTGGGCTGCAGTGTGACGGGGGAAGTCCACCTTACTGCACCCTCAGAAATCAGCCCATGTTTCAGCATATAATCCAGCTCTTCCCTAAGTGCTGGTAATTTAATAGGGGGAACACGGTATGGCACTGATTTAAAGGGCGGGTGGTCCCCAACATCGACATCGTGCACCGCTTGAGTAGTGAGGCCAGGATGCTCCGCGAAAACAGCTGGGTTTGAATCAAACAAGTGCTGCACAGCTACACGCTGTTGCTCAGGCAGGTGCAATATCAACTCGTGAGCCACTTGTCTAGAATTCCCCGCCCACTGATCCGCGGAAACATGACAATCCCAATTATCCTCCCCCGCAGCTTGACTGTCCCTTCCTCCTTCTCCACCACGATCGCTGCAGATCAACACCGGGACAGTGAGAGGCTCGGAGGGGCGCCTCACATACTCTTTCATCAGATTTACATGGCAAAGTTGGTTCTTTTTCTTACGATCAGGAGTAGCTACTAAATAGTCGAGATCAGAAACCTTCCTTACAACCCGATACGGACCAGAATACTTGGCAGACAAGGGGTGTCCCACCAGAGGCAGTAGTATCAGTACCTCCTGATCTATTTCAAACTCCCTCAGCTTGACCTTCTGGTCGTATCTGTCCTTCATCTGAGCTTGTGAACTCTTAAGGTTCCGACCTGCTACCTCCAAGCTCTTTAGCATTCTCTCACGGCTTTCAACTACATACTTTAGAAGCGAGCATGGCTTTGTGACTCCCTCCCAGATCTCCTTGACTATGTGGAGGGGCCCCCTGATCCTGTGTCCAAAAACCAACTCGTTCGGGCTAAATCCCAAGCTCTCCCCAGGTACTTCTCTCGCAGCAAATAAAACGTATGGGAGACCTAGATCCCAGTCCTTCCCATTTTCCATGCAATAACACCGCAACATACTCTTGAGAGTCGAGTGCCACCTTTCCAAAACACCCTGACTCTCGGGATGGTAGGCAGATGACACCACAGACACTATCCCATGTTGCTGCATGGTCTGCTTAAACAGAGCAGAAGTAAAATTGGATCCCTGATTAGACTGGATCTCCTGAGGGTAGCCATAATGAGAGAAATAGACAAGTAGGTTTTTGACAACAGTCTTAGCCATCCCGTTGCGCATGGGGTAAGCATCTGGATACCGTGTTGCTACATCCATTACAGTTAGTAAAAATTTATTGCCGGCACTAGTGGGGGCAATGGGCCAACCATATCGATAACTACTTTGCTGAAGGGCGGCCCAATGACAGGGATGGGTTGTAACGGGGCTCTCGGGATGACCTGATTGGGTTTCCCAACAACTTGACAAGTGTGACACTGTGACACCCATGACACAACACTCGCCTTTAACCCAGGCCACCAGAAAAGCTTGCTCAGAGCTGCCTCCATCTTACGTGCCCCCAGGTGCCCTGCCAAAGGCACATCATGAGCTAATCTCAATAAGCTCTCATGGCACACCCTCGGTACTACTAACTGGTCCACTAATCCTGACCCGCCATCCCACTTTTTCTTGGGATCCTGATGTCTCCGATACAAGATCCCCTCGGACAAGAAAAAATCACCAGGCTGCGCATCCCCATCGCTCTCCAGTTCGATAGCACCATTACCACACGCCCTGACTTCAGGATCTTCCAGCTGCAAGGAACATATATCAGCAGGTGCGAGATTATCCAAGTTCATCTTAAATAATTTATTTCCACCTCCAATGTCCCGCTGAGCCATCCTTTCCTCACGCTGCGCATAACGATGCTGTCGCAGAGTCTCTTCCTGCCCTGCACCTGCACTAGCGGTGACAGGCCCCGGGGCCTCTCCAGACTCTAACATAGGTGCCAATAATGAGTCACCAAGAAACACTGCCGGCTCAAAACTCTCCAATTGACCAACACTTCCCGTTTTCTTGTGACCTTTCCTCCGCGGTTTGATAGACTGAGGTGGTGGCTACAAGGCTACGGATGTCTGAGAACGCGTCACAACACACACCATGGTTTGTACGCTACACTTCTCAACCCAATCCTGTTCCTCCCTACTAACGTCGGCCGCCATCTCGGCAACGACCAAGGGTGAAACCTTAGAAGCAGGCACCGCAAAGTCGTTGCCGAGGAGGAGGTCGACGCCCCCAACAGGCAAGTTCTCTACAATTCCTACATCCAGCTCCTTCGCCACACCACCCACCTCCAGCTCCATCCGCACCAGCGGGTAGGACTTCGTAGCATTGATCCCCTGAACTACTACCACCCGAGCAGCGTTAATCGGCCTACCAGTAAAGTTCTTTAACAAGGTCTGAGAAGCCCCCGTATCACGCAATAGCTTAACTCCTCGCCTTTCGCCAGCCCACCTCACAAAACCATGCCCTCTATGACCCCCAAAGACGTCGCGGACAGGGTTCGAGCCTTCCGGACTCTTGAACACAGGCTGTGTCCCAACCTCTGACGAACTACCCTTGGCAAACTCAGAAGATATAGGCGACACCCCTATGCTGCGGGCCAATGACACAACCTTGTTTGGTGGCTTGTTCGGACAAGCATTTGCAAAGTGACCCTCCTTGTGACATGCAAAGCACTCTTTACTCTTTGGTTTCCCTTGGGAGTGGGAGGTACCATTAGACTTCTTATACGGGACGGTATTTGGTTTATGTTCAGTTTTATTGTCAGTGCTAGATGGTTTTGTGTATTTATGTGTATCAAAATTCTTGGGAGGGGGAGGGGTACGATCCTTTGCACCCGACTCACTCCTAGCTGCTGCTCCGCACCCTCGAATTAATGACAGTCGGAGGTCAGCCATTTCTGCTGCCTCCTGGAGAGTTCTAGGATTTTTTTCATTTATATTTAATGTTAAGTCCCCGCCTGTGCACTTAAAGAACTGCTCCAAGAGAACAAGCTCACTCAACTCCTCAAAAGTAGCTGCCCTCTCAGAACGCAGCCAATGTCGTAGTGCATCAGACAAGTCCCGGGCGTGTTCTAGGAAGGTACTATCCTTGCCCTTAGTAACACCCCGAAACTTCAAACGGTAAGTTTCTGGTTGTAACTCATAGGCCCGTAGCACAGCCTTCTTTAGCTCATCATAAACTACACAGGACTCTAAAGGTAGTGCATCATATACGCTTTTAGCCCCTTTCCTAGGAGTCTTGATGAAACTAGCGCTGCCCACTTTTCCTGAGGCCACTGGTGTTCCTGACACTTCTTCTCAAATCGCATAAAAAACTCAGTCACACATGATTCATCGAACACAGGAACTAGTTTAAGCAGGTGCGACAATGATTGGTCCCGATGTCTGTTACCTCCCCCAATATTTCGCCCTGTTACCTCCACTCGAGATCTCTCCAGCTCCCTGTCAGCCCGATACCTAGTAGACTCTGCCTGCAGTTCAGCCTCTCGTATAGCTGTTCTCTCTGCAGCCTCAGCCTGAGCTCTAGCAGCCTCAACCTGAGCTCTAGCAACCTCAGCCTGCACACTAGCCTGTCTCTCGGCAGACTCAACCTGAGCTCTAGCAGCCTCAACCTTGGCCATCTCAAGCCGAAACAACAAATCTGGAGTCAACCCTTGAGGAGGGGAAGATACATTTAATGGGGAGGGTCCCTGTGATTGAATTCCACGCTGCCATTGACCATCAACTTGGGGGTATGTACTAAATTCAGGCACCCTGACGTTTGATATGGGGGTAGAGTGGAGGGGGGGCTGGGGACCGGGGCCCCCAGTCGCCTCTCCACCCCGGTCTCTCCCTTCTAAACCCAATATCAAAGTCCTCAGCTGATCTTTCCTCATGCCACTTAAACCCTGGTGACCCTGAAGACCTGCCACACACTTTAAGCCATACTTATTCAGCTTCAACACCCTGGCAGCGGTAAGGGGCACCTCTAAAAATCTTCTAGCACCCTCCTCGCTATCGACTAGCCACTCCACAGGTCTTTCTCCCTCCGAGCCCGTATCGTGACCTGACCCATCACTGTGTTCCGATGTATTAGACATGTTTGTGTACTGCAGTAATTATCACGGTTATAGAATGTGCTTTATCTCCTATGCAAGTATGTATATACTAATGTTATTTAAAGTCTTTAATGTGTTATAGTGGTTGCTCAAAAAAAAAAACTCTATGTCCACTGTATTCCTCTAATCATAAGGAATCTCAAAACAAATGACCACTATATTCCTCTGTTCAGTAAATCGTATGCAAGGTCGCCATTTGTTACGTCCTGGGATATATAAACACTGGGCTCTTTCTATTGGACTAGGTATGCGGCAACAAGCAACAACGGAAAACGCTAGATCCAACCCTTATCTATAAACCCAGGCAACAAACCACCCTAAACCGTCAAGAGTCCTGCCTGGACAACAAGGTATCCTATGACTCGGTTACAGGGTGCACGCACTATAGACTGCTGATAGTCAAGCAGGCTATATAAAAGGTCACAGAATTAAGTTGACTTAAAGCTTCAAGGAAAAGATAGATAACGGAATTAAATTGCAGAAACAATTTAATAACAAACTAGAAGAAAGTACATTTAACGTTACATTAATTAATACAACTAATCACCCCTGCGTGAAAGAAGGTGAAAGCAAACAGTCCTCAAAACATCGTACAGGTAGACAAGATGCAGGTTTCTAAACTGCATGCGGCTACTGTAGGATCTGATGCTTAGCAAAGAAAGTAAGTTACGGATTTAGAGAACTCTTAACTCATAAGCAGGAATAAATACTAGTGATAGGCCATACAGTGTATAATGGCATAGGTATAATTAAATAAAGGCAGCAACTTGCAACATAACCACATACAGGTGTGCTTCTCACTCTTAGTCAGGCAAGCCTGCTCGGACAGAGTCTCTAAGCCACACCCTGACTCACAATGCTCACAACAACGGTAAACTGTGGCACAATAACAAGCATGCAGAAATAATAAACCCCTAGCTGTTAATCTGCCAGGTGGCAGAGGTCTAGCCGGAAGGATATAGGCTTCGGATACCCGGGCTGAGCCACCTGCTCTAGCCTAGGGACGTTCCCAAGTCTGTGCGCCAAATTACTCTAATTGAAAGGGTGCTCTCTTGAGAGACTCAGATCCCAAGTATCTGACTCTCTCCTGGCGACCCTAAAACAAAAGCAAGACGTGCTAGCGCAGTGCTGAGTGGACTAGGCAAGGGCCCTCACACAACACAACACTAGACACACAGGGACACACACAAGAAAATGCCCCCAGACTCCCACGGGTATCCTAGTAAAGTCGTGCGGGTCCACAGGACTCGCACCAGCAGACTTTACTTAAAGGATCACAAAAAGCCTCCCCTCCAGTCTAGCCCCTGCTCACCTGCCACAAGAACACACTAGCAAGCATGAAACCACCAAATATGAGACAACAAAAAAGCTTCCTAGGTCTCATTAACAATTACATCTCTGCATAAAGCCCAAAATCCTATCTAATTATCTGAGAGCTCGTCGTTAATACAATAATAGATATAAGGTCTATCAAGGGGATGGGATAATTAAATAGAGTGGTAAAGTAGTGGAAGGAAGGTATACAAAGTAAGAGAGAAAGTTTCTAAGTGGGGTTGAGAGGGATAGATATCAAGGGGGTCCGAAGGGTACGACAGTGAGATGAGCTCTGAGTCTTGAATCTGTCTGGACCCTACCCTAGGCATGCGAAATACATCCCATGCTTGGCAACACTCAACACAGTTGCCGGGTCAAAATCCTCTACCCCTTGCGTGAGTCGAAACTAAGCCTAACGTTGCGATCAAATTGGCAACATCAGGCTCGTCCCAAGCTAGACTCTCCGCGCGAAGCAACGTCCCCCAGCCGGTCTCTCTCTCTCTCTCCCGCTCGTCTCCTCCCACTCTCACCAGACTTACATCTTATATATTATAATGAAACAATCAACTATCGAGAATAAAATATACTAAGATGTGTTGGTTAAGAATAAGGGCAGCTTCAAGCTGTGAAACAACATAAGAATATCCCAGACATTAGTTACATTGTCGTAGGATATATACTAAGGAAAAGCCGGCCGGCCGGCTGCCGCCAGCCAGTTTCTAAACGGCTGGGCAGCCGATGCGCGCGCATGACCGCACGTGGCTACTATGCAGGAGCATCACATCTGATTATAAGACGTTCGGCCCATTAGTTTGGCAATTTTAAGACCTTTCGCCCCATTTCTTTGTCAATAGTAAGACTGTTCGTGTTATTTAGGTGTCAATTTTTTCCTGGCAGGCGATAGCGAGCTTGTAATTCAAGAGGAACCGGCCTTCGGCCGGAAATTTTTTCTATTGAAGGAGTGTCTTGGGGGAGTATTTTTTTAAGCTTGATGGAGGTCTAGGGAGGAAACTAATATAGTTATAAAAAAATGCATATATGAGCAAATATAAGTGAACCATCCCCCCTTAAGACAAAGTATATGCTAGGTTGTTGTTGTTGTTGTTCCCAAGGCTGTATGACCGAGCAGCCCCAAGGTCCTGAGCAAGACCAAGGTCATAACCGAGTGCCCCCACAGAACCCTCCCTGCTTACCACTAAGAAAGCCCAGGTGACTGAAGCCCCTTCCAGGTGAGGAGCTGAGGAGGGCGTGGAAACGCCTGTGACACCAAAGCCCCACCCAAGGCCCTGTGCCCCTCAACAATTATGAAGGGAAAGTTGAGAGGCAAAGGAAAAATGTGATGCTTTGGCTCCCAGTCTGCCAACCTCGATGTTGGCAGTAGGGAGGTCAATCCAAGGAAGAGACACCGTCATATGGGATCTAGGAAATATAAAGTAAAAGGAACAGTCAGAGTAAGCTATGGGTATGGCAGAGAATGCTCAACTCACATTCTGTTAGACAAGCCCATCACCACAGTATATGCTAAGTTAGATAGGTTGGCTTAGGATATGCTAGGTTAACCCGGGAATGGCGAGAACACTCTTAAGAGGTTTTGGTGAGCAAGGGCCTCTTAGGAGGTAAGGCCTAAAAAAAAAACTTTTAAAAGGCCCCAGTAGCACTTAATTTGTTTTCTTCTCCCTCCATACCTCATATCACTCCTCCACATCTGTCAAAATCCCCTCCTTCCCCCCTTCCCCCCCCCCTTATTTTTTGTTCTATGTGATTGAGGGAGGCAAAAGGCAGAACTGCCTATAGCGAGTGCCTCCCCCATAGTTGAAAGAGTGAAAGGGTAAAAATCAAGGGACGTTCGAGCCAAAATGCCTGGACACACAGAGTTTGAAGCAATTTAAGTCATAGGAAGAGGGAAAGACTGATTCTGGGAGAGAGTTCCAGAGCTCAGCTGTTGAGTAGAAGAAAAACTGAGAGTAACGTTTCACTCTCGGGTTGGAGAGTTGCACAGAGTAGGGGTGGGATTGAGTTGCAAGACGGGTACCACGTGCCCTACGTAAAGGAGGTGGTATACACTGGGAAAGCTCTGAGGAACACTGATTATTATAGTAGCGATAGAATAGCGAGAGAGATGCAACATTGCGGCGGAGAGAGAGAGATTGCAGAGAGTTGGTGAGTGGGCGGGAGTTAATGATACGAAAGGCCTTCCTTTCAACTTTGTCTAGGAGAGCGGTGTGAGAGGAACCTCCCCACACATGTGAACAATACTCAATACAAGGACGCACTATGCCCCTGTACAGAGCAAGAAGCTGTGCAGGGGAAAAGAACCTCCTAAGGCGGTTGAGCACACCCAGCTTCTGGGAGGCTGCCTTAGCAAGACTGGTAATATGGTCCTTCCAACTGAGAGCAGAAGAAAAAGAGACACCAAGAATATTGAGAGAAGATGAAGGATTGATTTTTGTATTGTTGAAGAATAAGGGATAGTCCGCTGGGAGTTCCTTACGGGTAGATAGATGGAGAAATTATCACCTATTTTCCGTTATTCCCTTATTCATTGGTATATTTTCGGGTTAACATCTCCAAGCCGGTTCTATGATGTGGTCATGTGTGTTACGTAAGGTAGAGATTGGATAAGTGTGAGGGAGTAGCTCAGTACTGCTTCAGCCCTCGAGAGAAGAGGGTGTGAGGCCGGCTGGCTCACAATTGATGAATGAACAGCTCGGTAATAATTCGCGATTGAGACCATCCAAACGATATTCCCACTTGTTTTATTGTTGTTACAGGTTACTATCTTCATATTAAACGTAAAATAGGCGCATATGAATAAGTAATAACGATATTTATCGTAAAATGACGATTATAGGCAGGAATGGAGCTTAATATTGCCGCCCAGAAGTGTGGTGTTCACCCTGCGCTCGCTCGCCGGGTTAATATAGTATTGGTTCACAGGGTATATAATTAAACTAGAGGGGCGCTTGGTATAGCGCATATACCTTCGCCTATACTGGCTGGTTCTTTACCATTAATATTATAGACCTAAAGTTTCTTCTGATTTCTGTATCTGGGTTCTAGGATATGATCGTGATCGCATCCTAAATTTAAGTTGGTTCAAAACTTTGTGAGATATCTTGTTTACAGACAAACATACAAACAAACGGAGACGAAAACATAAACTTCAGGTCAGGACGATACGAATGGACAATTATTCTAACAATTGATGCTTTCTTTCAGGTAGCAGTAAATATGATCAGTCAGCTACACATTCATGGACCCCCATAAGAGAGAGAGAGAGAGAGAGAGAGAGTCACTTGGTCGAATTTTACCCTCGTTTGTATTTCTGTTTGTCTGTAAACAGGAAATCTCAACCGATGTTCACGAAAGTTGCTGGGCAGATAGGATATGCACCAAGGAAGAAGTGATTCCATTTAGGAGGCGATCGGTAGAGCACATACCTCCGCCAGCGTAGGCGGAGATATGCGCTCTACCGAGTGCACTTCTAGTTGTTTTTGTTGTTTTCTCCTGCTATCTGTGGCGACAGGGTGGCTCCACAACAGACTGGGTGGAGGGGAGGGAAAGGGGGGTTTAGAGGATGGGTGAAAGTGGGGAAATTAAATACCCCCTCTTACCAGTAGACCTCTCTCTCTCTCTGGAGGTGGTCGACAGTAATTCAATTGATACGTTTAAGAACAGACTGGACGATCACCTGATGAAGATTGGATTAATATGAATTAATCAGTAGGCATGTATAATTTCCATTTCAAACTAATTTATTTTTATACTCTATAAAAGCATTCCTTGTGGGCATTTCCTGACCCATAAGGTTACACTTCATCCTATTTTCCGGCACGGCTTTTTAGCCGGAGGGGGCGAAGGGTGGGGAGAGAGCCTTCTACTTTACTTTCCTATTCTTCCACTATAAACTGCCCCTGTCTAATAGTATTAAGGCCTTACCACCAAGTTGGTACTGCAAGGTATGTGTGGTCTGAGGTATCTGTGTAACTCTGTGTGTGTGTGTGTGTGTATTTTGAATACATAAAGTATATAGAAAACCATCTGCGAATTCCACAGTCTCTCCCTGCATTATTTCAGTTCACTTATGAATGTATTTTGCCATACATATTTGTGTTTGTATTATCTTTTCTCTCGCCCCACTTCCTCTTTTCCTTCTACTGTCCTCTTCCTCTCTATACGCTGACGCTTATTGTCTTCTCACCTCTCTGCCACATTATATTACTTGCATTCACCTGATCTGCCATATTATATTACTTGCATTCACCGTTTGAATATATACCTACGGCGGAATGCCAAAATAAACGGTCGGATCTCTCGTTAGTGTTGTTGTTCTTATTAATCAAGAGGATCAGAGGTGGTGGGTGGATATGGTAATCTAAATTTCAAGCCGGGTTATTTGTTATGATAATAAGCTGCAAGTTGATATTCAGATAGGTATGGCCCTCCAAATGTCCTGTGTCAATTTGGAGACAAAGCTGGCATTCTCCATAAGGAGAAGCCCACGACCGGTTGTTGTTGTTGTTGCTGTTCCCCAAGCTGCCTGGCCGAACAGCCCCAAGCAAGGCCAAGGCCATAACCGAGCGCCCCCCACAGAACCATCCCTGCCGACCACAATAAAGCCCGAGTGACCGAAGCCACTCCATGGCGGGGAGCCGAGGAGGGCGAGGAAACGCCCGGGAAACCAAAGCCCCACCCAGGGCCCTGTGCCCCTCAGCAATTATGAAGAGAAAGTTGAGGGGCAAAGGAAAAATATGACGCTTTGGCTTCCAATCTTGGTAGATTGGGAGGTCAATCCACGGAAGAGACGCCGTCACTTGAGATCTAGAAAATATATAAGTAAAAGGAACAGTCAGAGTAAGCTATGGGTATGGCAGAGATTGCTCAGTTCTCACTCTGATAGACCAGCCCATCACCAGCCCACGACCGGTTATCTACATATACCCTTATTTATCAAAATTATGAATTGATTTTTGGCAGATGTATAAATATTTACCATAGACAGGTCTCACTATATAATTTGCTAAAAGGCGAACCTCTATACCCAATCTTGCAAAGGTGGAGTGTTATAATAAATGTGATTTGCCATCTTAGTTATTTAGATGCTGAGGTAATATCTAACACAAATATATATATAAGCCTGATTTTCATGAACGTTGGTGGGAAGATAGGATATGTACCATGGAAGAAGTGGTTCAAATTAAGAGGAGATCCAGAATATATCTCAGAACCCAGATCCAGAGGAAAATTTAGGTCTATCATATTAATGATAAAGAACCAGCCAGCGTATGCACTCTACCAAGTGCCGTTCTAGTTTACTTATATATCCTGTAAACCAACACTATATCCTACCTTGTCTTTGGCTAAACTTCGTCAAATTAAACCAAGTAGGAAAATTGTATACAAATTAAGTTATTTGAAGTAAGGTAATCGTAGAATTGAGCTAGGAAAGAATAGTTATGGAAGACTGAGTACAACTGTTAACCCCTTCTGTACCGGCGACGGCTTCTTAGTTTCTTTTTCTTGCTGTCGGGAATAGGGTAATGATCCTGACAGGTTTTGGTCCAATAGGACATTTGAATTTGGCGGTATCGTATCGCTTGTACGATTTCGGCTGGTTCTTTGTGTATTGTAGTTTATTCTTAAGTTAGGTTAAATATTAACTGTAATGTATAAATATCTACATCAGCTCTAGATGTATTATGAAACCAAGTTATGGGTTATAATTATTATGAGCCGGCAGCCATATGTAATTTCGCGAAGCGATGGGACGCCGGCCCTTTAGTCTCTCAAACTGAATCAACACCATACAGCCAACATCTCCCCCCCCCCCCCCCCCCCCGGCTCTGACTCAACCCACAGTTCACCATGTGCTACAATTATTAATCTATATCAACAGTCCTACATCACCAGTCCTCTAAGCTAAGTTCATTGTATCGATATTGTATTATGTGAACATTCCTACATGTCATGCAAATGAATTAGCAGTGTGTAGGGGACTGGATTCCACCCATCGAATTCTTCATTGGTAATTATTATATAAATTTTGTTGGGATAATTTCATGTACCAGTGAGTTAGAAAATTGACCTATCTATCTAAATTCCCTACAATGTTTTTGTAATATTTATTTATTTCCTTAAGATTAGACATTTATGATATATTACTTGTGGTTATTCAAAACGGCTGTGAGAATACAATTCTCCCGGTTGAAGCTGGTGGTCCCCTCAGGCGAATTTCCTTTCCTGGCGTGATGGAGTAGTCTCTTTTGGCCTTGGTTTTTCCCGGCGGAATAAGGCGATCTGTCACAGCCGCCAGCCTGCCTCTCCTGGGGTGATTATCCTTCGTGGCTGTCCTTGACCTTCCTGTCTCGGGCGTTGGCCTGGTCCGAATTCTTGTGTTGTTTTCGTTGACGGTGGTTTTCGTTTCTTCTTCCTTTTGTATTTTTCTTTTCTCGTTGTTTTCGGTGACGGTCGTTTCTTCCTCTTGTGTTTTCCTTTTCTCATGTATTTTACTAATAATCAACCCAACGAAGAAATAAAATGCTTATATGAACGAAAGTGTGTGTGTGTGTGTGTGTGTTTGTGTATTCCGACTATGTATGCTATCCAGCCCAAGATCAAAAGAGTAGTGCCTTCATAACCCTTGTCTCTGTATATCAGTCTCTTCGTTATCTTTCTTTGCCATGTACAGTTGGTCACCTTTCCGGCTGGCCCACCTAATGGTAACTTCGCTGCATGTTTTGTTCGCTCTGAAATTAGTAAGATCACTAGAATATGACCCATAGATGGCGTAGCTTGATGGGAAGGAGAGGGAGGGGACACAGTAGGGAAGGATAGGATCCAATGGGAGGGTGTAAGGACGAGTTGTTACTGTGCTTTTAATTCATGGACCCCTACGTGAATGCGTTAAGTAAAACTTATTGATTTATTGTTTGGTAACCCTTAAGACTGGATGCCATTACAGGTGGGGTGGGGGGTTAAAGAGGGCCGAATAGGAGGGTGTAGAAGCAGGGTAGTACGGTAGTTACCTTACCCCCACTTTTACCCCTAAAATAAAATTCCACCTCTCTCTCGTATTATTAATATAATACGCACATAATACCCCTTCCCTATCTCTATCAAACTATATAATTAAGTTATCTAATGGCACCTACACTCCTACAGTATATGCTAGTGTTATATTATATAATGGCACCTACACTCCTACAGTATATGCTAGTGTTATATTATATAATGGCACCTACACTCCTACAGTATATGCTAGTGTTATATTATATAATGGCACCTACACTCCTACAGTATATGCTAGTGTTATATTATATAATGGCACCTACACTCCTACAGTATATGCTAGTGTTATATTATATAATGGCACCTACACTCCTACAGTATATACTGGTGCCTACACTCCTACAGTATATGCTAGTGTTATATTATATAATGGCACCTACACTCCTACAGTATATGCTAGTGTTATATTATATAATGGCACCTACACTCCTACAGTATATACTGGCGCCTACACTCCTACAGTATATGCTAGTGTTATATTATATAATGGCACCTACACTCCTACAGTATATGCTAGTGTTATATTATATAATGGCACCTACACTCCTACAGTATATACTGGCGCCTACACTCCTACAGTATATGCTAGTGTTATATTATATAATGGCACCTACACTCCTACAGTATATGCTAGTGTTATATTATATAATGGCACCTACACTCCTACAGTATATGCTAGTGTTATATTATATAATGGCACCTACACTCCTACAGTATATGCTAGTGTTATATTATATAATGGCACCTACACTCCTACAGTATATGCTAGTGTTATATTATATAATGGCACCTACACTCCTACAGTATATACTGGCGCCTACACTCCTACAGTATATGCTAGTGTTATATTATATAATGGCACCTACACTCCTACAGTATATAATGGCACCTACACTCCTACAGTATATGTTAGTGTTATATTATATAATGGCACCTACACTCCTACAGTATATGCTAGTGTTATATTATATAATGGCACCTACACTCCTACAGTATATACTGGCGCCTACACTCCTACAGTATATGCTAGTGTTATATTATATAATGGCACCTACACTCCTACAGTATATGCTAGTGTTATATTATATAATGGCACCTACACTCCTACAGTATATGCTAGTGTTATATTATATAATGGCACCTACACTCCTACAGTATATACTGGCGCCTACACTCCTACAGTATGCTAGTGTTATATTATATAATGGCACCTACACTCCTACAGTATATGCTAGTGTTATATTATATAATGGCACCTACACTCCTACAGTATATGCTAGTGTTATATTATATAATGGCACCTACACTCCTACAGTATATACTGGCGCCTACACTCCTACAGTATATGCTAGTGTTATATTATATAATGGCACCTACACTCCTACAGTATATGCTAGTGTTATTATATATAATGGCACCTACACTCCTACAGTATATGCTAGTGTTATATTATATAATGGCACCTACACTCCTACAGTATATGCTAGTGTTATATTATATAATGGCACCTACACTCCTACAGTATATGCTAGTGTTATATTATAAAATGGCACCTACACTCCTACAGTATATACAGGCGCCTACACTCCTACAGTATATGCTAGTGTTATATTATATAATGGCACCTACACTCCTACAGTATATACTGGCGCCTACACTCCTACAGTATATGCTAGTGTTAAATTATATAATGGCACCTACACTCCTACAGTATATGCTAGTGTTATATTATATAATGGCACCTACACTCCTACAGTATATACTGGCGCCTACACTCCTACAGTATATGCTAGTGTTATATTATATAATGGCACCTACACTCCTACAGTATATGCTATTGTTATATTATATAATGGCACCTACACTCCTACAGTATATGCTAGTGTTTTATTATATAATGGCACCTACACTCCTACAGTATATGCTAGTGTTATATTATATAATGGCACCTACACTCCTACAGTATATGCTAGTGTTATATTATATAATGGCACCTACACTCCTACAGTATATGCTAGTGTTATATTATATAATGGCACCTACACTCCTACAGTATATGCTAGTGTTATATTATATAATGGCACCTACACTCCTACAGTATATGCTAGTGTTATATTATATAATGGCACCTACACTCCTACAGTATATACTGGCGCTACACTCCTACAGTATATGCTAGTGTTATATTATATAATGGCACCTACACTCCTACAGTATATAATGGCACCTACACTCCTACAGTATATGTTAGTGTTATATTATATAATGGCACCTACACTCCTACAGTATATGCTAGTGTTATATTATATAATGGCACCTACACTCCTACAGTATATGCTAGTGTTATATTATATAATGGCACCTACACTCCTACAGTATATGCTAGTGTTATTTTATAATGGCACCTACACTCCTACAGTATATGCTAGTGTTATATTATATAATGGCACCTACACTCCTACAGTATATGCTAGTGTTATATTATATAATGGCACCTACACTCCTACAATATATACTGGCGCCTACACTCCTACAGTATATGCTAGTGTTATATTATATAATGGCACCTACACTCCTACAGTATATGCTAGTGTTATATTATATAATGGCACCTATACTCCTACAGTATATACTGGCGCCTACACTCCTACAGTATATGCTAGTGTTATATTATATAATGGCACCTACACTCCTACAGTATATGCTAGTGTTATATTATATTATGGCACCTACACTCCTACAGTATATGCTAGTGTTATATTATATAATGGCACCTACACTCCTACAGTATATACTGGCGCCTACACTCCTACAGTATATGCTAGTGTTATATTATATAATGGCACCTACACTCCTACAGTATATGCTAGTGTTATATTATATAATGGCACCTACACTCCTACAGTACATGCTAGTGTTATATTATATAATGGCACCTACACTCCTACAGTATATGCTAGTGTTATATTATATAATGGCACCTACACTCCTACAGTATATGCTAGTGTCATATTATATAATGGCACCTACACTCCTACAGTATATACTGGCGCCTACACTCCTACAGTATATGCTAGTGTTATATTATATAATGGCACCTACACTCCTACAGTATATGCTAGTGTTATATTATATAATGGCACCTACACTCCTACATTATATGCTAGTGTTATATTATATAATGGCACCTACACTCCTACAGTATATGCTAGTGTTATATTATATAATGGCACCTACACTCCTACAGTATAATGCTAGTGTTATATTATATAATGGCACCTACACTCCTACTACAGTATATGCTGGCACCTACACTCCTACAGTACTATCCTACAGTATATTATATTATATAATGGCACCTACACTCCTACAGTATATGCTAGTGTTATATTATATAATGGCACCTACACTCCTACAGTATATGCTAGCGTTATATTATATAATGGCACCTACAGTATATGCTAGTGTTATATTATATAATGGCACCTACACTCCTACAGTGCACACCTACACTCCTACAGTATATAATAGCAACTACACTCCTACAGTATATGCTAGTGTTATTTTATAATAGCAACTACACTCCTACAGTATATGCTAGTGTTATTTTATATAATGGCACCTACACTCCTACAGTATATGCTAGTGTTATATTATATAATGGCACCTACACTCCTACAGTATATGCTAGTGTTATATTATATAATGGCACCTACACTCCTACAGTATATACTGGCGCCTACACTCCTACAGTATATGCTAGTGTTATATTATATAATGGCACCTACACTCCTACAGTATATAATGGCACCTACACTCCTACAGTATATGCTAGTGTTATATTATATAATAGCAACTACACTCCTACAGTATATGCTAGTGTTATTTTATAATAGCAAATACACTCCTACAGTATATGCTAGTGTTATATTATATAATGGCACCTACACTCCTACAGTATATGCTAGTGTTATTTTATAATAGCAACTACACTCCTACAGTATATGCTAGTATTATATTATATAATGGCACCTACACTCCTACAGTATATACTGGCGCCTACACTCCTACAGTATATGCTAGTGTTATATTATATAATGGCACCTACACTCCTACAGTATATACTGGCGCCTACACTCCTACAGTATATGCTAGTGTTATATTATATAATGGCACCTACACTCCTACAGTATATGCTAGTGTTATATTATATAATGGCACCTACACTCCTACAGTATATGCTAGTGTTATATTATATAATGGCACCTACACTCCTACAGTATATGCTAGTGTTATATTATAATGGTACCTACACTCCTACAGTATATGCTAGTGTTATATTATATAATGGCACCTACACTCCTACAGTATATGCTAGTGTTATATTATATAATGGCACCTACACTCCTACAGTATATGCTAGTGTTATATTATATAATGGCACCTACACTCCTACAGTATATGCTAGTGTTATATTATATAATGGCACCTACACTCCTACAGTATATGCTAGTGTTATATTATATAATGGCACCTACACTCCTACAGTATATGCTAGTGTTATATTATATAATGGCACCTACACTCCTACAGTATATGCTAGTGTTATATTATATAATGGCACCTACACTCCTACAGTATATGCTAGTGTTATATTATATAATGGCACCTACACTCCTACAGTATATGCTAGTGTTATATTATATAATGGCACCTACACTCCTACAGTATATGCTAGTGTTATATTATATAATGGCACCTACACTCCTACAGTATATGCTAGTGTTATATTATATAATGGCACCTACACTCCTACAGTATATGCTAGTGTTATATTATATAATGGCACCTACACTCCTACAGTATATGCTAGTGTTATATTATATAATGGCACCTACACTCCTACAGTATATGCTAGTGTTATATTATATAATGGCACCTACACTCCTACAGTATATGCTAGTGTTATATTATATTTTGGCACCTACACTCCTACAGTATATGCTACTGTTATATTATATAATGGCACCTACACTCCTACAGTATATGCTAGTGTTATATTATATAATGGTACCTACACTCCTACAGTATATGCTAGTGTTATATTATATAATGGCACCTACACTCCTACAGTATATGCTAGTGTTATATTATATAATGGCACCTACACTCCTACAGTATATGCTAGTGTTATATTATATAATGGCACCTACACTCCTACAGTATATGCTAGTGTTATATTATATAATGGCACCTACACTCCTACAGTATATGCTAGTGTTATATTATATAATGGCACCTACACTCCTACAGTATATACTGGCGCCTACACTCCTACAGTATATACTGGCGCCTACACTCCTACAGTATATGCTAGTGTTATATTATATAATGGCACCTACACTCCTTCAGTATATATACTGGCGCCTACACTCCTACAGTATATGCTAGTGTTATATTATATAATGGCACCTACACTCCTACAGTATATACTGGCGCCTACACTCCTACAGTATATGCTAGTGTTATATTATATAATGGCACCTACACTCCTACAGTATATGCTAGTGTTATATTATATAATGGCACCTACACTCCTACAATATATGCTAGTGTAATATTATATAATGGCACCTACACTCCTACAGTATATGCTAGTGTTATATTATATAATGGCACCTACACTCCTACAGTATATGCTAGTGTTATATTATATAATGGCACCTACACTCCTACAGTATATACTGGCACCTACACTCCTACAGTATATGCTAGTGTTATATTATATAATGGCACCTACACTCCTACAGTATATGCTAGTGTTATATTATATAATGGCACCTACACTCCTACAGTATATACTGGCGCCTACACTCCTACAGTATATGCTAGTGTTATATTATATAATGGCACCTACACTCCTACAGTATATACTGGCGCCTACACTCCTACAGTATATGCTAGTGTTATATTATATAATGGCACCTACACTCCTACAGTATATACTGGCACCTACACTCCTACAGTATATGCTAGTGTTATATTATATAATGGCACCTACACTCCTACAGTATATGCTAGTGTTATATTATATAATGGCACCTACACTCCTACAGTATATGCTAGTGTTATATTATATAATGGCACCTACACTCCTACAGTATATGCTAGTGATATATTATATAATGGCACCTACACTCCTACAGGATATGCTAGTGTTATATTATATAATGGCACCTACACTCCTATAGTATATACTGGCGCCTACACTCCTACACTATATGCTAGTGTTATATTATATAATGGCGCCTACACTCCTACAGTATATGCTAGTGTTATATTATATAATGGCACCTACACTCCTACAGTATATGCTAGTGTTATATTATATAATGGCACCTACACTCCTACAGTATATGCTAGTGTTATATTATATAATGGCACCTACACTCCTACAGTATATGCTAGTGTTATATTATATAATGGCACCTACAATCCTACAGTATATGCAGTGTTATATATAATGGCACCTACACTCCTACAGTATATGCTAGGATATTATATAATGGCACCTACACTCCTACAGTATATGCTAGTGTTATATTATATAATGGCACCTACACTCCTACAGTATATGCTAGTGTTACATTATATAATGGCACCTACACTCCTACAGTATATACTGGCGCCTACACTCCTACAGTATATGCTAGTGTTATATTATATAATGGCACCTACACTCCTACAGTATATACTGGCACCTACACTCCTACAGTATATGCTAGTGTTATATTATATAATGGCACCTACACTCCTACAGTATATAATGGCACCTACACTCCTACAGTATATGCTAGTGTTATATTATATAATGGCACCTACACTCCTACAGTATATGCTAGTGTTATATAATGGCACCTACACTCCTACAGTATATACTGGCACCTACACTCCTACAGTATATGCTAGTGTTATATTATATAATGGCACCTACACTCCTACAGTATATAAGCTAGTGTTATATTATATAATGGCACCTACACTCCTACAGTATATGCTAGTGTTATATTATATAATGGCACCTACACTCCTACAGTATATACTGGCACCTACACTCCTACAGTATATGCTAGTGTTATATTATATAATGGCACCTACACTCCTACAGTATATGCTAGTGTTATATTATATAATGGCACCTACACTCCTACAGTATATACTGGCGCCTACACTCCTACAGTATATGCTAGTGTTATATTATATAATGGCACCTACACTCCTACAGTATATACTGGCGCCTACACTCCTACAGTATATGCTAGTGTTATATTATATAATGGCACCTACACTCCTACAGTATATGCTAGTGTTATATTATATAATGGCACCTACACTCCTACAGTATATACTGGCGCCTACACTCCTACAGTATATGCTAGTGTTATATTATATAATGGCACCTACACTCCTACAGTATATGCTAGTGTTATATTATATAATGGCACCTACACTCCTACAGTATATACTGGCACCTACACTCCTACAGTATATGCTAGTGTTATATTATATAATGGCACCTACACTCCTACAGTATATACTGGCACCTACACTCCTACAGTATATGCTAGTGTTATATTATATAATGGCACCTACACTCCTACAGTATATGCTAGTGTTATATTATATAATGGCACCTACACTCCTACAGTATATGCTAGTGTTATATTATATAATGGCACCTACACTCCTACAGTATATGCTAGTGTTATATTATATAATGGCACCTACACTCCTACAGTATATGCTAGTGTTATATTATATAATGGCACCTACACTCCTACAGTATATGCTAGTGTTATTTTATAATAGCAACTACACTCCTACAGTATATGCTAGTGTTATATTATATAATGGCACCTACACTCCTACAGTATATGCTAGTGTTATATTATATAATGGCACCTACACTCCTACAGTATATGCTAGTGTTATTATATATAATGGCACCTACACTCCTACAGTATATGCTAGTGTTATATTATATAATGGCACCTACACTCCTACTACTGCACCTACACTCCTACAGTATATGCTAGTGTTATATTATATAATGGCACCTACACTCCTACAGTATATGCTAGTGTTATATTATATAATGGCACCTACACTCCTACAGTATATACTGGCGCCTACACTCCTACAGTATATGCTAGTGTTATATTATATAATGGCACCTACACTCCTACAGTATATACTGATAATTATAATGGCACCTACACTCCTACAGTATATGCTAGTGTTATATTATATAATGGCACCTACACTCCTACAGTATATACTGGCGCCTACACTCCTACAGTATATGCTAGTGTTATATTATATAATGGCACCTACACTCCTACAGTATATGCTAGTGTTATATTATATAATGGCACCTACACTCTACAGTATATGCTAGTGTTATATTATATAATGGCACCTACACTCCTACAGTATATGCTAGTGTTATATTATATAATGGCACCTACACTCCTACAGTATATGCTAGTGTTATTATATAATGGCACCTACACTCCTACAGTATATACTGGCGCCTACACTCCTACAGTATATGCTAGTGTTATATTATATAATGGCACCTACACTCCTACAGTATATGCTAGTGTTATATTATATAATGGCACCTACACTCCTACAGTATATACTGCGCCTACACTCCTACAGTATATGCTAGTGTTATATTATATAATGGCACCTACACTCCTACAGTATATACTGGCGCCTACACTCCTACAGTATATGCTAGTGTTATATTATATAATGGCACCTACACTCCTACAGTATATACTGGCACCTACACTCCTACAGTATATGCTAGTGTTATATTATATAATGGCACCTACACTCCTACAGTATATGCTAGTGTTATATTATATAATGGCACCTACACTCCTACAGTATATGCTAGTGTTATATTATATAATGGCACCTACACTCCTACAGTATATGCTAGTGTTATTTTATAATAGCAACTACACTCCTACAGTATATGCTAGTGTTATATTATATAATGGCACCTACACTCCTACAGTATATACTGGCGCCTACACTCCTACAGTATATGCTAGTGTTATATTATATAATGGCACCTACACTCCTACAGTATATGCTAGTGTTATATTATATAATGGCACCTACACTCCTACAGTATATGCTAGTGTTATATTATATAATGGCACCTACACTCCTACAGTATATGCTAGTGTTATATTATATAATGGCACCTACACTCCTACAGTATATGCTAGTGTTATATTATATAATGGCACCTACACTCCTACAGTATATACTGGCACCTACACTCCTACAGTATATGCTAGTGTTATATTATATAATGGCACCTACACTCCTACAGTATATGCTAGTGTTATATTATATAATGGCACCTACACTCCTACAGTATATGCTAGTGTTATATTATATAATGGCACCTACACTCCTACAGTATATACTGGCGCCTACACTCCTACAGTATATGCTAGTGTTATATTATATAATGGCACCTACACTCCTACAGTATATAATGGCACCTACACTCCTACAGTATATGCTAGTGTTATATTATAATGGCACCTACACTCCTACAGTATATACTGGCACCTACACTCCTACAGTATATGCTAGTGTTATATTATATAATGGCACCTACACTCCTACAGTATATGCTAGTGTTATATTATATAATGGCACCTACACTCCTACAGTATATACTGGCACCTACACTCCTACAGTATATGCTAGTGTTATATTATATAATGGCACCTACACTCCTACAGTATATGCTAGTGTTATATTATATAATGGCACCTACACTCCTACAGTATATGCTAGTGTTATATTATAATGGCACCTACACTCCTACAGTATATACTGGCACCTACACTCCTACAGTATATGCTAGTGTTATATTATATAATGGCACCTACACTCCTACAGTATATGCTAGTGTTATATTATATAATGGCACCTACACTCCTACAGTATATACTGGCGCCTACACTCCTACAGTATATGCTAGTGTTATATTATATAATGGCACCTACACTCCTAGAGTATATAATGGCACCTACACTCCTACAGTATATGCTAGTGTTATATTATATAATGGCACCTACACTCCTACAGTATATGCTAGTGTTATATTATATAATGGCACCTACACTCCTACAGTATATATACTGGCACCTACACTCCTACAGTATATGCTAGTGTTATATTATATAATGGCACCTACACTCCTACAGTATATGCTAGTGTTATATTATATAATGGCACCTACACTCCTACAGTATATACTGGCACCTACACTCCTACAGTATATGCTAGTGTTATATTATATAATGGCACCTACACTCCTACAGTATATACTGGCACCTACACTCCTACAGTATATGCTAGTGTTATTTTATAATAGCAACTACACTCCTACAGTATATGCTAGTGTTATTTTATAATAGCAACTACACTCCTACAGTATATGCTAGTGTTATATAATGGCACCTACACTCCTACAGTATATGCTAGTGTTATATTATATAATGGCACCTACACTCCTACAGTATATGCTAGTGTTATATTATATAATGGCACCTACACTCCTACAGTATATGCTAGTGTTATATTATATAATGGCACCTACACTCCTACAGTATATGCTAGTGTTATATTATATAATGGCACCTACACTCCTACAGTATATGCTAGTGTTATATTATATAATGGCACCTACACTCCTACAGTATATGCTAGTGTTATATTATATAATGGCACCTACACTCCTACAGTATATGCTAGTGTTATATTATATTGGCACCTACACTGCTACAGTATATGCTAGTGTTATATTATATAATGGCACCTACACTCCTACAGTATATGCTAGTGTTATATTATATAATGGCACCTACACTCCTACAGTATATACTGGCACCTACACTCCTACAGTATATGCTAGTGTTATATTATATAATGGCACCTACACTCCTACAGTATATGCTAGTGTTATATATTATATAATGGCACCTACACTCCTACAGTATATACTGGCACCTACACTCCTACAGTATATGCTAGTGTTATATTATATAATGGCACCTACACTCCTACAGTATATGCTAGTGTTATATTATATAATGGCACCTACACTCCTACAGTATATACTGGCGCCTACACTCCTACAGTATATGCTAGTGTTATATTATATAATGGCACCTACACTCCTACAGTATATGCTAGTGTATATATTATATAATGGCACCTACACTCCTACAGTATATACTGGCGCCTACACTCCTACAGTATATGCTAGTGTTATATTATATAATGGCACCTACACTCCTACAGTATATACTGGCACCTACACTCCTACAGTATATGCTAGTGTTATATTATATAATGGCACCTACACTCCTACAGTATATACTGGCGCCTACACTCCTACAGTATATGCTAGTGTTATATTATATAATGGCACCTACACTCCTACAGTATATGCTAGTGTTATATTATATAATGGCACCTACACTCCTACAGTATATGCTAGTGTTATATAATGGCACCTACACTCCTACAGTATATGCTAGTGTTATATTATATAATGGCACCTACACTCCAACAGTATATACTGGCACCTACACTCCTACAGTATATGCTAGTGTTATATTATATAATGGCACCTACACTCCTACAGTATATACTGGGACCTACACTCCTACAGTATATGCTAGTGTTATATTATATAATGGCACCTACACTCCTACAGTATATACTGGCGCCTACACTCCTACAGTATATGCTAGTGTTATATTATATAATGGCACCTACACTCCTACAGTATATGCTAGTGTTATATTATATAATGGCACCTACACTCCTACAGTATATGCTAGTGTTATATTATATAATGGCCTACACTCCTACAGTATATGCTAGTGTTATATTATATAATGGCACCTACACTCCTACAGTATATGCTAGTGTTATATTATATAATGGCACCTACACTCCTACAGTATATACTGGCACCTACACTCCTACAGTATATGCTAGTGTTATATTATATAATGGCACCTACACTCCTACAGTATATGCTAGTGTTATATTATATAATGGCGCCTACACTCCTACAGTATATGCTAGTGTTATATTATATAATGGCACCTACACTCCTACAGTATATGCTAGTGTTATATTATATAATGGCACCTACACTCCTACAGTATATGCTAGTGTTATATTATATAATGGCACCTACACTCCTACAGTATATGCTAGTGTTATATTATATAATGGCACCTACACTCCTACAGTATATGCTAGTGTTATATTATATAATGGCACCTACACTCCTACAGTATATACTGGCACCTACACTCCTACAGTATATGCTAGTGTTATATTATATAATGGCACCTACACTCCTACAGTATATGCTAGTGTTATATTATATAATGGCACCTACACTCCTACAGTATATGCTAGTGTTATATTATATATGGCACCTACACTTACAGTATATACTGGCGCCTACACTCCTACAGTATATGCTAGTGTTATATTATATAATGGCACCTACACTCCTACAGTATATGCTAGTGTTATATTATATAATGGCACCTACACTCCTACAGTATATGCTAGTGTTATATTATATAATGGCACCTACACTCCTACAGTATATACTGGCACCTACACTCCTACAGTATATGCTAGTGTTATATTATATAATGGCACCTACACTCCTACAGTATATGCTAGTGTTATATTATATAATGGCACCTACACTCCTACAGTATATGCTAGTGTTATATTATATAATGGCACCTACACTCCTACAGTATAGTGGCACCTACACTCCTACAGTATATGCTAGTGTTATTATATATAATGGCACCTACACTCCTACAGTATATGCTAGTGTTATATTATATAATGGCACCTACACTCCTACAGTATATGCTAGTGTTATATTATATAATGGCACCTACACTCCTACAGTATATACTGGCACCTACACTCCTACAGTATATGCTAGTGTTATATTATATAATGGCACCTACACTCCTACAGTATATACTGGCACCTACACTCCTACAGTATATGCTAGTGTTATATTATATAATGGCACCTACACTCCTACAGTATATACTGGCACCTACACTCCTACAGTATATGCTAGTGTTATATTATATAATGGCACCTACACTCCTACAGTATATGCTAGTGTTATATTATATAATGGCACCTACACTCCTACAGTATATGCTAGTGTTATATTATATAATGGCACCTACACTCCTACAGTATATACTGGCACCTACACTCCTACAGTATATGCTAGTGTTATATTATATAATGGCACCTACACTCCTACAGTATATGCTAGTGTTATATTATATAATGGCACCTACACTCCTACAGTATATACTGGCACCTACACTCCTACAGTATATGCTAGTGTTATATTATATAATGGCACCTACACTCCTACAGTATATACTGCACCTACACTCCTACAGTATATGCTAGTGTTATATTATATAATGGCACCTACACTCCTACAGTATATGCTAGTGTTATATATGGCACCTACACTCCTACAGTATATATGGCACCTACACTCCTACAGTTTATGCAAGCGTTATATTATATAATGGCACCTACACTGCTACAGTATATGCTAGTGTTTAATTATATAAAGGCACCTACACTCCTACAGTATATGCTAGGGTTATAATATATAATGGCACCTACACTCCTACAGTATAATGCTAGTGTTATATTATATAATGGCACCTACACTCCTACAGTATATACTGGCACCTACACTCTACAGTATATGCTAGTGTTATATTTATAATGGCACCTACACTCCTACAGTATATGCTAGTGTTATATTATATGGCCCACCTACACTCCTACAGTATATGCTAGTTTTATTTTATATAATGCCCCCTACCCCCCTACAGTATATACTGGCGCCTACACTCCTACAGTATATGCTAGTGTTATATTATATAATGGCACCTACACTCCTACAGTATATGCTAGTGTTATATTATATAATGGCACCTACACTCTACAGTATATACTGGCCCTACACTCCTACAGTATATGCTAGTGTTATATTATATAATGGCACCTACACTCCTCCTACAGTATATGCTAGTGTTATATAATGGCACCTACACTCCTACAGTATATACTGGCGCCTACACTCCTACAGTATATGCTAGTGTTATATTATATAATGGCACCTACACTCCTACAGTATATGCTAGTGTTATATTATATAATGGCACCTACACTCCTACAGTATATGCTAGTGTTATATTATATAATGGCACCTACACTCCTACAGTATATACTGGCGCCTACACTCCTACAGTATATGCTAGTGTTATATTATATAATGGCACCTACACTCCTACAGTATATGCTAGTGTTATATTATATAATGGCACCTACACTCCTACAGTATATGCTAGTGTTATATTATATAATGGCACCTACACTCCTACAGTATATACTGGCACCTACACTCCTACAGTATATGCTAGTGTTATATTATATAATGGCACCTACACTCCTACAGTATATGATTATATAATGGCACCTACACTCCTACAGTATATGCTAGTGTTATATTATATAATGGCACCTACACTCCTACAGTATATACTGGCACCTACACTCCTACAGTATATGCTAGTGTTATATTATATAATGGCACCTACACTCCTACAGTATATGCTAGTGTTATATTATATAATGGCACCTACACTCCTACTATGCTAGTATATTATAATGGCACCTACACTCCTACAGTATATGCTAGTGTTATATTATATAATGGCACCTACACTCCTACAGTATATGCTAGTGTTATATTATATAATGGCACCTACACTCCTACAGTATATACTGGCACCTACACTCCTACAGTATATGCTAGTGTTATATTATATAATGGCACCTACACTCCTACAGTATATACTGGCACCTACACTCCTACAGTATATGCTAGTGTTATATTATATAATGGCACCTACACTCCTACAGTATATAATGGCACCTACACTCCTACAGTATATGCTAGTGTTATATTATATAATGGCACCTACACTCCTACAGTATATGCTAGTGTTATATTATATAATGGCACCTACACTCCTACAGTATATACTGGCGCCTACACTCCTACAGTATATGCTAGTGTTATATTATATAATGGCACCTACACTCCTACAGTATATGCTAGTGTTATATTATATAATGGCACCTACACTCCTACAGTATATACTGGCACCTACACTCCTACAGTATATGCTAGTGTTATATTATATAATGGCACCTACACTCCTACAGTATATAATGGCACCTACACTCCTACAGTATATGCTAGTGTTATATTATATAATGGCACCTACACTCCTACAGTATATGCTAGTGTTATATTATATAATGGCACCTACACTCCTACAGTATATACTGGCACCTACACTCCTACAGTATATGCTAGTGTTATATTATATAATGGCACCTACACTCCTACAGTATATGCTAGTGTTATATTATATAATGGCACCTACACTCCTACAGTATATGCTAGTGTTATATTATATAATGGCACCTACACTCCTACAGTATATGCTAGTGTTATATTATATAATGGCACCTACACTCCTACAGTATATACTGGCACCTACACTCCTACAGTATATGCTAGTGTTATATTATATAATGGCACCTACACTCCTACAGTATATGCTAGTGTTATATTATATAATGGCACCTACACTCCTACAGTATATGCTAGTGTATATTACACTCCTACAGTATATGCTAGTGTTATATTATATAATGGCACCTACACTCCTACAGTATATAATGGCGCCTACACTCCTACACTATATGCTAGTGTTATATTATATAATGGCACCTACACTCCTACAGTATATACTGGCGCCTACACTCCTACAGTATATGCTAGTGTTATATTATATAATGGCACCTACACTCCTACAGTATATGCTAGTGTTATTTTATAATGGCACCTACACTCCTACAGTATATGCTAGTGTTATATTATATAATGGCACCTACACTCCTACAGTATATGCTAGTGTTATATTATATAATGGCACCTACACTCCTACAGTATATGCTAGTGTTATATTATATAATGGCACCTACAATCCTACAGTATATACTGGCACCTACACTCCTACAGTATATGCTGGTATTATATTATATAATGGCACCTACACTCCTACAGTATATGCTAGTGTTATATTATATAATGGCACCTACACTCCTACAGTATATGCTAGTGTTATATTATATAATGGCACCTACACTCCTACAGTATATGCTAGTGTTATATTATATAATGGCACCTACACTCCTACAGTATATGCTAGTGTTATATTATATAATGGCACCTACACTCCTACAGTATATACTGGCACCTACACTCCTACAGTATATGCTAGTGTTATATTATATAATGGCACCTACACTCCTACAGTATATGCTAGTGTTATATTATATAATGGCACCTACACTCCTACAGTATATGCTAGTGTTATATTATATAATGGCACCTACACTCCTACAGTATATACTGGCACCTACACTCCTACAGTATATGCTAGTGTTATATTATATAATGGCACCTACACTCCTACAGTATATATATACTGGCACCTACACTCCTACAGTATATGCTAGTGTTATATTATATAATGGCACCTACACTCCTACAGTATATACTGGCACCTACACTCCTACAGTATATGCTAGTGTTATATTATATAATGGCACCTACACTCCTACAGTATATGCTAGTGTTATATTATATAATGGCACCTACACTCCTACAGTATATACTGGCACCTACACTCCTACAGTATATGCTAGTGTTATATTATATAATGGCACCTACACTCCTACAGTATATGCTAGTGTTATATTATATAATGGCACCTACACTCCTACAGTATATGCTAGTGTTATATTATATAATGGCACCTACACTCCTACAGTATATGCTAGTGTTATATTATATAATGGCACCTACACTCCTACAGTATATACTGGCGCCTACACTCCTACAGTATATGCTAGTGTTATATTATAATGGCACCTACACTCCTACAGTATATGCTAGTGTTATATATTATATAATGGCACCTACACTCCTACAGTATATACTGGCACCTACACTCCTACAGTATATACTAGTGTTATATTATATAATGGCACCTACACTCCTACAGTATATACTGGCACCTACACTCCTACAGTATATGCTAGTGTTATATTATATAATGGCACCTACACTCCTACAGTATATGCTAGTGTTATATTATATAATGGCACCTACACTCCTACAGTATATGCTAGTGTTATATTATATAATGGCACCTACACTCCTACAGTATATGCTAGTGTTATATTATATAATGGCACCTACACTCCTACAGTATATACTGGCACCTACACTCCTACAGTATATGCTAGTGTTATATTATATAATGGCACCTACACTCCTACAGTATATACTGGCGCCTACACTCCTACATTATATGCTAGTGTTTTATTATATAATGGCACCTACACTCCTACAGTATATGCTAGTGTTATATTATATAATGGCACCTACACTGCTACAGTATATGCTAGTGTTATATTATATAATGGCACCTACACTCCTACAGTATATGCTAGTGTTATATTATATATTGGCACCTACACTGCTACAGTATATGCTAGTGTTATATTATATAATGGCACCTACACTCCTACAGTATATGCTAGTGTTATATTATATAATGGCACCTACACTCCTACAGTATATACTGGCACCTACACTCCTACAGTATATGCTAGTGTTATATTATATAATGGCACCGACACTCCTACAGTATATGCTAGTGTTATTTGTATATAATTAAGTTATCTAATGGCACCTACACTCCTACAGTATATACTGGCATCTACACTCCTACAGTATATGCTAGTGTTATATTATATAATGGCACCTACACTCCTACAGTATATGCTAGTGTTATATTATATAATGGCACCTACACTCCTACAGTATATACTGGCGCCTACACTCCTACAGTATATGCTAGTGTTATATTATATAATGGCACCTACACTCCTACAGTATATGCTAGTGTTATATTATATAATGACACCTACACTCCTACAGTATATACTGGCGCCTACACTCCTACAGTGTATACTGGCACCTACACTCCTACAGTATATGCTAGTGTTATATTATATAATGGCACCTACACTCCTACAGTATATGCTAGTGTTATATTATATAATGGCACCTACACTCCTACAGTATATACTGGCGCCTACACTCCTACAGTATATGCTGGCGTTATATTATATAATGGCACCTACACTCCTACAGTATATGCTAGTGTTATATTATATAATGGCACCTACACTCCTACAGTATATACTGGCGCCTACACTCCTACAGTATATGCTAGTGTTATATTATATAATGGCACCTACACTCCTACAGTATATACTGGCGCCTACACTCCTACAGTATATGCTAGTGTTATATTATATAATGGCACCTACACTCCTACAGTATATAATGGCACCTACACTCCTACAGTATATGCTAGTGTTATATTATATAATGGCACCTACACTCCTACAGTATATGCTAGTGTTATATATTATATAATGGCACCTACACTCCTACAGTATATGCTAGTGTTATATTATATAATGGCACCTACACTCCTACAGTATATGCACCCTACACTCCTACAGTATATGCTAGTGTTATATTATATAATGGCACCTACACTCCTACAGTATATGCTAGTGTTATATATAATGGCACCTACACTCCTACAGTATATGCTAGTGTTATATTATATAATGGCACCTACACTCCTACAGTATATACTGGCGCCTACACTCCTACAGTATATGCTAGTGTTATATTATATAATGGCACCTACACTCCTACAGTATATGCTAGTGTTATATTATATAATGGCCCCTACACTCCTACAGTATATGCTAGTGTTATATTATATAATGGCACCTACACTCCTACAGTATATGCTAGTGTTATATTATATAATGGCACCTACACTCCTACAGTATATGCTAGTGTTATATTATATAATGGCACCTACACTCCTACAGTATATACTGGCGCCTACACTCCTACAGTATATGCTAGTGTTATATTATATAATGGCACCTACACTCCTACAGTATATGCTAGTGTTATATTATATAATGGCGCCTACACTCCTACAGTATATGCTAGTGTTATATTATATAATGGCACCTACACTCCTACAGTATATGCTAGTGTTATATTATATAATGGCACCTACACTCCTACAGTATATGCTAGTGTTATATATAAAGGCACCTACACTCCTACAGTATATGCTAGTGTTATATTATATAATGGCACCTACACTCCTACAGTATAATGCTAGTGTTATATTATATAATGGCACCTACACTCCTACAGTATACACTGGCACCTACACTCCTACAGTATATGCTAGTGTTATATTATATAATGGCACCTACACTCCTACAGTATATGCTAGTGTTATATTATATAATGGTACCTACACTCCTACAGTATATGCTAGTGTTATATTATATAATGGCACCTACACTCCTACAGTATATACTGGCGCCTACACTCCTACAGTATATGCTAGTGTTATATTATATAATGGCACCTACACTCCTACAGTATATGCTAGTGTTATATTATATAATGGCACCTACACTCCTACAGTATATGCTAGTGTTATATTATATAATGGCACCTACACTCCTACAGTATATACTGGCACCTACACTCCTACAGTATATGCTAGTGTTATTTTATAATAGCAACTACACTCCTACAGTATATGCTAGTGTTATATTATATAATGGCACCTACACTCCTACAGTATATGCTAGTGTTATATTATATAATGGCACCTACACTCCTACAGTATATACTGGCACCTACACTCCTACAGTATATGCTAGTGTTATATTATATAATGGCACCTACACTCCTACAGTATATGCTAGTGTTATATTACATAATAGCAACTACACTCCTACAGTATATGCTAGTGTTATTTTATAATAGCAACTACACTCCTACAGTATATGCTAGTGTTATTTTATAATAGCAACTACACTCCTACAGTATATGCTGGCACCTACACTCCTACAGTATATGCTAGTGTTATTTTATAATAGCAACTACACTCCTACAGTATATGCTAGTGTTATATTATATAATGGCACCTACACTCCTACAGTATATGCTAGTGTTATATTATATAATGGCACCTACACTCCTACAGTATATGCTAGTGTTATATTAAATGGCACCTACACTCCTACAGTATATACTGGCACCTACACTCCTACAGTATATGCTAGTGTTATATTATATAATGGCACCTACACTCCTACAGTATATACTGGCACCTACACTCCTACAGTATATGCTAGTGTTATATTATATAATGGCACCTACACTCCTACAGTATATAATGGCACCTACACTCCTACAGTATATAATGGCACCTACACTCATACAGTATATGCTAGTGTTATATTATATAATGGCACCTACACTCCTACAGTATATGCTAGTGTTATATTATATAATGGCACCTACACTCCTACAGTATATGCTAGTGTTATATTATATAATGGCACTTACACTCCTACAATATATGCTAGTGTTATATTATATAATGGCACCTACACTCCTACAGTATATGCTAGTGTTATATTATATAATGGCACCTACACTCCTACAGTATATACTGGCACCTACACTCCTACAGTATATGCTAGTGTTATATTATATAATGGCACCTACACTCCTACAGTATATGCTAGTGTTATATTATATAATGGCACCTACACTCCTACAGTATATACTGGCGCCTACACTCCTACAGTATATGCTAGTGTTATATTATAATGGCACCTACACTCCTACAGTATATACTGGCACCTACACTCCTACAGTATATGCTAGTGTTATATTATATAATGGCACCTACACTCCTACAGTATATGCTAGTTTATATTATATAATGGCACCTACACTCCTACAGTATATGCTAGTGTTATATTATATAATGGCACCTACACTCCTACAGTATATACTGGCACCTACACTCCTACAGTATATGCCAGTGTTATATTATATAATGGCACCTACACTCCTACAGTATATAATGGCACCTACACTCCTACAGTATATAATGGCACCTACACTCATACAGTATATGCTAGTGTTATATTATATAATGGCACCTACACTCCTACAGTATATGCTAGTGTTATATTATATAATGGCACCTACACTCCTACAGTATATGTTAGTGTTATATTATATAATGGCACCTACACTCCTACAGTATATACTGGCACCTACACTCCTACAGTATATGATAGTGTTATATTATATAATGGCACCTACACTCCTACAGTATATGCTAGTGTTATATTATATAATGGCACCTACACTACTACAGTATATGCTAGTGTTATATTATATAATGGCACCTACACTCCTACAGTATATGCTAGTGTTATATTATATAATGGCACCTACACTCCTACAGTATATACTGGCACCTACACTCCTACAGTATATGCTAGTGTTATATTATATAATGGCACCTACACTCCTACAGTATATGCTAGTGTTATATTATATAATGGCACCTACACTCCTACAGTATATACTGGCGCCTACACTCCTACAGTATATGCAAGTGTTATATTATATAATGGCACCTACACTCCTACAGTATATACTGGCACCTACACTCCTACAGTATATGCTAGTGTTATATTATATAATGGCACCTACACTCCTACAGTATATACTGGCACCTACACTCCTACAGTATATGCTAGTGTTATATTATATAATGGCACCTACACTCCTACAGTATATGCTAGTGTTATATTATATAATGGCACCTACACTCCTACAGTATATACTGGCGCCTACACTCCTACAGTATATGCTAGTGTTATATTATATAATGGCACCTACACTCCTACAGTATATGCTAGTGTTATATTATATACTGGCACCTACACTCCTACAGTATATGCTAGTGTTATATTATATAATGGCACCTACACTCCTACAGTATATACTGGCGCCTACACTCCTACAGTATATGCTAGTGTTATTTTTATTTGCCTTGGTTTTGTTTTTTATTTGTTATAAAAATGTCTACCGAATATTTTAAATATTCTGTAGTTCACTTCCATTCTCTCGCATATTTTTCCTGAATATATATTTAATATTCCCTGTTATCACTATGTCCATTTTTGTATCGGTATAATGTTTTTCTTGGTATAATGCTTTGTGTTTAGAGCGTGCCGGCCAGCTATATATGTTAACCCCTTCTGTACCGGCAACGTCCTTTTCCTTTATTCAGGTTATTATTAGACGATTATATTCAGTTTCAAGAGGCCTCCAGCATTAACCAGGCTTCGAACTATCTCACTTAACCCTTTTTACTGCCACAGGTCCAATTTAAGCTGCACACAATCGTCTTAATATAGCAAGTGTCGGGAATTTAGATACAGAGGTTAAATTACATATCACTGGTATATGAAATATCCCAACAAATAGTTATAATATAATTACCAACGACGACGTAGTCGATGGGTGTAATCCAGTCCCCCACACACGGCTAATTCAATTGCATGACATGTAGGAATGTTCACATAATACAATATCGATACAATGAACTTAGCTTAGAGGACTGGTGATGTAGGACTGTTGTTTATAGATTAATAATTGTAGCACATGGTGAACTGTGGGTTGAGTCAGAGCCGGGGGGTGGGGGGGGGGGGGGAGATGTTGGCTGTATGGTGTTGATTGAGAGACTAAAGGGCCGGCGTCCGATCGCTTCGCGAAATTACATATGGCTGCCGGCTCATAATAATTATAACCCATAACTTGGTTTCATAATACATCTAGAGCTGATGTAGATATTTATACATTACAGTTAATATTTAACCTAACTTAAGAATAAACTACAATACACAAAGAACCAGCCGAAATCGTACAAGCAATACGATACCGCCAAATTCAAATGTCCTATTGGACCAAAACCTGTCGGGATCATTACCCTATTCCCGACATATTGCCCGCCACCAAAAATGATATACAGGAGCTATATACAGAGAACAACAAAAGGACATCGAAGAGTCAAAGATCACCTTGTTTGATCTTTGATCTCCAAAGATCCACGGAACTCATAGCCGCCCTCCTTTTCGGACGAGCGCCACCTGAAGCCTCAGGAGGATCATCCTTCTCATCATCAGCTGCCCCACCTTGAGGGTCACTGTCACCAGCACTCTCCCGCGGAGGGGTATCAGTAGAGACGCCAGGATCATCCGGCAGTTCTACATCCTGCTCCAAGGGATATGACCTTACGACTGAGCGAGTAGTAACCCCCGTCGAAGTTCGTATTCTAGCAACCCTTATAAGACCATCAATGCCCTGGAACAAATCGATAATCCTCCCAAGCTTCCAAAATAACCTAGGACGCTCATCATGAATCAGGACGATATCCCCGATACGAGGCCATCGTTGATTCGTCCCTTTGATCTTATTAGAGTGACGCTCGCGAAGAGACAGCAAATATTCTTGGGTCCACCGTTTCCATAGATCGTCGGACACCTTGTTTACATACTGGAAGCGACGACGTGTGGCGTCAGCATTGCCGAACGTAGGGTATTGCAGATCTTCGTCATTTACGGACGATCTAGGAAAGGTATTAAGGGTTCGTCCACGTATTAGCATAGAATGCGAAATGGGTAAGAGGTCATCAACATCTGCCGAGGTATAGGTCAAGGGCCTGTCGTTGACTGACATCTCAATTTCTATTAAGATGGTTTGCAACTCCCGTCTGGTCACCAGTGCCCTTCCTAATACCTTCTTCATGGCAGATTTGACGATACCGATAGTTCTCTCCCAAATCGCCCCGAACCATGGTGCACGTGCTGGTATAAATCTCCACTGACAACCCTTTCCAGTGAGGGTAGCCACAACTTGCGGGTCATCCATTAAACTCTGGAGATATTTAGAGGCCCCGACAAAACAAGTCGCATTATCGCTCATAATAATTTGAGGGAAACCATTGCAGCCTGCAAAGCGTCTTAGAGTATGCAAAAACCCCTCACTGGATAGGTCGTCAATCAATTCAATATGAATCGCTCTGGTTGCCGCACATGTGAATAGAACGGCATATACCTTTATGATATTACCGGGCGATTCTCTAACATGAATCGCTCCGGTGTAGTCTACCCCGGTTACCTGAAATGGTTCAGTCCTTTGTACCCTGAACTCAGGCAAGGGAGGTCGATCAACTGGGGAGTAAGGCTTACCCTGTAATCTTTTACAGATAGTACAGCTATTGTGGATCCCTTTAATTGCTTATCACATCTTAGGGATCCACCAACGTTGTCGCATATACGCCAGAACATAATTTACGCCAAAATGTAGGCAGGTCCTATGGCATTGGCGAATCAATAGTTTGGTAATCAAATGAGAGGAGCTAAGGAGGACAGGATATTTCGCAGAATCAATAATGTCCGCCTTTTGTATCCTGCCTCTACACTTAATTATGCCTCCTTCCATATATAATCCTAGCTGCCTCATTAAGTTAGAGGGTTTGGCCTCAATGTGCACACACAGACAAGGTCCAAACAGCTGGTCACAAAGATGTATGAACTGGGCATCAGTGTCAGCTATGACAGGGTCCTGCAAGTGGAGAATGAAGTCGCCACTGCCGTCTGTGGGAACATGAAGATGAAAGGTGTAGTATGTCCTGTCCAGCTCCGCCAAGGTCTCTTCACTGTGGGGGCCTTAGACAACCTTGATTACAACCCCTCAATCACAACTGCCAAAGGTTCCTTCCATGGAACAGGCATCAGTCTCTTCCAGTCGCCAACTGCATCAAACAGGGGCCAGATCCAAGAAGGAATAACATTGATGTCAGGAGGGGCAAAGGCCTACCAGCTGCCACACAGCTTCACAAATGTTCCAGCTGTGGCACTTCCCAAGGCGTCGGTGGCTGTGCCCAAGCCAACCCGTGACATCAAAGCTGTACATGGCCATCTGAAGAAGGCATGCGAACAAGAACAGAAATGGCTGGAACACGCCAGTCAGCTCTTGGCAAAAGAAGAGGTGGTCAAGGGAGATTGTATAGCCTGGTCCGCCTACCATGCCTCGTTTCAAGACAGTCCTGCTCAAGAAGTAGAAGCTGCCATCACTCAACTTATGCCTCTCTTCAATGAGAAGGCAGCCACACCTGCAATGATCAAGCATGGAATGGATGTCATCTGTGAATCTACACAGTTCCTGAACCCTGGACAGATTCCAATAATAGCATTGGATGCTCCGCTGTATGCGCTTGCCAAGTTCATTCAGTGGCACTGGCCTACCACACATGGTGAAGACCAGTATGTTGTCATGTTCGGCGGACTCCACCTGGAGATGGTGGTGTGGAAGACACTTTGAAACTACCTAGACGGATCTGGATGGGCGACAGCAATAACCTCAGGCAGGCATAGCCTCTGCTGGCACAGCTGAATCCTTCCTGAAGGCATCACACCTGACGAGAACCAGGCATGCCCACCAAGTCAGCGCTCTGGCACTCTCCAAGCTGCAACTTGATGCCTACCTGAAGGGAGCTGCTGGTGCAGCAACTGAAGATAGGACAGAAGAGGACTGGAAACAAAGCATGATCACGAAGAGTCCAACCTTCCAGTACTGGGACACCATCCTGAAGATTGAACTCCTGGGACTCACCTTCATTCGCGCTCACAGAGAAAGAGACTTTCCCCTGTATGTCGAGTCTCTGAAAGCCCTGGCACCATGGTTCTTCGCACTTGACCACCCGAATTATGCCAGATGGGTCCCGATCCACATCCGCGACATGGAGAGCCTCCCTCCAACAATCGAAGAGGAGTTTGTTGTCAGAGGCAACTGGGTTGTTCAGAAGACAGCCAGAAGGTTCTCCAGCATTCCAATCGACCAAGCCCATGAACAGAATAATGAGCTTGTTAAGGGCCCTGGAGGAGCAGTAGGCCTGACTGAAAACCCAGCAGCCTTCAAGAAGTGGATGATCGCCGGACCTGAGCAGGCACGCCTTCTCACTGAGTTTGAGCGGGAGTACACTGCCATCTCAGAAGATGAACGCCAACACCACGAAGAAGGTCTGTCTGCGCAGAAGATATTTCACGAGCAAACACTGGGCCTTATTCAAGTTATCAACGAGATGAGCAACCCGTTCCTAGATGAAGGAAGCGAGACACGCGGCATGTGATTGAAGAATCTGTGGCCAACACTGTGCGTACCATAGAAGTGGGAAAGGCTCAGTACGACAGCTACAACAAGGCTATCATCACTGAACGAAGAAAATCCATCCATGAGCCTATCAAGAGGAACTCATTGCCTCTCTTCAGATCACCATCCAAGGGGAAGAGCAAGCAGTCAGAGGATGTTTCCCTGTTGAAAGATGACGTGTCCCTCTTCTCTCGTCTGTACATAGTTGCTCAGAACAGGGATACAGATATGGGAACCTTCTTCCAGCATGAAAATCATCCGCACCCCCCTTCTCTATCTGAAAGAGGAAAACTGCACCAAGAAAAGAAGTCCGACCTCATTGGTATCCTTGTGCAAGACCCACAAAACTCTCAGAAGGAACCCCCGCTGTTTCTGGATGCAAGAATTCTCGATGGTGCTACTGTGGTGTATCTGCTTCCTCATACTAATGTCACCACATTCAATGACTACGCTAATGGCGTTTTCATCCCTCACATCCTGAAGCTACTTGAATCCTGCAGAAGAGTCGATGTGGTCTGGGACAGCTACATTGCCAGCAGTATCAAGGAGTTAACTAGAGAGAAAAGGGGAAAAGGTGTACGGAGAAAGGTCGGTGGTCCAACCAAGGTGCCCAGCAACTGGCCCGACTTCCTCCGGGATCCCACAAACAAGGAGGAGCTTTTCCAGTTCCTTTCAGACAAAGTCGGCTCCAATGACTGGCCAGACGGAAAGGAGGTCTTCATAACATCAGGCACAGATGTGATCAGCAGAGGTTCCGACCACTCCATGCCACGATGTGACCATGAAGAGGCTGATACAAGGATTGTCGTTCACCTGAAAGATGTGCTGGACAAGGGATGCACCACCTGTTTGATACGCACTGTCGATACAGACGTCGTTGTCATACTGATAGGAGAGTATCATTCCCTGACCAGCCAGCATCAGATGGCAGCCATCTGGGTAGCCTTTGGAACTGGAAAGAAATTCATGTACCTGGATATCAATGCCATATGCCATGCTCTGGGAAAAGATAGGTCAACGGCACTGCCTATGTTCCACAGCTTCACGGGTTGCGACACAACTTCCGCTTTCTTTGGCAAAGGGAAGAAATCAGTATGGGAGGCTTGGAATGCCTACGTGGAGGTGACGGAAGCCTTCAACAACCTCATGAATCACCCTTACATGACTGTGACAGTGAACTGCAAGGAATTCCAGTTGCTCGAGCGCTTTACTGTGATCATCTACAATAAGAAGAGCAACTTGGACTCTGTGAACAAGGCACGTAGGGAACTCTTCTCCCAGAAGAACAGGACAATGGAGAACATTCCCCCAACGCAAGAACCCCTTCTGCAGCACACACTGCGCGCAGTCTACCAAGCTGGAATCTGGGCAACCAGTGATCATTGTGAGCAGAAGCCTCCAACCCCAGAGGGCTTTGGATGGACTCTAGAGAGTGCAACGAAGACCTGGTGTCCTGTGTGGTCCAACCTGCCTGTGGCATCCCAGGCCTGCAGCGAACTGGTCAAGTGTGGCTGCAGAAGCGCCACGTGTGGAGGACGATGCTCATGCAAGAAGGCGCGGTGGAAGTGCACCGAACTATGCAGCTGCCGATGTGAGAAGTAGCTTAGCCGGCTTAGTGTGAAATGTAGTAATTGAATTTTGTGCAGAGAAGGGATTTAAGACATTAACACTGCATGTTTCCATGTTTTAATGTCAGTTGTTAGCAGATGCCTCCATTAAAACCTTTGAACTGACCTTCATGCTTTGCTCTCCTACTTAATTGTCAGTATGATTATTTCATGTGATTTAATTATAAACACCCCTAATGGGCCAAATAATGAGCAACCATAATCAGAAAATACCTCAAAACAAGAAACATGGCAATTTTACACCATGTTGGGTAAATATACGCACGGTCTGAAAGAGTATACATTTCTTCTTGATTTTCGTGTGTGTTAAATTGCTCACATTACAAAAATGTATCGTAGAAGCATAAGAGTGGTCGTATCGCTTGGCGCCGGTTATATAATCAGAGCTGGGACCCTGAAGATTGCCTGATCAAAATTTGGTGTTTTTATCTGGCATGTCCCCATCCCTTTGAAATTCGGTGGTAAGCTGCCTCTTTTTTTTTTTTTTTTTTTTTTTTTTTTTTTTTTTTTAAGATTTATTCAGGCATGGTGATATGTCCAAAACCGGGCCTTTGTCATTAGACGGCCCACAACTCAAAAACTAACCTGCTAAGCTATTTGACATTTGAGCTCTGTGTAACAGTTCGAACTAGGCTGACCTGCTCAAGCTGAGCTAATATCATCGTGGTGGGGGGGTGTCTTGTACTGTCTGGATGAGTAGGTCTGGGTTGTCAGTCCAGGACTTTCTGATGAGCTGTGTTGCAACCTGGATTGCACTGGCATCTGCTGGATCGGTCGTAGGTATGTTGTTTCCTGCTCTTAGGGGTTCGGTGTCTTCGCACTCCAGCAGCCAGTGAAGGAGCGGTAGGGTTGTGTTTGTCTGACAGTGTTTGCAGTCCCTTGCTTCCTGCCTCTTTAATTGCCAGTTGCATTTGTAGCCGAGTCTGAGTCTATGGATGTTGACTCTTACTGCCCTGGGTGTGTTACTGGGAAGGCTGAGCTGCTGGTAATTTGTTGCATTCCTGTACCAGTTGCATGAGAAGGATCCTCTGCTTGTTAGCCCTCTGTGATACTCCTTGCGGAGCTGGTCTTCCTTGTTCCTGATTTTCGCTTTTACCAGGGAGAGGGATGGTCTGACTGCATAGGTAATTTGGGCTATTTGGGTGGCTGACTTGGCTGCTTTGTCGGCTTCCTCGTTTCCAGCAATACCCACATGGCTCGGAATCCAACTGAAATCTACAGTTTTCCCAAGATTGTCAAGTTGGCTAAGGACCGCCAGTATGGATGTTGTGAGGCGGATGTTGTCTTTGAGCCTGGTGCTTTGGAGGTTTTCCATAGCAGATCTTGAGTCTGTGTGTATAACCACTCGATCAGCTGGGTTGTGGAGTGCATGCTTGCAGGCTTGAAATATTGCGCAGAGTTCTGTTTGGAGGGTGGAGCATCCGTCTGTTGTTCTCCAGCAGTAGGACTGTCCTTCGTGGTAGAAGGCAGCCCCGCATCGTCCAGTCTCCTGGTTGACGGATCCATCTGTATAGTAGACGGTTGCTCCTTCTCCTTCTATCCTCGCAATACTGAGCTCCGCCTCAATCCTTGCGACTAGCGGTTCTTCGTGTTTCTTCACTGTGATCTTGGCAAGTGTGTATGATGAGTTCTTTCTTGCCCAGGGCTGTGTTGGGATATAGTCTGGGTAGGGAAGGTCCTCACCAAGATGTGCGATGTGCTGCATTCCAAACATTTTTACTATTTCGGCTACCCTGCGACTCCACTTTCTGTCCTGGAAGAGATCTGGCCTTTGCCGAAGGGCTGTTGTGATCTTGTCCTTGATGATGCTATATCTTGGTCTCATGTAGGTCCTAGCCACCAGGCACGCAACATTCTTGCGGATGCAAAAAAAGGTTAAGGCCTTTGATATTGATATTGATATTGATTTGGTATTGATAAATACGCTCAATGTAATGAAAAAATCCCAATGTACATTACATTGAGCGTATTTATCAATACCAAATCAATATCAATATCAATATCAAAGGCCTTAACCTTGCCTCACTGGCTACCAGCCTAACCCTCTTGCCCGCAAGCTAGGAATATTATACAAAATATATGTTCTCTATGTACTATCCTTAAAAATAACCACTAACAAATGTTCCAGAAGTAGAAGACGATTGACTTATATATTTTTACTAACCATATCAGTGCACCACTTCTATAGAAATAAATAGTACGTTCTCTCGGGGTCAGGCAACACCAAGTTCTAAGCCCCCTTTCCCCCTCTTTGTAAACAGGCTAGCTGAACCACGACCCTCCAGTGACACCCAGGGCTGCCAACTTAACACTTTTGCCAGCAAGCTAGCAATATTATACAAAATATATGTTCTCTATATTCTACTTCTAAAATAATAACTAACAAATGTTTCAAAAATAGAAGATGACTTACTTCTATAATTTTTACTAACAATATCAGTGCACAGCTCCTATAGGAATAAATAATACTTTCTCGGGGTCAGACAACGCCAAGTTTTAAAACCCCTCCCCCCTTTTTGAAAGCTATATAACCCAAGGAGATGAGAAGAAGGCAAGTAGAAATAAGCTTTCTTGAGATCGGCACCCCGCTCTGAAGGAATATTAATTTTACCCTATTCAAATATAGTTATTGATAACGGCAACCCGAAGTCCTTATACTGTCTGTGGATATATATAAACTTTGTTTCAGGATCTTTGTTATGTGTGGCAACCCAATCACTTAACATAGAGACCTTTAATAGTTATATATATATATAAGTATTAAAAAATCATAAAGTGGTATGTCCTCCTCCACTTATGTTTTAATATCTTTAATAGTGCAATAGTACCTATATATGTTTAACCTTATTATTCCTGGCACCCCAGAAATTAATATAGTTATACTTATTGAGGTAATTTCAGTATAGTGAACACGTTGAAAGACTCAGGCAGCCCTACCTTGCATAATTGTTCTATTAAGAAGTTATATTAGCATTTTCTCACAGAGATCTAAGGTAGAAAGATCTTTTGTGTTATAAGGGTTCAGCGAGACACCCTCACAGGCACTCTGCATATATAAATCCTAGGCGCAAATTGTCTGTGGCACCCCACCCGGATTTGCGACTAAATGGTTAACACCACCCCGAGTTCCTTGAACCTCTTATAAGGGTTAGAGACAGTCAAGAAGAGCCATTATCTAAACTCTTCTTGCGTTAGTCTGATATTATGTTAATCCAGCAAGACCTGAGACATAGTATTTAAAACCTCATTTCAAGAGTACCTGAACAGAACTCCATTAACGATCAATATAAAGGTCAGGATAGTCAAGTATTTGTTGGAAGCTATTTGCCGAGAATACTTGCGTTAATCCGATATGGTGACCAACTGTTTCTCCACTAGTTATTGAACCATATTTAAGACCCCAAGCCCATTAATCCAACTAACTTCTTCACACGACCGGCCAACCTGGACGGTCCACGGAGCATCAGAAGAAATCTCAACTAAGTGAATCTCTCCACCAAGAAAAGACATAATATAGAAACTACTTTAATTCAGTATCAGTGACGAGATACCAGAAAAGTTAGAGTTCAAAGTGACCGAAATAAATAGTTCTTAATACCTCGAAATACGTGAAAAGTGTATACAAAGTGTCCTACGAAGTTAATATATAAAGAAACCTAAATATCAAGACGTCCTAGAAATAACGCTCTTTAGTACGACGTTTTAACTCAACAAATAATCAATATACCAAATTAAGACGGATTTTTACCTATTCATCAACTCTGCCATATTTCTGCCAAGTGAAAAAATAAACAGAGTCCGTCCAACATGAACTTTGAGTTATAAGAAACGAAGTGTTACAGTATCTAGTGAATATCCTAATCATAATAGCTTACGTGTTCACCTATAAAATATGTCTGTGATACCCGTAGTACGATACTAGTGCATTTATTTTAAATAAGAAGATTTACATACACCTTCAAGAACTCTGAAAATATCTCAGTGGATACCATACTATCTTAGAGTCCACAAACTTGAACTCAAACTGAAAAAGTTCATCAATGCTTAAGCTTCCATAGTTTGTGCCAAGAAATATAGGCAAGTGTGTCATATCATCCACTATTATTCATGAGGAAAAGTTAACTCAATAGATAAAGTTAATCTAAACAAAACCTGAATTATTAGTAATTTCAATATAAGCTTTCGAGAAGAGAAGAGTGCGCATATTTCTCAAGAAGAATATTATGTATACTAATTGAAGTGAATATACATGATCTCCATCTAGATCGGCGATCGTGCTGGGAGAATTGAAAATAGAGTTGTGTCACTTATGATTATCCCATGTTGAAGTCTTTATAAGTCATACACATGTAACTAGTGAATAAGTAAATAAAGCTGTATTACAAATTATATTTCGATATTATACATGTCCTCTATTGGTTATATATATGTACAGTCGGTCACCTTTCCGACTGGGCCACCTAATGGTAATTTCGCTGGGAGTCTTTCGCTCTGATATTAGTAAGATCGCTCACTCCCTCCACCCTGAATCTGTTGCATATTATGTCCCATAGATGGCGTAGTTAGATTTGCTGGGAAGGAGAGGGAGGGGCTATAGGGAGCAAGGGGAGGGGGGGGGGTATTATTGTGTAGGAAAGGTTGGATATGTGTAGGGTGGGGATGTTAAGTGAATTATTTCACCAGGTTTATGGTTACCGTTTTATCTCATGATATTAATTACAATTATTGAACAGCTATTTTTAGTGAAATCTACCTTTAACCTATAAATGGCGAGCAGGGGGTATTGAACTCGATGCCCATGGGCGAGCATATAGTCTCCATTCAGGCCTATAATCGTCATTTTACGATAAATATCGTTATTACTTATTCATATGAGCCTATTTTACCTTCACTTTGAAGATAGTAACCTGTAACAACAATAAAACAAGTGAAAATATAATTTTTCTGGTCAAAATCGTGAATATATATGGACCAGCCCATTCATGAATTATGGAGCAAATTGAGGCAACCCCTCCCTCCACGAGGCCTCAAGCCACACTGAGCCTACTCATACACACTCTCGGTTATGTAACACACCCGCACGTAAGCACATCCTCCACACAGTTTGCTAATGTTAGCACAAAAATATACCAACGAATTAGGGAATAACAGGGAAAATAGGTGATAATTGAAGGGGGAGGGGAAAGGGAGGAAGGAGGGGATGTGGAGGTAAATATGAGGTATAGGGAAAAACAAAAAAACAACAACAAATGGTTTAGTGCTACTGGGGCCGTTTAAATGTTTTTTTTAGGCCTCCCTCTTAAGAGCTTTACCGCCCTCGCCCAGTAAAACTTCTTATGAGCTTTCTCGCCGTTGCCGGGTTAAGAAATATTAGAATATGAATTACTAATTTTTGCAATCATTGCTACAGTTCCGTTCTCTGCTTAACCTTTTCATGCATATGACGCGATTTTGAGCCTATTGGGGATACTTTAAAGCCTTTGTTACCATCAGGGGTATTTAGAAACCTTTAGTTTAGTTACTTCAACCTCTGTAGTTGTCTTTGAGTTAGCTGTGGGCAGAAAACTAATTTTGGAGAGGTAATTATAAGAGTGAGAGAACTCTATTTATTATTGCTAATCTGGCAACATCTGTGTCATAGAAGCGTGAAAGGGTTAAGCTATTGCTTAACCCATTGCTCTAAACACGTGTTAGATAATATATATGGAGAGCTTAAGTCTAATATTAATAACGTTAATATTAGCACACCCATATGTATAATTTATCTTTATATATATCAATATTATGTTTCATGTATAGATGACTGTCAACATGGTTTGCGAGCTTGTTGGTAATTTGGGAATATAATCACAGTAAAGGTTAAACTACCATTACACCAAAAGTCGAAAACGATGTTCTCAACAATGTTATACAAAACAAACAAACAAACAAACAAAAATAGTTTATTAGCCATTTGTACAATTTGATCATGGACGATTTACAAATTAATCTTATTTGATATACAGTATTTTCCTATCATTTAACTTATTACAAAGCAGTTTACAAACATTTACTGGCCATGAACTTGTTTTTATTTGGCCTATGCCTATAATCGTATTCCGAAAGTAAAATAGTTGATGAACTACCGTAGGTATATATAATAATGCAAATGTCTATGTATTCTAAGCCATCCAGGAAAATTGGTATGTCAAAAATTAAAGTGAAGCTGGCAACCGTATTTTATGATTGATTGTATTAACGATCTATTGCACAGCTAGATAAGGACTGAAATACTCTGCATCATCAAACTTCCATTACCTCACTGTAGACATTTAGGCTATTTTGACCTCTATTGTCTCATGACAAAAAGTTGAAAATGGTATGGTTCAATTCCTCGCCAACCTAACACCTCTGAAAATGCCACACTTACAGCTGTTCAGGCATGCCAACATGTGTCACGATATCAATATATACCCTCTATCTTTACTGTCCTTAACAATATAATGGTTTTGACCCACTTGCGTTATCTTTCAATGCTAAACAAATAACAGGTGCTTGATGTGCTTCCTGTGAAGTTGGTTTGATCAGAAAAAGGTGCAGAATATAACTGTTGGTATGCCTGGAGACAATATATCCTCGTGACTTGCATTGGAAACCATTATTATAGTTATACTAATTAAGATACAAAGGATTACTGTGGTAATTTGATTTGACAATTAATATACGAAAAATATCATTGTAGAGAACAATGTGTTTGTAGACGTTTACTTTTGGTGTAATGATAGTTTGACCTTTATTGTGATTATATTCCCAAACTACCAACAAGCTCTCGTTTCCATGGAAACCATGTTGAGTCATCTATACATGAAACAAAATATTGATATATAAAGGTAAATTATACATATGGGTGTGCTAATATTAACTTTATTAACATTAGACTTAAGCTCTCCATATATATTATCTTACACTTTATTAGAACAGTGGGTTAAGAAACAGTTTAAGCGGAGAACGGAACAGCAGCAATGATAATATAGGAGTTTTGGTTTGCATTAGTAATGTCTATGATTCATTACAATGAATATATTGTTATTTAGACTTGTCCAATGCATGGGTGAATACACGACAAATTATTTGGATCATATCAGTCCCTTCCGGTGAGTGCCAGGCACCCGCCTTGCAACACAGTCCCACTCCTATGCTGTCCAGCTCTCAAAGCCAAGAATTGGCATTCTCAGTCTTTCTTCTACTCAACAGGTGAACTCTGGAACTTCTCCCTTAATAAATTTTTCATTTATCCTATGGCTTAAACTATTTTAAACTTCGTGTGTCCTGGCATTTCTTTTACCACAACGTCCCTTGAATTTGGCTGTCACTCTTTTGGCTTTTGGGGAGACACTCGTTACAGGCAACCTGCCTTTTGTCTCCCTCATACACAGACACCAATATGTAACGCATACGGCATTTGTTATTTTTTTTTTTTTTTTTTTTTTTAAGAGACAATGAACGGAGGAAGGAAAAACACAGATAAAACAAAAAGGTCCATGTGCCTAAAGGCATCCGCCATTCATAAAATGTTTGTAACAACTGGATTTAAACATTTGTAGATTGTAAGTTTGTGGAAAGCAATTCGAGGGAAATGTTTTTTACAAATGTTTTATGTTGTTTTTGTGTTTTCCCTGTTCTTGCTCTGTCTTGAGTCGGCTACCCCCAAAATGGGGATTGGGCCTGAGCATATAGATAGAATAGATAGAAATTCGAGGGAAGTGAATTCCAAAGAGTAGTAGCTCTGGGGATAAATTAATTCTGATATGCAGAAGTTCTGCATTGTGGAGGAGAAAGTGTAAATTCATGGGCGCTCTCAGCTGCCCTAGTTCTACGGGGAAAGATGTGGAGAGGCGGCACAATTGAAGCAAGTTCCTCGGAACAATTGCTGTGAAAATATCTGTAGAATAATGCAAGGGATGCAACGTTTCTTCGTATGGATAATGTAGGAAGGTCCTGTGTGATTGCAGGGTTATTGATTAATCTAATAGCTTTATTTTGAATTTTGTCCATCTGCCTCAATGCAACCACTCCACTTCCACCCCACAGAGGTGAACAGTAATCCATCTGAGAACGCACATGACTTTTATATATTACCATGCCATAAATGCCATGTTGCTTAATATTCTGTATACAGTATATAGTGTAATGTATAATATTCTGTATACAGTATATAGTGTAATGTATAATATTCTGTATACAGTATATAGTGTAATGTATAATATTCTGTATACAGTATATAGTGTAATGTATAATATTCTGTATACAGTATATAGTGTAATGTATAATATTCTGTATACAGTATATAGTGTAATGTATAATATTCTGTATACAGTATATAGTGTAATGTATAATATTCTGTATACAGTATATAGTGTAATGTATAATTGTTAAATATAGAACTTGAATAAATACTATATTCAAAGAAATATACCTTAAAGACTTATGTTTCTGTTCTTACAACATAACTTATATGTATATATTTCTGAACTATAATTACTACACTATAACACGCCACAAGCATATGCAAACAAACAGGCATGCACACAAGCACGCATTCGCAAACGCACATAATGGCTATTATTATTTCCACCCGCTATTACATGAGGTGTCACGAAATATATGATTATGATATAAAGCGGCTCGCTTGGTGTAGTGACTAGCGTCTCGGACTTCCACCCAGAAGGCCCGGGTTCGCGCCCACGCTCGGCGCATTAAAGATTTTTCACAAGCACTGAGTCGTTACCATCCCTCATGAGCAAAGGGATGGGGTAGTAGTACAGGACCCCAATGGAAATACGCCTAATCGGCCTTATTGAGCTATCCTTAGCTAGCTTAGCATGCGCTAGCTTTAAGAACTATTATTATTATTATTATTATATATATCTCAATTACGTAGCATACATTTAGTGCTGTTGCTAAATAATGACTTTGCTAAGTGTTCAATATTGCAACCGAAAATAATTCTCTATAAAAAGCATATTCACTCCGATAATTCTTATTGAGGCACACAATATTCTGAGTGTGTGTGTGTGTGTGTGTGTGTGTGTGTGTGTGTGTGTGTGTGTGTGTGTGTGTGTGTGTGTGTGTGTGATTACCGATTATGCCAAGAGTAATGCTTAGTTGACGTAGTTTGTGTTTCCGAGGTTAGAGAGTGATGGTCGACCAATGACTATCACTGTTGTCAATTGCGTGAGAATATGTTATTAGTTGCCTGAGATTGCACTGCTTATAAAAGAAAAGACAATACTGTATTAGTTTAAAGAAATAGTATATTTTAAAAATAACAAATGTAAGGTAGCTTTCTGAAGTCATAAGAGTAGGCGAAAATCTATACTATATCATTAATTATAGCATATTTATCCCCACGACTTATGTGACACCAAATGATAATATGGATTTTAAACAGGTTATATATAGGCCAATAGTAGATGCAAGTTTTCAGATATGACAACATTCGATGGCGGGTCACGCAAGTATAATGTGTCTAACACAGAAACAAAAACAATGCCTTATATGGTGATCATGACGTTATGTGTGAATTTATTTTACTCCATATCATTATATGTGTATCTGCCCTTTGCAATCATATTTACAAGCAGTCTCGTAAGGATCAGTAGATATGTTGTTGCTTGTTTTCCTTTTTACTTATTTGTTAAACGTGACATGTTGGGTAGACTTATACAAATTGTGTCACAATCGTATGATAATAATCAGATTATTTCCTTGCTCTACCATGGGTCACACCGAGAGATTACTTTACATAATCCGTGCCCGATCTATATTTATAAAAATGGATTGAAACTTGTATTTAGGCTAATTATTTTGCATTATGCTTATAATCAATAGATAGATAGATAGATAGATAGCTTATAATCCTGTTAACAATATATCTGTGTCGTGCATAACTTCACATTTTAGCATGATTCGTTGACATTCCTAATCTCTCGCACAAATATATATGAAGCAAATCGAAATCGCCAGGCTCCACATTGGTGAAATAAGGTTGGCTAATTTATGATGGCTACTGTCTGCATAACATGTAATGCTAAATATTTAAATATTCTTCTGAAGTTATATACTTTTAACTATTTTGTATTGATATATACAATGGATTTAATAATTATGGTAACAATGCATACAATAATGTAATTGTATTAAAGGTTGTACTACAAACTATTATTACATATAGCAAACTCAAAATGACCACTAACATCCCTCTTTACAGTACGAAGACCCATTCATTCATACAGACTTACACTAATATTCTCTAACGTTTCGTTTCGGATGTATTACCCATCTTCAGAGTAACGTTGTCTCTCTGAAGATAGGTAATACATAACCCGAAAAGTTAGAGAATAAAGAATCATAGCTCTTTCCTGTGTTTTCCCCCACCCAATCCACACACACTTGTGGTTCGATAAGCACTAATGGTTCACTATAATTATGCACGCGCATATCAGTGTATATTATGGCTATTGCCATCTCTCTCTCTCTCTGCGTAGTGGTTTGGCAGAAGAGTCACAGGGACCGCATTTTCTACTTATTAAATGCTGATATAACTATGTTAATGTTTAATATTACATGATTAAATCTATGCAAGGGTAATTATATATTATGTGCAGTAAAGTGTATAAGTTTGTAAGAGACTGTCCCCTTATAAATTATTTATAACTATATGCGTATTCATAAACCAAGTGCACTGTGAGTGATGGCAGAATGATAATATCTGGAGGACCATTAGTTTGTCAAACGCTGTTGGGTATTGTTAAGGTGTCCATTATGTGGGCTGCTGGATCACTATACTCTGTTTCGGCAACGCTGAGGTAGGAACGGCTCACCTAGATGTCAATAATTCTCGCAGATTGGCTCATGCGACTGTGTTCAATGTCTCGTCTTTTAGTAATTATATATTTTTAAAGGTTTAACTAATCACGGTCGCACAAGTCAATCAGCTGGAACTATTGACATCTACGTGGGCCATTATCACCCCAGAGTCGCTGAAACAGTATAGATATTAGTATATAACAGACAGCACTACTGGTTATCTAATGCTACCACAGAAAGTGTAATAGGCAGTCAGACAATTGCCTGTGCCAGTAGAACCTTAAATCCAGCCGAAATGAAATATCCAATCACCAAGCGAGAATGTTTAGGGATAATTTGGACCCTTCAGTACTTTAAGGCGTATTTAGCTGGCGTCAAAGTAACCATCATATCCGACCATCACGCCCTCCAATGGATACGAAAGTCAGATACCAAGAATGCCTTAACCGTTAGATGGCGAGAATATCTCGAGGAGTTTAATTTTGAAATAGCATACCGTCCCGGGAAACTCCACACTAATGCTGACGCCCTGTCTAGGCTCCCTCTAGCTTCACCTATCACCATTATCACCTCTTTACCTAATCTAGATTCACCCCTCCGCATATCACCTCTCTTCCTGACGTAGCTTCACCTATCCAACACTCTACCTCACCCTCTGACCACACTCCCATTTGAGCCATCCACCATCAAGTGGGGTGGAGTGGTCTTGCCACTGGCCTGGTAATCCAAAGGTCCCGGGTTCAAATCCCGATGTATCAATGGGAAGATATTATTGGGATGGAATTTTTGCTGTACCTGGTATCAGTGCATTACCACAAGCCCACCGAAACGTCAATAAAATACCCTCATTGTTCCCTGATTAAATAGCACTGTATGAATATTCCCATATTCAAAATATGCTATAGGGGTGCAATGCCTGGTGAGTTATCTGCTCAACAGGTGGCGTTGTGTGTGTGTAAGTGTGAGAGTCCGAGTGTAAGGGTTGAGACAGTGAAGCACGGGAACGAGGTGGCTTCAGAGATGGGGTCGTTTCGGGCCATGAGTGAGCACCGTGCCTCATGTGAAGGCAAGATGGCAGGTGCTCGTTGTGCTCTACGTGCTTCACATGTCTCACTCCCTAGACTGGAACAAGACCTCACGGGCTTCACTGTTCATTGTAAAGTGGTGAATGTTAAGGCTCTCGGCCTATGCCCGAGAGGAAGTAAGTTGGAATATAGAAAAAAAAAAAAAAAAAAAAAATCCACAGATCATGACCAACAGCACTGATTGCACCAATTTCAAACCCAGCAGAAACCTGACTGGATGCCCCGTCATCTATTTTCACAGCTTCAAAGACGAGGAGACAATCTTTACACTCCAGACAGAAAAATTGTCCTCAGTTCCCCCACTGCCTTGTCAACCATGCAATCATTGCATTCGCATAATGGCATGCATCTCGCTCAACGCAAATTAGTGTTAACCTTTCAGCAGATTTACTGGACCCCCTCCCCATATGTCACTGCCAAAAACGTCACTGAAGCATGTCGAGCCTGCGCCCTTGGCAAGGATTGAACTCGCACCCCAGGCCCATCTGTCAAACTCGTTGCTTCCAAGCCATGGCAATTATTAGCCGTTGACGTCATGGGACCCATGGAAGGTATCAAAGGATTCAAATATATAATTACCTTCGTAGATACTTACTCTAAGTATGTAATAGCTTGTCCAGCGAAAGATCACACTGCTTTTTCAGTCGCCGAAGCCATGTTGCAACACGTTTTTCCATATTTCGGACTACCTGAAGCCATTCACTCGGACAATGCCCCCGAGTTTACCGGTCACATTTGGACCCAAATTTCACAGATGTTCGGATTTAAGATTAGTCATTCCTCCCTGTATTGGCCCCAGGGTAATTCTATCTGTGAACGGAGCCATCGTACCATTGCAAATCAGATCAGAATCCGGTTGCAACAAATGAACACCACCGACTGGCCTAGTCAAGTCAAAATCGTGCATTTGGGTATAAACACTTGCCCTAGACAAGACGGGATCTCCCCGCATGAGAGAGTTTTTGGGATTCCACCCCTCCTACTTCCGTTACATCACCTGTCTGCCCCCCACGAGCCCTCGTCAAATTTCGATCAATCCTTAGTCCACTTGAAAAACCGTCTCGGACAACTCCAATACCTGCAAGATCTGCATCCTGACGAAACTTCCAAAGTCAGTCCCCACCATGTAGGCGATCTTGTTATGATAGCTCACATTCCTGTTCCTTCAAAACACAAACCCAGATACAAAGGACCATTCGAAATTCCCACTGTGCCAAACTGTTACCAGGTCACTGTAAATTATCATGGAGATTCACGCACATACCGCAACCGACACGTACGCCGTTTCCTACCCATTGACGAGAATATCACTATGCTAGCTGACCCAGTCAATAATACCGCATGCCCTGTAATTAAAAATCAAAATCTTTGTGCCTCAGAACCACTTCTTCAACCCTCCATCTCCCCTTTCCCCATCCTACCAAAAACACCCATTCCTTCTTTACATAATTTACCTCCTGTCATCTCACCACCACCTCGACCTACCTCACACCACCTAAATCATCCCAACCCTATAGCAACCCCTTCTCACACTCTTTCAGCTCCGCCTGCTCTGACCTTTGATCTACCCGCCAAACTTCTTCACACTCCTGCCTCTCCTCTATCTTCCGATTCCTCCGAAACTGACATTGCTATCTTTTCTACTTCTCCTACTACTTCACATACTTCTCCATCATTTCCTCCTATTCTATCTCCTCATTCCATCTCCACTCTGCCTAAACAATCACTTCCTTCTACTCTGCCTAAACTTACCACCTCAAACCCTGTTTCCACCTCTACATCTCGTTCTACTACCCCTGTCACTATATCTCCACTCGCTCACAAAACATCACACACTCCGACATGATCAACCTCTCTAATTGCCAAACCCACACAGAAACCTCTCTCAAGAGATTCCACCTCTAACTCTCGCTCTGCTCCTCCTGTCACTAAATCTCCAGTCACTCACAAAACCTCACACACTCCGACTAGTTCAACCTCTTCACTTGCCAAACCTGCTCCGAAACACCCCTCGAAAAATTCAACCTCTACACCCTTGATAAATACCAAGAAACACCTCTCACATTTTCCATCACCCGCCCTCACCAAACCTTCCACTTCAACCAATAATAAACCCAAATGTAACCCCTCAACCCCCTTAACTCAACCTTCTTTACAACCTCCCTGCAAAAGATCTGGCCGGCGAGTGACCCAAACGACATGGTGGTCCCCAGCAATACACATCCCCAAGACTAGGAAAAAGGTCCCCACCAACCTCAAACCTCCAAAACCTGCCGCCCTAGATGTCGCGCCAACAACCAAATCACCAGCCACACCCCCACCTATGCAGGCGGCAAACACCAATCAGGTCCTCAGGTCACCCACGCACCTGATAAGCCAGCTGACCCACCCAAATTCCAGCTCCCCCCCCCCCCCCCCCTCCATACCAGAGCACACAACCAGCCCCAATTTATCCTCCAACCTCATTCCTAGTCCTGACCTCGCTTCAACAACACCAATCAAGAAGATCACTAGGGTGGTCGTCCAAAGAAACCTCCAGGACACTCATGTGAACTCTCCTGCCCAACTGTTGCGTATAGCAAAACTGGCAGCCACACCTTCTCATCTCACTGTGTTCCGGAAGTGCCACACCCCCTCAGACACCCCTACAGTGCTGTGGCACCGATTCTTACGTGGTCTCACCATCGATCACCAAAATCCAGACTACATCACCTATACACTCCAGTCTCGGGGCCGAGGATTTGATATCAATGAAGGAGGTGAAATAACCGCTGCGGAAGAGCCTCCTCAACAACAGCTGGCCGAATGCAGGAGCGAGTGCAGGATTGCAATCATCAGAGATAAAAAAAAAATAGGGAAGTTGGCCTTCTTAAGTAGTGGGAAGAAAATAGGACAGTTACCCCTATTTAACCCTCACTTTACTCCCCCTCCCTGTGCTCCCACTAGGGCCCCTCAAGAGGTACCTGGTAATCCTCCCTCATTAACCCCTTCACCAAAAGAAAATGGGCGACACACCCTGGCAGAACCTGATTTGGAATACGATGAGATGTTCATGCAATTAAAGCATAAACCCCCTCCTTATTTTCCGATGCAACTTTACTCCGACCACCGCTACAACAACGCGGGGATGGATAACCTATCACCTTTCCCCTATCCTTCTTAATAAAGATTCCTTTCCATACTCAAGACCAAATGTATGCATTTCCATGACACACTTAATTAATTTTTACTCATTCCTATATAACCTTTCGTCATTTGTATTAAATTTTAATAAATCAAATATGTGTTCACCCATATAACCATATGTGCATTGTATTTTTAAGAATGTTAATAACCGGATCAATATTTAAAAACTATATTCCTCATGCCTTTCTCTACATCGAGACGCTGTAACTATGACTCATAATTAAATTGTAATATTACCTACCCGATTCAAGGTTTGGTTAGGCAATATCAAGGCTAGGATACTTCTGTCATTGACATCGTTAAACCTACACAGCATCACTGGGATCTTGATTTGGAATTACTTCCGTATGGGGCAAGCCATTATCCCCTTGAAAAGTACCGACGGAGGACGTCGTGAGAGCAGCATGAGGAGACCTGTGGGAGAGTGTGTGTGTGTGTGTGTGTGTGTGTGTCCGGATCTTCCCCCGGATTCCGTCGAGTTCGGCTACGACGCCTGACCAGATCTCTCTCTTGGGGCTACGTCACCTATACCTCCAACCAAAACTTAAGTGCTTCTCGTTGTATAAAGTGTTCGATTTAAATATTGCAAAGGGTGATTGAGATATGCAGTGTTCTATTTTAACGTAATTCTAGAGATTGTCGATTATCATCTTACTTGCTATCGCCCCTCGTGTTGAGAGAATATTCTACACTCTATTTGCAGGGATTGATGTATGTATAATTTTGGGAATATATCTCTTATATTCTGGATCAGAGCTTTACATATATTCGTTCGGGATATGTATACAACACACCATACGTAAATTATTGTGAACAACCAGCAGATCTTGATATTGTGCTTATTGTTGGCTGGGGTACGCGAACATAAAATAAGTATATACAGAGAGAGTTCTTATCATATCATGTAATACTGTGTTAAAATATCCCGCTCCCTGATCTCAACCTCAGGTCTAGCTATATTTATCATTGACTTAAATCCTAGGCCATCCGACGCCCCGTTTAACCCTTGGCGAGGCGATGTGCAGACAAGCGCATCGGCTTGTATAATTCTTTCTCATTGAATTAAATTAACATTCAATATTGTAACTCCATGAGCTAATTAAGATATATATGTTTTATTATATGAATTAACGTACCAGCTATTCAGGCTTCAGTTGATATCCTAACTTCCATAACTAATTCTATTGTGAGTGTGTGTCGCAGTAATTTTGAGTTACCTTGTCGGATAATCCTTTCGTGTTTACCCAAATTCCAATTCCCAGATATCGACTATTTGTTGTTGAGACTAACCTCTCTGTATTATTTATATTGTGATTCCATAGTGACTCACTACAGTGTTATTTTATGTATTTAACCCACGAGTGCCTTATTACTATTTATTATGTAAAGTGAATTGATTGTGATTTATATCAATTATTCTGATCAATATTCTTCAAGCTAATTTCTATATAGATGAAACTTGTTCTATGTAATATATGTACCCTAGCTGAATAAGAAATAAAACGTGTGAACCGAAATTGTGTATTCAGTGACTTTGGTAGAGATTGATATCCTTATTGTATTATCCAAGTTAGTTTTGACCCCGTTGGTTAATTCAGGTTCTTAGCTTCACGATAGTGAACTCAACGAACCAAGGTACAGTACATGCAGTAAAACTAATCTTACTCGCATAACAACTACAACTACTAATAATAACAATAAAAATAATAATAATAATAATAATAAATATAATACTAATAATGGCAATAACGAAATAAAGGAAATATATGTACCATATGTACCATTATTATATCATTGTCATCATAATCAATATCACCACCAGCAACACCTCTGTAATATTATCATCATTATGATAACAATAAATGATAGTACAACATAAAGTAATATTTTTAAAGCAAGAAGTTAGGAACACGTGGTCCAGATAGGCCTAGTTCACAAAATTAGTGCCATTTGGAATAACAAGACTTAGTTTGTGGGCGGTTTCAAAGTTCATCAAGGTTCAATAAGAGAATAATCACTAACCGGCCTAAATGATAATCCCATCTCACTCCCGCCTCGTTTGACTAATACGGTAAATTTGTCTCTGTGTGTTGTCACACACACACACACACACATATTTTCAGATTGGTACCTGACTACACCACTAGCTGTCAGTGTACATACATAAAAACGATATCAACTTATCGATATATATAAATATACATTTATATACTATATTCATAACATATAACAGTATATACACGTAGTATACAGTATAAAACACAATATAAAACTAGCGGTGTGGAGGGTGGGTGCCGGTCTTTTGCCAGTAGGGGGCGTCGCCTCAGCCTCAGAACACTTTCTGACTGGGTCGCGCGGGACCACCTTCCCTCCTCTTATATCTTACCTCCTGTGGAATATATTGTAGCAGTAGATTAGGTCATATCTGAGCAAAAGACCCTTTACTGAGTGTAGGTTTAGCCTTTGGAGGCGCTCATCATATGGGGATACACTAAGGCCTGAAATCTGCTTTGTCTATCTCCTCTGGACAGACTCGGAGAGTCTGCTGTCAGTCAGGTAGCCCAGGTTCCAGAGAGGGGACGCATGGAAATCGGCCTTATGTCTACTGTTGTCGATAATTAAAACATCGACCAAGCATTTCTCTTTGGTTTAGACTACCCTCTTATCACGTTTTCCTTTATACATGGGAAATTCACGCGATACGCTTTAACCGTCTCCGACATATGACGCGATTTTGAGCCTATTAGGGATACTTTACAGCCTTTGTTACCATCAGGGGTATTTAGAAACCTTTAGTTTAGTTACTTCATCCTCTGCAGTTGTCTTTGAGTTAGCTGTGGGCAGAAGACTAATTTTGGAGAGGTAATTATAAGAGTGAGAGAACTCTATTTATTATTGCTAATCTGGCAACCTCTGCATCATATGTGCGTGAAAGGGTTAACTAAAGGAACGCATAATATAATTATGTATTATGTACTCATGATTTAGCAGTTGTTGAATGATAATGATTTGTCAGGTCCTATAGAATATTATTAAACGATAGTTAGAAGACGATATAGAAGTAACTCTCGACCAATCAGAGGCGTCACAGCTCAACCAATGAGAGAGCAGTACGATCTCTAAAGCGGCAGGTAGTTTAACACTTGCTTCAGTGCTGAATCTGCCTTCGTTACCACCACATCAGCCTCCGGGAACTTCATATATTGGTCTTGCGAGACACGAGTGAATAAGGATCGTAATTTCTTTACACTTTGAACATTAACCTACTTTAATTGGGGTGTAAACATAAGATAATTAAGTTAACTGAGGAATATTAGGATGCTAACTATCAAGGACCACACCAATTCAACAATTACTAACCACTCTTCCTATTTGGTCTTTGTAAATACTTTCTATCTCTCCTGTTTCTCCTTGTTGGTGTTGGGTAAGTTAATTACATTATAAGTTTAGTATGAGAGTATAATATATTAAGTATAGTTGCCGTAAGGTTCTATTCCCAGTAAATGTTAAATCATTTAATTGCTTGATTATTTCGATCAAACCTCAGTATATTGAGTAACTAATCTAGTTCCCGTAATACTCGATCCAACCTCAACTCTACCTCTATTTCACACCTGAACTACAATATTTAAGGTATGTCTCGAATTCTGATTGTTGATTGATGTTACTTAGATCCACAGATTATAACTTAAAGTTATGGAATTAAATGAACGCCAGTAAAATTTAGTGAAGATAAAGAATGTAAAATATATCGAGTTTCCGGTTACAGAGCTATCGAAAAAGTATAGATTTAGTTGGAAATCCTCGACAACTGTCTTTGTGACGACCACTCAAACACAAGAGACCGCACAGAGTACCACGGATCGCCCAGAAGGGTACCTTTCTCTCTCTCTCTCTCTCTCTCTCCATTATCAGTCGTAAACTTTCCACTTCACCATAACTATTTATTGTCAGCTGTTGTTAACCCTTTGCCTGCGGGTGACGTTCCGGAACGTCATGGCAATTTATAGCATTTTCCAGGCTTAAAAAGCCTGTAAAAGCCGTAGAGATCGAGTGTCAGTGGGCGGGAGCGTGAGGGACCTCCGTCCGACCCTCAGAGAAGCCAGTCACTCACTGAGGTAGACTGCGGTCTCGCGCGGTGGTCTTGGCAGTGTTGCCAAGCGAGCGAGAGCTAATAATTAGCGAGTTTTCCCGAATGTCTATGGCAACGCTGCGGATAAACCCCGCCACCTACGAAGCTCGTTCTGGTGTAATTTTGAAGCTATTTTCGTCTAGTTTTTGGCAGAATACAGTTAATTTCATGCAGATACTTGATTAATCATTCAGGAGTGCCTGAATATGCGCTAAATAGCGCAAATAAACCCGCAGGGTAAGTGTTAACATACAGCAAAATAATCCTCTCTCACTCCATCATTAACATAATTCTCTCAATCTCAGTTTTCTAACATTCTAATATTTCAAATAAATGTTAACAATATGTATTTAGAAACATGTAAATATGCACTTGCTGTTAAAAACTACATCCACCGGTAACTATAATAATATATGATAAAAACTGATATGTATTGTACCGTATGCATATGTTACAAAGGACTAATATATTGTACTTTCTTTAGGTCTATATTAAAGTTTCTGCATAACATAATTTGATTGTGTGTATACAAAAAAAAAATATATATATACTGTATATATATATATACAGTATATATATATATATATATATATATATATATATATATATATCGGTATATACAGTATATATAAATATATATATTATATATATATATACAGTATATATATATATATATATATATATATATATATATATATACTCTATGTATATATATATATACAGTATATATATATATATATATGGTATATATATAAAATACAGGAGAAAGCCAGCACCACGCCTTCACCACCACCAAGCAATTTTCCCGCTCTTCCCACCACACCTCCGAGACAAAAAGAAGTAACCACCAACCCACCAAGATGTGCCCGAGTAGCTGCAATTGATGTTGCACTTCCTCCAACACCCGGGAAGAACCTAACCATCACCATCAACAATCCTGATGCACACCGGAGAAGAAAAGCTGCCAAGGAAAAGAAGCCAACAAATTGGCTCCATAGACACCATACCTCCATGCGCCATTCTTCCTCCAAGCCGCATCACCGCCGTGACCGTGAGGCCAGGAGGAACTACCCCAAACACCCAAGAGTTCCTCCCCCCCCCCCCCCCCCCCTGCACATGTGCCCTTATTAACCAGAGATGGACCGTCAGGAAGAACACAGAAAAAGGTATGACCACCGCAGGCAAATTGAAGATGATTACAGTTGGACAGCTCTTAGATACTGAAATGTCGGGTTGGTATTTCAACTCGACTTTGTATAATTTCGATAACAAACTTATAATAAGATATCTTGAGATAGAATATGCTCGACAGGGTCACGTCTAGCGCTATATATCTTGCATCAACTCTTTATCCCAAGGCAACATTCACACAATAAGAACACAATATTACTTCACACTTTAGTTTATTCAATTGGCATAGGTTATGGAATAAATTATATTGTTCTGTCATATAGGGCAGACAATAAAAGGTACACAAGTGACGTATCAAATATAGAATGGTCTATAATGATAACTTAATTATATTTGGTCATGTTCCATTTACACACAGTATCAGTAATATAAATATGCAAGAATAAAGGTGTTACACATGTACATAGGAAATCAGTCAGATGATAACACGTATGCGAGCATAGTGTCTAACGTGAAGATTTCTGGCACAGGGCGAATTGACTTGAAACAGCGTTCACTAGCGTAGGGCGGTGAGCGCTTATCAAGGGGATTAACGGGAGGGTCGCACAGGTAAGATAAATGCAAGGTAGTGCGTTCGACCCTAGGTCAGAGAGACTGCTTTGGTATGAATTTATAATTCAAAATAGTGCGACTATAAGACACTAGTGAATGTTAAAGATATACTAAGGAGCTTATCGGCAAGGTAGTTTAATTTGGAAATAACTTATCTAAGTGGTTTTTGTGAAAGACTCAACATACGGATACGAAAATAGATTTAGACCGGGTATGAGATCGATACACACAAGTATAGAATTCAAATTCAAATTTAGATCAATGAATCACTATAACAGGGTTTTTGATGATGGTGATGGGCTGGTCTATCAGAGTGAGAACTGAGCGATCTCTGCCATACCCATAGCTTACTCTGACTGTTCCTTTTACTTATATATTTTCTAGATCTCAAGTGACAGCGTCTCTTCCGTGGATTGACCTCCCAATTTAATAAGATTGGAAGCCAAAGCGTCACATTTTTCCTTTACCCCTCAACTTTCTCTTCATATTTGCTGAGGGGCACAGGGCCCTGGGTGGGGCTTTGGTTTACCAGGCGTTTCCGCACCCGCCTCCGCTCCCCGCCTCCGCTCCCCGCCTCCGCTCCCCGCCTCCGCTCCCCGCCTCCGCTCCCCGCCTCCGCTCCCCGCCATGGAGTGGCTTCGGTCACCCAGGCTTTATTGTGGTCGGCAGGGAGGGTTCCGTGGGGGCGCTCAGTTATGGCCTTTGCCTTGCTTGGGGCCTTGGGGCTGTTCGGCCAGGCAGCTTGGGGAACAGCAACAACAACAACAGGGTTTTTGAATAAATGCTAGTTCATATAAAATGAGGAAAATACACTCAATTAAAATGCGACTGGAAATCACAGCAAATTAGAATTCGAATGAACTCAGAATAAAAAGGGGCATACACGACGAATTAGAGAATGGGTCCAGGGGTCAGATTTCCTGTTCTCTGGAGAATTGGAAATTAATCTGTTTTTAAATCCTTTTCTTCTGTTCTCCTTGGATTCTCTGATGGTGGCTATTCTGTGTGGTTGTCCTTTAGGCTCCGTTATTTCAGATACCCCTCTCACTGGAAGGTACCTAATAGCTGGAAGATTTTGGCCCCTTTTCAATATTGAAGTAAAACCCTGACCACACTGGTGGTAAAGCCTTGCTTTCAATCTTATTTAATATCGTGGCTCATCAAAGGAATTTGTTATTAGACCTTACTGGAGGCCACCTAAAATCCGTTCCTCTGCCTCGATACGGCGTTGTTATTAATAAAGAATGCTGACTTGTCAAGCGCTCTATTAGTAACAAACCACCCCCGTCTTATTAAAAGTTCACACACTGGCTGGGGACTCTTATAAAACAAGGGCTATGCGAGATACCGTAGCAACTCTGCATAGCGGCACTCTGCAATAGAGCCCATCCGATACGGAATCCCAGGTTCTGGGGTACGATATCGGAAAAGGCCAAAATGTCCTCATCAACCCAGTCACTGAAAGACTCTTATAACGGTCAAAACAGTTAAGAGACGTTGCGTCACAAACAACACTCTTACGTTAGTTCGATGACATGTTGCAGACTTGCAGATGCACTGGCATATTGTGTCAGGAGTGAATCCTGACCAAGGTTGTTCGAACCACAAAGTGGTTTGGTTTGTGTTTTGTTCATTAGGTTAATTCAAAGCTGGGGTTTGGTTTCGATTTACAAGGTGGTTTGTGTTGTGGTTTGTTCATTGGGTTCATTTAAAGCTTGGGTTTAGTTTCGAATTAGTTTGCTCCCAATAACAATTCTTTTCAATTCGTCTCTTAGTGGTTCGAAATACATGGTTTGGAAATTGATTATGGATAAAAATTAGTGAGTGGTTTATGAACGTTAAGCTAGACCAAATAAGATATTAACCACTCTTTCATGAAACTAATCATTACAATGACATAGACAGACAGCTGATGGTAGTTGGTAGACAAGGGCACAGGAAGGTGAGGTGAGAAGCGACGTGTCTGAGGGTGGCAGTGAAGTCTGGGACGGCATGGTGACCTCTACAATATAAAGAACTAGGTGTTACCCTTGAGGCTTGTGTGAAGGGCCTTCCTCTTGTCACTACGAAGGCCTGTGTGAAGAGCCTGCCTCTTGTCAACACGAGGGCCTGTGTGAAGGGCCTTTCTCTTGTCACCACGAGGGCCTGTCTGAAGGGCCTGCCTCTTGTCACCACGAGGGCCTGTGTGAAGGGCCTGCCTCTTGTCAAAACGAAGGCCTGTGTGAAGGGCCTGTCTCTTGTCAACACGAGGGCCTGTGTGAAGGGCCTGCCTCTTGTCACCACGAGGGCCTGTGTGAAGGGCCTGCCTCTTGTCACCACGAAGGCCTGTGTGAAGGGCCTTCCTCTTGTCAATACGAAGGCCTGTGTGAAGGGCCTGTCTCTTTTCAACACGAAGGCCTGTGTGAAGGGCCTGCCTCTTGTCAACACGAGGGCCTGTGTGAAGGGCCTGCCTCGTGTCAACACGAAGGCCTGTGTGAAGGGCCTGCCTCTTGTCAACACGAAGGCCTGTGTGAAGGGCCTGCCTCTTGTCAACACGAAGGCCTGTGTGAAGGGCCTGCCTCTTGTCAACACGAAGGCCTGTGTGAAGGGCCTGCCTCTTGTCACCACGAAGGCCTGTGTAAAGGGCCTGCCTCGTGTCACCACGAAGGCCTGTGTGAAAGGCCTGTCTCTTGTCACCACGAAGGCCTGTCTCTTGTCAACACGAAGGCCTGTGTGAAGGGCCTGCCTCTTGTCAACACGAAGGCCTGTGTGAAGGGCCTGCCTCTTGTCACCACAAAGGCCTGTGTGAAGGGCCTGCCTCGTGTCACCACGAAGGCCTGTGTGAAGGGCCTGCCTCGTGTCACCACGAAGGCCTGTGTGAAGGGCCTGCCTCTTGTCACCCCTCAGGCCTGGGTGAAGGGCTTGCCACTGTGACAATTGAGACCTGAGTGGTAGACCTACTGTTCCTCCGACATAAGTGAGGCCTGTGTACGGGGCCTGTCTCTAGCATCATTGTGGTTCTCTACCTAAGACTAATATCTATAGTGAACAAATGAAGAGTTCTCTATATTATAAAGTGTTATATTATTTAAATAAAATCAAACACAACCGAATTAGTTTCCTTGCCACACTTATCACCAGTTTCTGGCATTGTCTTGCTGTCCAAATACTCTACGTTTTACAAATTGCACATGCCATTCAAGGCCCAACACCCAAGAGTACTGGAAGGTTTGCATCAAAACTCTTATAACGGTCAGAGCAGTTAGTGATTCCTCTCTTATGTTAGCTCGATAATACTGTACAGATGCACTGGCATAATGTACCATATTATTTAACCCTACACCCAAGAGTTCGAGTCTCCATCTACTGTCACCCAGCCACGTCAGGATCACCACCACGGCCCAGATTCTCACCAGAAGACTACAGAGTGCTACTACATTATAATATATAGTGAAATCCCTTTATAAGTACTAGTGATACACCTTATTGATAAGATAAAGTACTAAAGTTAATCTTTATATACCATTGATATGCTTATTGAAACGCATAAGAAGTACTAGTGATAATCATTTATTAATAGAAGTACTTAGTGTTGACGCGGGATATAATTATATAAAATAGTGAAAGAATAAAAGTACTAGTGACGCGCCTTATATACAAGGAAGGAATGGTTACGTGAAATTATTTCACCAAGTTTATGGTTACCGTTATATCTCATGATATTAATTAAGATTTAAACAGCTTTTTTGTGTGAAATCTACCTTCAAGAAATAATTATTTATTATATTATTGTTGTCAAACCAGCTCTTTCTCACTCTTTCACTCACACTATCTATCGATCTATCTATCTATTTATCTATCTATGTATCTATCTATTTATCAATCTATCTATCAATATATATCCACATTATAGATTGGTCTTTTCCTTAGCTGATATGCATTTGCTCTTCTTGGGGCTAATGTTGGTCTCTTAATTTTGGTTGAGGTCGCGGGCTGGCCCGTATTGTCGATTTGCTCCAATTGTTTTTGGGCTCCTCATACCTCTCTCTCTCATACCTTGGGGTGTGAGGTTTGCCCGACTCGTATGAAATACTCATCACTCCAATTATAACCTATAGCACCTATGTCTATTCTTACCCTTACACTTTCTTCATAATACATCTAACCCAGCACCATGAAAACATTAGCGGTATCCCATTTTCATGAATTTAGGAGGAGCATGGAATATATATTAATTTCTCCTTCTCTTCCTTCTTTACTAAAAACTGAATAGTATGGTTTCCCATATTACAATCATTATTACTCTGGGAACTTTTTAATCAAGAATGCTATTATGGTCTTTCAAAGAGACACACATACACACACAAACACAAACACACACACACACACACACTTGTGTTTCGATAAACACTATGTTTCACTGTATGCTCGCTCATATCAGTATATGTTATGGCTATAGCCATCTCACTCTCTCTGCGTAGGAATATTGGCTTGGCAGGAGTCACAGGCGCAGCACTTTTTACCAAGTATTATCTTTCGCAACTAACTCAGTGCTTTACAGGTTGCCAGGGTAGCTCATGACAAAAATATATCCACTGATATTTTGACAATCAGTCATGTAATGAATTATACCTATTGGCGTCTGAAAGAGAAAAAAACATGCGTAGGAACTATTTAAGATATACTGAGTTTTTGCAACCACGCTAGGCCTGAAGAGACCATAATTATATCACAACTCGGTATAAAGGGGATGGCTGCAACCTCATCCGCGTGGCAGCTGCATATGTGTGTGTAGTTTAAATGCTGATATAACTAAGTTAATGTTTAATATTACATGATTAAATCTATGCAAGGGTTAGTATATATTGTGTGCAGTAAAACGTATAAGTTTAATAAGAGACTGTCACCTTTTTATAATTATTAATATCTATATGCGTATTCATAAACCAAGTGCACTGTGAGTGATGGCAGATAACATCTGGAGGACCATTAGTATGTAAAACCCTGTTGGGTATTGTTAAGGTGTCCACCCTGTGGGCTGCTGGATCACTATACTCTGTTTCAGCGACGCTGAGGTGAGAACGGCTCATCTAGATGTCAATAATTCTAGCTGATTGGCTCATGCGACCGTGTTCAATGTCTCGCCTTTTAGTAATTATTAATTCCTAAATAATCACGGTCGCACAAGTCAATCAGCTGGAACAGTCTGTTGATGTTGGGTGCACCATAGGAGTAAGCGCTGTAGTAAGATAAAAGGACTCCTGCCGAAGGATGAGTAAAAAATCAAGAAATTTGAGTGCGTAGTGTGCAAGGGCGAGCTTGTGTAAATGATGATCCTGTGGGTGTGAATTTTGGAAATGAGTCATTGGAGCTGGTGGACAAGTTTTGTTACCTAGGAGATACCGTCTCTGCCGGTGGTGGGGCCGAGGCTGCCAATATCGCTAGAATTAGATGTGGCTGGGGGAAGTTCAGAGAACTGCTGCCAATTCTGACCATGAAAAGAATGCTTCTCCCTCTGAAGGAAAAGGTGTATGCCTCATGTGTTAGAAGTACAATGACGTATGCCTCAGAAACATGGGCTGTTAAAGTAGAGAATGTCAACAGAATGGAACGTAATGAGATGAGAATGGTGAGATGGATGTTTGGGGCCAAACTGCAGGATAGAATACTAATGCTGAGGAGACGCTTAGGTATAAAGAGTATTAGCAAGGAGAAGCGTACAAGTAGACGGGGATGGTATGGGCATGTAGAGAGAATGGATGAACAAAATTGGGTGAACAGATGAAGGTCTGTGATTGTGGTGGGAGCTGTACCAAGGGGTGGACCGAGGAAGACCTGGGATCGGACTATACGTGCCGATCTCGAATCGAAAACTTGACAATTGAAGCAGCCCTTAACAGGGTTGCCTGGAATGCTACCATTAGGACAAGAGACTGAAGCTGCACGTATGTGTGGAGCACTCAGTCTTAACATTTTATGTATGTATGTATGTAGATAGCACCACTGATCATGCTAATGCTACCACATAAAGTGTAACAGACAGTCAATAGTCAATCCTTCATTCCCATTAAATAGGAAGGGAGGATTAGCAATGGACATTAGAAAGGGAACAATGATGACAGGGAGAGAATGCATTTTACAAATACCTGCCAAAAGCAAGTACTGTAACGTTCGGAACAACACTCAGCATCCATTTACCAGACCTCAATATTATGGGCTTCACCTCAGATGATATACACTTCCACAATAAAGTCTCTTCACAACATCGGAGATGATGACCTTCCAGGTTTGTCAACTAAAAGGTTACAAATACCTTCATATGTTCTTGCTAACAAACTTCCTCCAATCATTCTTGTAACAATAATCAAATATAAAATAAGTGTTATTAGTTCATGCATCGACCATGAACCTCCCGACCGTGGTTCACCCTTATTGTTTTGGTTACAATCATACATTTAATTGAGGCTAGTTAATTTCATTCAGCACTGGAGCCACGCGGCGGTCGAGTGGGAAGCACGCTCTCGTGTGAATCTGCTTGACCTGGGTTCGATCCCAGCCAAAGCGGACATATTTAGTGGGTGTGAAACTCAGGTGTCTGAAGCAACTGCCAGCAGTCCCTTCTCTGTATTCTACTTTCTCTATCCTAGTTTCAAAGCCAAAGGCGGATGTTTTGCATATGTGCACAACAAAGTCACTTGCTCTCGTGTTTCCGATTTCGATTCCTCTGAATTCTCAACTTTATGGCTCTAACTTTCCTGTTATTTTCATACTAAATATTTCTGTGCTGTTCTGTGCGGGGAAGAGCAAGGTTATGGTCTTCGAAAGGGGTGAAGCCACAGAGTGTGAGGTGAAGTTGAACGGTCAGCCTATGGAGATTGTCAGCTCATTAAGTATCTGGGCTATGTGCTGAGTAAAGATGGGAGTATGGATGAAGAAGTGCGGGAGAGGGTGCAACAGGGGAAGAGGGTTGTAGGAACACTGAAAGCAGTAACAAGAAATAGGGTGGTCAGCATGGAAGTGAAGAAGTCCTTGCATGTCAGTGTGGTAATCACAACATTGACTTACGGAAGCGAAGCATGGACGTTGATGGAGAGACTCAGACCAAGAGTGAGAGTGGTGGAAATGAGTTACTTGAGAAGTGCGTGCAGAGTTACATGGAGGGATAGACAGATGAATAAGGAAGTAAGAGGGAGGTGTGGTGTGGAGGTAGATGTGCTGGAAAGTGTGAAAAGGAACACCTTGAGATGGTTCGGCCATGTAGAACGTATGGGAAGCGAGAGAATAACTAAGAGGGTGTACGAGAGCGAGGTGGAAGGACAGAGGGAGAAGTAAACTGAGAGAGAGGTGGAAGGATGGAGTGAAGAAGAAATGAAGGCGGTGTGGTTAGGAGGAGGGGCGTCGACTGACTGGGGACAGAGGTGTATGAGGGCGTTTCGTTCGTGTCCACCCCTTCGGAAATCATGGCATCAGCCAATAGATAGATAGACTATCTTTCCCCTAACTCTACCGACTTTCCCAAATTCTTTGATTATCCAAACTCTAAAATGGAACACATTCTATCCATTTCTCCTTTCTCAGAAATCTCCATCTTAGGAGATTTTAACGTTCACCACCGCCAATGGCTGTCCTCTTATTCTACTGACCAACCTCGTGAACAAGCCTACGTCTTTTCTATCCTAAATAACATAGAGCAGTTGGTTCAGCAACATACCCGTATCCCAGATTGTCTTGGAGATCGGCCCAACATTCTTGACTCGTTTCTAACTTCTAACCCTTTTTCTTATACTGTAAATCCTTTCTGTCCTTTGAGCTCCTCAGACTATAAACTTATTTCTGTCACCTATCCTATCTCTCCAGTTCGGCCATCTGATCTTCCTAGCCGGCGGCGCTTGTGGCACTTTGGCGCTGCCGAGTGGGAGGCTCTCCATCAGTATTTTTGGATTTCCCATGGAATGATTATTGCTTCCGTGGCCGGGGACCCTCGGAGAGTGTTGAACGCATTACCGAGGTAATCCTATCGGGCATGGAGGCATACATTCCATTTTCTTCCTTTCAGACTAATGCATACAAGTCTTGGTTTACTCACGCTTGTTCTACTGATGTCCGCAATAAGGAGGAAGCATTCAAACCTTACCGACGCCTTCAAAATCAAATATCTCATTCTTCCTATGTTTCTGCCCGGAATCAAGCCAAATCTGTTCTTCGTCTTGCCAAACACTCTTTCATCAATAACAAATACACTGAACTATCCAACTCTAGCTCTTCCCAAGCTTTCTGGCATCTAGCCCAAAACCTTTCCAACAATTTTTCTTTCTCGTCTTTCCCTCCCCTTTTCAACTCTGATGGCACACCCATCACTTCTTCCTCTGACAAAGCTGAACTCTTCGCTCAAACTTTCGCTAAAAACTTCATCTTGGGTGATTCCGGTTCTATTCCTCCCTCTCCACCCCCCTCTCTTCTACTTATGCCTATTATCCTAATCTCTTTGTCTGTCTCTCCTCTAACGTCTTCCCTTCTTGCTGGAAGTTTGCTCTCATTCAACCTGTCCCAAAGAAGGGTGACCATTCTCAACCCTCCAACTATCATCCTATTGCCTCATCTCTTGTATATCTAAAGTTTTTTTAAACTATTCTTACTTCGAAATTTCTTAAGCATTTCTCTTCTCATAATATACTTCAGATCGCCAGTATGGCTTCCTTAACCCATTCTGTACCAGCGACGGCTATGGCCGTCAGTAGATAATTAATTCCATAGTCTCAGCGACGGTTATAGCCATCAGTAATGTACTTTCCTTGTAACTGCCTGTACAACCCTGTACCAGGTACCACGACCGTTTGAGCACTGCTCCCGTTATAGCAACACTTCTCAGCTTATATAAGACCCAATGAAGGGTGGGGGAGCCAGTGTTGCCTCATCCCTTGAGGTGGAAAGGTGGTCTCTCCTGCCATTTTGGCCACATTGCTTGGGACTGGGGGGGACTTTTATTACTGTATCCTACGGTACTGGACGCTCTACTGAAGATCTTCTTTCATATCTTACTAACTCCTGGTCATCCTCCTTTCGGGACTTCGGTGAGACCTTTTCTATTGCGCTAGATATAACGAAGGCCTTCGATATAAGAGTTATAAGAGTTTCTACCATATTTCGTAATTATTATGTAATTCAATTCCATTCTCTCGTATATTATTCGTGTATTTCTATTCAATATTCCCTAATAGCAATAAGTCCTAATAGCAATAAGTCCTTTTCCTTTATCCGTATAATGTGTTCTGCTTCGAATAAGGTTTATCTTTAGAACATGGCGACCACCTAAATTACATAAATGTGTTAATAGTGCTACTCAAGTCTTTCTTAAACCTATCCTACGATTACTTTACCTCAGAGAATCTAATCTGTTTACAATAGGGCTACTCGGCTAAATTATATGAGGTTAAAGGGAGATGGGCCGTTTTTCTGGTCCCCCTTTTTTTCTCATGCTTAGCTCCATTAGTTTTCTGATTATAAGACGTTTGGCCCATTACTTTGGCGATTTTAAGACCTTTCGCCCCATTTCTTTGTCAATATTAAGACTGTTCATGTTATTTAGGTGTCAATTTATTCCTGGCGAGCGATAGCGAGCTTGTAATTTAAGAGGAACACGCCTTCGGCTGGAAAATATTTCTATCGAAAAATGTGAAAAATTTATCTTGAAGGAGTGTCTTAGGGGAGTTTTTTTTAAGCTTGACGGATGTCTAGGGAGGAAACTAATAACATTATAAAAAAATACATAGCCTAAATGAGCAAGTATAAGTGAACCATCATATGCTAGTTTTTTGTTGTTGTTGTTGTTCCCCAGGCTGTCTGACCGAGCAGCCCCAAGGTCCTGAGCAAGGCCAAGGCCATAACTGGGCACTCCCACAGAAAACTCCCTGCTTACCACTAATAAAGCCCAGGTGACCGAAGCCGCTTCCAGGCGAGGAGCTGAAGAGGATGCGGAAATGCCCGGGACACCAAAGCCCCACCAAAGGCCCTGTGCCCCTCAACAATTATGAAGGGAAAGTTGAGGGGCAAAGGAAATATGTGACACTTTGGCTCCCAGTCGGCTAGGGAGGTCAATCCACGAAAGAGATGCCGTCACATGAGATCTAGGAAATATAAAGTAAAAGGAACAGTCAGAGTAAGCTATGGGTATGGCAGAGAACGCTCAACTCACATTCTGATAGACCAGCTCATCATCACAGTATATGCTATGTTAGATAGGTCGGCTTAGGATATGCTAGGTTAATATAGTGTTGGCTTACAGGATATATAAGTTAACCAGAGGGGCACTTGGTAGAGCGCATATACCTCGCCTACACTGGCTGGTTCTTTACCATTAATATTATAGACTTAAATTTTCTTCTGATTTCTGAATCTGGGTTCTAGGATATGATCGTGATCGCCTCCTAAATTGAGATATCTCAGACAAACACACAGAGACGAAAGCATAAACTTCAGGTCAGGACGATACGAATGGACAATTATTCTAACAATTGATGTGTTCTTTCAGCTAGCAGTACATAGGAACAGTCAGTTATACATTCATGGACCCCCATAAAAAAGAGAGAGAGAGAGAGAGAGAGAGAGAGAGAGAGAGAGAGAGAGAGAGAGAGAGAGAGAGAGAGTGGACGATCACCTGATGAAGATTGGATTAATATGAATTAATCTGTAGGTATGTATAATTTCCCTTTTAAACTAATGCCTTTCTATACTCTATATAAACTTTCCTTGTGGGCATTTCCTGACCCATAAGGTTACACTTCATCCTATTTTCCGGTACGGCTTTTTTGGCGGAGGAACCGGAGGGTGGGGAGAGAGCCTTCTACTTTACTGTCCTATTCTTCCAATATAAACTGCCCCTGTCTAGTAGTATTAAGGCCGGACCACCTAGTTGGGACTGCAAGGTATGTGTGGTCTGAGGTATCTGTGTAACTCTGTGTGTGTGTGTGTGTGTATTTGGAATACATAAATATAGACAACCATCTGCGAATTCCACATTCTCTCCCTGCATTATTTCAGTTCACTTATGAATGTATTTTGCCATACATATTTGTGTTTGTATTATCTTTTCTCTCGCCCCACTTCCTCTTTTCCTTCTACTGTCCTCTTCCTCTCTATACGCTGACGCTTATTGTCTTCTCACCTCTCTGCCACATTATATTACTTGCATTCACCTGATCTGCCATATTATATTACTTGCATTCACCGTTTGAATATATACCTACGGCGGAATGCCAAAATAAACGGTCGGATCTCTCGTTAGTGTTGTTGTTCTTATTAATCAAGAGGATCAGAGGTGGTGGGTGGATATGGTAATCTAAATTTCAAGCCGGGTTATTTGTTATGATAATAAGCTGCAAGTTGATATTCAGATAGGTATGGCCCTCCAAATGTCCTGTGTCACTTTGGAGACAAAACTGGCATTCTCCATTAGGAGAAGCCCACGGTTATCTACAGTACATATTATGATATAATTAATTATCAAAATTATGAACTGATTTTTGGCAGCTGTATAAATATTTACCATAGACAGGTCTCCCTATATTAATTTGCTGAAAAGCGAACCTCTATACCCAATCTTGCAAAGGTGGAGTGTTATAATAAATGTGATTTGCCATCTTAATTATTTGGATGCCGAGGTAATACCTAACAAACATATAAACCTGATTTTCATGAACGTTGCTGGAAAAATAGGATATGCACCATGGAAGAAGTAATTCAAATTAGGAGGCGATCCAGAATATATCCCAGAACCCAGATCCAGAAGAAAATGTAGGTGTATCATATTAATGATGAAGAACCAGCCAGCATAGACACTACCAAGTGCCGTTCTAGTTTACTTATACAGTATATCCTGTAAGCCAACACTATATACACTTATACAGTATATCCTGTAAGCCAACACTATATACACTTATACAGTATATCCTGTAAGCCAACACTATATACACTTATACAGTATATCCTGTAAGCCAACACTATATACACTTATACAGTATATCCTGTAAGCCAACACTATATACACTTATACAGTATATCCTGTAAGCCAACACTATATACACTTATACAGTATATCCTGTAAGCCAACACTATATACATTTATACAGTATATCCTGTAAGCCAACACTATATACACTTATACAGTATATCCTGTAAGCCAACACTATATACACTTATACAGTATATCCTGTAAGCCAACACTATATACACTTATACAGTATATCCTGTAAGCCAACACTATATCCTGTAAGCCAACACTATATACACTTATACAGTATATCCTGTAAGCCAACACTATATACACTTATACAGTATATCCTGTAAGCCAACACTATATCCTGTAAGCCAACACTATATACACTTATACAGTATATCCTGTAAGCCAACACTATATACACTTATACAGTATATCCTGTAAGGCAACACTATATACATTTATACAGTATATCCTGTAAGCCAACACTATATACACTTATACAGTATATCCTGTAAGCCAACACTATATACACTTATACAGTATATCCTGTAAGCCAACACTATATACACTTATACAGTATATCCTGTAAGCCAACACTATATACACTTATACAGTATATCCTGTAAGCCAACACTATATCCTGTAAGCCAACACTATATACACTTATACAGTATATCCTGTAAGCCAACACTATATACACTTATACAGTATATCCTGTAAGCCAACACTATATACACTTATACAGTATATCCTGTAAGCCAACACTATATACACTTATACAGTATATCCTGTAAGCCAACACTATATACACTTATACAGTATATCCTGTAAGCCAACACTATATCCTGTAAGCCAACACTATATACACTTATACAGTATATCCTGTAAGCCAACACTATATACACTTATACAGTATATCCTGTAAGCCAACACTATATCCTGTAAGCCAACACTATATACACTATACAGTATATCCTGTAAGCCAACACTATATACACTTATACAGTATATCCTGTAAGCCAACACTATATCCACTTATACAGTATATCCTGTAAGCCAACACTATATACACTTATACAGTATATCCTGTAAGCCAACACTATATACACTTATACAGTATATCCCGTAAGCCAACACTATATCCTGTAAGCCAACACTATATACACTTAGACAGTATATCCTGTAAGCCAACACTATATACACTTATACAGTATATCCTGTAAGCCAACACTATATACACTTATACAGTATATATCCTGTAAGCCAACACTATATACACTTATACAGTATATCCTGTAAGCCAACACTATATACACTTATACAGTATATCCTGTAAGCCAACACTATATACACTTATACAGTATATCCTGTAAGCCAACACTATATACACTTATACAGTATATCCTGTAAGCCAACACTATATACACTTATACAGTATATCCTGTAAGCCAACACTATATACACTTATACAGTATATCCTGTAAGCCAACACTATATCCTGTAAGCCAACACTATATACACTTATACAGTATATCCTGTAAGCCAACACTATATACACTTATACAGTATATCCTGTAAGCCAACACTATATACACTTATACAGTATATCCTGTATGCCAACACTATATACACTTATACAGTATATCCTGTAAGCCAACACTATATACACTTATACAGTATATCCTGTAAGCCAACACTATATACACTTATACAGTATATCCTGTAAGCCAACACTATATACACTTATACAGTATATCCTGTAAGCCAACACTATATCCTGTAAGCCAACACTATATACACTTATACAGTATATCCTGTAAGCCAACACTATATCCTGTAAGCCAACACTATATACACTTATACAGTATATCCTGTAAGCCAACACTATATCCTGTAAGCCAACACTATATCCAACCTTGTCTTTGGCTAAACCTCGTCAAATTAAGCCAAGTAGGCTTATTGTATACAAATTAAGTTCTTTGAAGTAAGGTAATAGTAGGATTGATTTGGGAAAGAATAGTTAGGGAAGACTGAGTAAAACTTTTAACATATATATAGCTGGCCGCCACGTTCTAAATACAAAGCATTATACGAAGACAAACATTATACGGATGCAAAAATGGACATAGTGATAATAGGGAACATTAAACATAAATTCAGGAATAATATACAAGATTGGAAGTGAACTATAAAAATATTTAAAATATTCGCTAGCATTTTTGATAACACATAAAACACATAACCAAGGCAAATCAAAATATACTGTAGGAGTATAGGTGCCATTTGATAACATATATCGTTCTATAGAGATAGGGAGAGGGGTATTATGTGCGTATTATATTGATAATACGAGAGAGAGAGAGAGAGAGAGAGAGAGAGAGAGAGAGAGAGAGAGAGAGAGAGAGAGAATCTTAATTTACGGGTAAAAGTGGGGGTAAGGTAACTACCATGCTACCCTGCTTCTACACCCTCCTATTCGACCCTCTTTAATGCCCCTCCCCCCCCCCCCCCCTTCCCCCTTACTCTGGCTGGCATCCAGGCTTAAGGGGTACCAAAAACAAAAACAAAACAATACGTTTTGCTTAACTCATTCACGTGAGAGTCCATGAATTTTTATGAGTGACTGTACTAACTAACAGGGAAGGGTGAATAGCTATAAATCATTATGATTATAAAGCACCGTAACAACTCATCCTCACACCCTCCCATTAGATCCTATCCTTCCCTACTGTGTCCCCTCCCTCTCCTTCCCATCAAGCTACACCAATCTATGGGTCATATTTTACAAGATGATGAGTGTGAGTGATCTTACTAATTTCAGAGCGAACAAAACATGCAGCGAAGTTACCATTAGGTGGCCCAGTCGGAAAGGTGACCGACTGTACGTTTTGTTATAATTATTATCATCTATTACCTTCTGTGCATGTGTTGAAACGAATTCGGCTTCTCCAGTCAAGATTGATTAAGATGGCGCACAGGTGTGATGGTTGGTGTTTTGCTCCTGGGAAATTACATATTTAGTCAGACATACGAACTATTATCATGGATTGAGTGGTACCATCGTGTTTGTGACAATATGGAGCGTAACCTAGTGTATATATGATCTCACTACAACATACATACATAATGTAATAAGGAAAACATATAAATACCAGCCTTACTTGACTGATGTCATAGCGAGAAATTTGCCTTGGTTCAAACCAGTGAATTCGGTGTTTCATTCTTATAAACTTGAACTACGAGTCCCAACCGAGTGAAACCAAATAAATGTGAAAAGAACTGTCTGCGTCGTAACTACTGGAACTATTTACCATTAATTGATAAATGTGGTCAAGAAATTTGTCAGCAAAGATGGATCTAGAACAGGAGGACTTTGCTAAGGCCTTCATCGTAGCTTTGAGTGACGAAGAGGTAATGAAAAAGCTGGAACAGACAGTTTGTGGCCAACTTTCTAGGGAGATTGCTAATCTTCGTAATACTATGTGTGAGAAGGATAAGAACATTGATGATTTGAAAGCTGAAGTAAATAAACCAAAGAAAACAGTCGAACAACACAAACAATATTCATGCATAAACAACCCAAGATTTTCTGGAATTCCCGAGAAGAGGGTCAATATAAAGATCTTGTAATTAAATTGCTAAAAAATTGTTTCGATGTTTTTATCTAGTTTAGAGTTGTGTAAGGGTGTTTTGATGTGTGATAATAGGCGGAAATGCATATTTACCCATTAAACAACAATCTAAAAACAAAATCCACTCGCGAAAATTAACTATTTGGCCATAACCGTTTGCAGTGGGATACAAAATATGTTGAGGGGGACTCACCCCCCCAGGATTTATTGAAATCCTCATATATTTAAACAGTAGGGGGCAAAAAAAAATGTTTCCCCAACGCGAGACGCCGAGGCTACATTCGCGGCAGATGTAAACAAAGCCGCCCGCCTCTTGCGAGGTAGGCGATATAGAGGATATTTTGTTTTTTTCAGGATCAGTAATACATTTTTACGGGCATTTAGACACATATAGGAATAAAATACATGGTATAAGAAACCTATAGGCCACAATAACATTGATGTATGAATTTAATTACAAGATCTTTATATTGTCCGAGAAGAGTAATGAAGATGTCACAAATGTTGTATTAGAAGTTATCACTAATAAAATGTCTGTGACCCCTCCCATAACAATTGCTGACATAGACAGAGTGCATCATGTGGGTCGGCCTGTGGAGAGTGGTGCGCCTCAACAGGTCATTGTCCGTTTCTCCACCTACCGGTCCAGGAGGCGTGTCTACGGCAACCGGGTACTCCTCAACCCTCGACGTCGTTTGGGCACCCCTGGGGATCCCTGGGGGATTGAAGGCAGAGCTGTGCGGCTGGAGGGAGATGCAGATGGGGATGGAGGGCTGCCCCCACCACGGCCAGGGCGGGGAGTGGAAGGGGGTGACACGCGCAACGCTCTGGAGGCTGGGGAGACTTTGGATGGGGGCTGGGAGCTGCCTCCACCACAACCACAGGAAGGACAAGATGCTGACCGAACTACCATCAAACAGCACATTTTTGTCAATGAGGATCTCACACGTAGTAAAGGCCGGTTCACACAGTCATTTTCAGTTTCCATTCTGCGGGGAACTCGGGGAAGAGATGCTGGAGAATTTCGTCCGAGAATCAAAAAGTGTTCACACTGGATAGCCGAATCATAGGTGGTGTCTGTGGACGGAGAATCACCAGCAGAAAGCACATGTATTTATTTACATAGTGATATTAGTGCATTTTTAAGACACTCACAAGATCGGATACGTTGTGCTTTGGCAGACATAGTTAAGAAGAGGCAAAGATAAACCAAATGCGTCTGCTGGTGTTTGGGAATTCCACAGGCCCAACCGCGTTTAAATATAGCCTTCAAACCGATATCAGCATGTCGCCTCGTAGCTCAGTTGGTTAGACCTTGAGGTTAGACCTTGTAAATATGAAAACAAGCGTTCAATCCCACTCGGATCTAAAGTATTTTATATTTTTATTTTGTTATTTTTGTTATATATAATTATATTAGGTTAGTTAGGTTAGGTTAATCTAATAAGATATTAAATCAGAGAAGAAAAACATCAAAGTCGTCGTGAATGGTAGGCCTATACACAACTTGGTCGATGTTAGGTCAGGGAGATTGCCTTTACAATTATTTTTGTTATTATCAGGTGAATGAGTTGAGTTGACCGACTTTGATCTTTCTTTTCATGTTTCTTTAATTATTCTTTTTGTCTCTTCATTCTTCTTATTTTCTCAGAATAGTATCATATATCTACTTCGTATATGGCCTGTTAAATAATTATATCGTTTTTGTTTCTTGACGTTGAATGTTGGGGTCCTTGGGATGAATATAAACAAACACATGCATTACTGAACGTCTTTTGTGTTTCTTTTCATGCGAGAGGCGGCCAAGCCTTTTTGGATGGAAATAGTCAGGATGCCTTCTATATATAAGTCATATAGGGGTGTGACATAGCGTACTAATACTATATTTTTTAGTAAAATGATAGTAAAGTACATACATTTTAAGAATCTGGGAGGTGCCAGCGCAGCACGAGTGGGGAAAATATTTAATTAGTACAAGAGTTTCCAAGAGCTCCACCAAATTTGCCGCATTTACTCGAGTGTCCCTTAATGGAAATATTTTCGTTTTGGTCACTTAATTGATCGGAAGGAAGCAATTTATAGATTAAAATAATATATAATGTGTGATATGTATGCAATCAGGTATCCAAAATGATCCCTTTTTGTGGAAAAAAAATATGAAATTTACATTGTTTTTATACTTTTCATATCAGATTACATAAAGGTCAGATGACATTTGTCGTTTTTTTTCATTTACTTATATATTTAATTTTCATTTCAGAGAGTGACTGAAGCTTAGATGTAACATTAATCAGTTATTTTCTGCATTTTCACCTCAACAAAAGGCACAGGTACTCGCTGACGACACGGACATCTTTGTACTCTTACTGTATTTTTTCTGGCTTCACAAACCCAGTGCACAGGTGACCATGAAGAAGTTCAATGGGCACATTTTTGACATAAATGCCACAGTGCTGAAACTGGGTGACAAGTGCCTGAGTCTGCTGCCTGTCCACAGTCTTAGTGGATGTAACTCTGTGTCTTATCCGTTTGGTAAGGGGAAAGTCTCAGCAGTTAACGTTTTGCTGAACTCATCTATTTATCTTGAAGCATTTGCCAAGAAAAACACAGAAGAAAAGGAATGGGTTGAAGAAGGACTTCGTTTCCTGTCAGCTTTGTATGGAACAGCACCGGTCTCCTCACTTAATGACTTGAGATTTTGCTTGTTCACCAGCAAGAAAGAACCTCCTAAAATTAAGAGCCTGTCACCAACATATAATGCTGCACTTCAGCATATCAAGCGTGCACGCCTCCAGGTTCTACTGTGGACTGCAGCTGATCAACCAAGTCCTCCAGAACTTGACATTTCTCAGTATGGGTGGAAGACCGAGAACAAAATCCTAACACCCATGCTTGGGACTGACCTCATTGCGCCTCCTAATCTTTTGCAAACCGTGGCTTGTGGCTGCAAGTCTAAATCACCATGCGCCACCCAGAAATGCAGCGGTCGGGCAAATGGACTTTCATGCACATCGTACTGCAAATGCGGAGCTGAAAACATCTGTTTGAATGAGCACACAACACAGTTCTCTCCTTTGATGCCCAGTGTGAGGATGACGATGATGGCATTGAAGACGACGATGCTGAAGACATTTATTAACTTACTTAAGCGTGATGCACCACTATTTCATTTTTGCTATTCAGGTGTGGTACATGTTTTCTATAGTTGTTATATTACTGTCAAATATATTCAGTTACCCACTGGTTGTAGCAGTGACTACTAGTCTAAAGAGGTAGTGTAATACCTTCCTTATTCTCGAGATTAATGCATTATATCTTTTGGTTAGAGTCCATCATCAAGTAATTTCTTTGGCTGATGGAGGTCAATGTCTCAGATGGTCTATTGTAATACGTTATTTTTTTCCCCCTATGATGGTGTATGAATTTCACCCAGTCTCAGGGTCCTTAGTTCTGTTCAGCCCATGCATTTTTGTTTCACACACAAATTATCTTAAAACAATGCATTTTAAACGAGCGAGATGTTTTTTTGTTTCTTTTGACAAAACAAAAATGGAGGGAAGCGAGGACCCCTTCCTAACAGGCTCCTGTATACGTCCCTGACTAAGGCTAAAGTTTTAAAATACATTCACAACGTGTTTAATATAATTCCTTTTAAATGCCTGAAAATGTAAAGGCACTGGGGCCAACATACAGTTCTGGTGCAATTTAGGGCGATCATTTTGCTTCTTTGGCCTGAACAGGGTTAATGATGGATAAATAATGCTTTGAACTGTTATGTTTTGTAATTATTACATAATAATATAAGGTGCTATGCATCTCATGACTGTAAATCATTCCAAAATTATTGTTATAATCTGTTTTAAACATGCTATGGTAACTGAGAAGAAGGTAATAATGGTAAATTATTGTTATAATCTGTTTTAAACATGCTATGGTAACTGAGAAGAAGTTAATAATGGTAAATTATTGTTATAATCTGTTTTAAACATGCTAAGGTAACTGAGAAGAAGGTAATGGTAAATTATTGTTATAATCTGTTTTAAACATGCTAAGGTAACTGAGAAGAAGTTAATAATGGTAAATTATTGTTATAATCTGTTTTAAACATGCTAAGGTAACTGAGAAGAAGGTAATAATGGTAAATTATTGTTATAATCTGTTTTAAACATGCTAAGGTAACTGAGAAGAAGTTAATAATGGTAAATTATTGTTATAATCTGTTTTAAACATGCTAAGGTAACTGAGAAGAAGGTAATAATGGTAAATTATTGTTATAATCTGTTTTAAACATGCTATGGTAACTGAGAAGAAGGTAATAATGGTAAATGGTAGCAATTTTGTAATTGACCTATTTTTTAGAAATTCCCCAACTGTAACGAGCTGGCACCTTCCAGTTCCTTCAACTACATGTACTCTACTATCATTTTATAAAAAAACAATGTATTAGTATGCAATGTCACACTATAACGTGTTGGCATCCTGACTAAAAGATACGCCGGTGAACTGGGAGCGGAGAAACTCCAAGAAACCAACGTGTTGGTTCCCTCTATTTCCCAGTGAAATATGATACCTCGGCGACATTTGCCATTCCAATACTCAGACCTCATCGGACGTCGGGTAAAAACATGACCGTGTGAACCGCCCTTAAGGCTCATCTTCTTTGGCAAGCACATTTGGCAAAGAAAGATAATAAGATCAAAGATTGCTGGACAGTAAAAGGTAATATCTTGATTAAGGACAATCACGGTAGGATAAAACAGATTAATGATATGTGTGAAATAACTGTCTGAATTGCTTCTTTTAGTATCCTCGCAGTATCACGTTTTTTTGTTCTGGCTAAGGTTTTCATGGTTTTTCCTCATTTGTAATGATTATTCAGTTTGGTTGTTTCACAATTAGTGTCACACCATATTAATACTTATAAATCCCCGAAGAGATGTAGTCTCATTTCAAGACGGTGATGGTGAGTTCGTGATAACGACTTATATTACTAGTAGTTGTGTTGGTTTTGGAACTGTTATTATTGTTGCTATTATTTTAGTATAAGTATTTTTAGTAGTATTAGTATTGTTTGTATTATTGGTATCTGTATTATTAGTCTTACAAGCATTATATTATTATTATTATTATTATTAAAGTAGAAAACCCCTCCGCCAATCACCGCGCTCCCTTCTATTTGCTTGCACTGTCAGCTGATTTTGACAGTTCTCGGCCACAACACGCCCCACCTTCCCAGCCAACCAATCAGTGGCCTCCATTATCGAAGCACGGAGCTGAACTCTCTACCTCACCTCAAAAGTCGCTCTCTTTCTCTTCTCGAGTAGTTTCCTCTGGTTATACTCGATCTAATACTTCGGTGCCAGCCCTGTACTCCCGTAAGCCACTGAAAGATGTTTATAACCAGCTTCCAGGAACTTATTTCGAGGAGAAGAGAGTGGAGGTGGAGGAGGCAAGAATTCAAAGCGAGCAGGCTGCCGCGCGTGCCACTCAGCCAATCACAGCGCGGGAGAGCGGGAGGCGAGACTATAAAGTCTGGCGCGGAGGGGTTACAGGGGTCACTCACCCCTCGGAACTCACCGGGTTAGCTTCTTACAACCCGGTTGCTCTCTCTCACTTGGACACAAAGGGAAACCAGGAGCCAACCATTCCAGCTACCCTGCCCTTATCTACAGCAACAGCACAGACCACTCCTGATCTCTCTTCACTCTCGCCCACTCGGAGGTTACACCTTCAGTATCTTGCCGCCTGTCGTCACATTGCTAGTCTACACACACACAGTCAAGCAATTCAAGAGGGACAACAGAAAGTGGACGAGAGTGAGAATTTCCAGAGGAGCTATTGGCCAGCTCTGAGGTGGTAAACCACAGTTCCAGTATTCACACCTGATTCCAGCATCCACAAATATATTTGTTTAAGGACCCATATTGGGCCCGCATAAGATTCCAGAAGAGAGAGAGAAAATGTTTGACTAACTTGGTGGTTCCATTAACAATTGAGACTAAAGGAAAAAGAATTTAGACTAATCTGTATCCATAAAATTATGATGTGTAATAATTAGTTATTTTTGTTAGCAAAGGCGTAATGCCGAAAGTGTTATTATATAGGATCTGATAGGAAAGATTTAAGTATAAAAGTAAAGAGGGGAGGGAAGGATCAATTCTTCTAGACTAAGAGGCAACCAATGAGTTCAAGGGGAAACAGTTTTGTTTAGTTGCCCGATAGATCAGCTATAGGTTGGGTAAGAGGTATCCTCACCAGGATTCGAACCCACTCACTCCAGGTATATTTGGGAGAGTCGGGCACCGTAACCACTCGGCCATGAGCGACTCTCCCAAATATACCTGGAGTGAGTGGGTTCGAATCCTGGTGAGGATACCTCTTACACAATCTGTCGTACTTAATCATACATAATTGATATCAGCTATAGCTAGGAAAGGACACTAGTCCCTTGAAATAGCGAACTAATTTGTTAATCTATCTATCTATTGCCTGACGCCGTGATCCCCGAAGGGGTGGCCACGAATGAACCGCCCCCATGCACCTCTGTCCCCAGTCAGTCGACGCCCCTCCCCCCAACCAGCACCGCCTTCGTTCATGTACTTCCTCACTCCATCCTTCCACCTCTCATTCGGTCTACCTCTCCCTCTCTGTCCCTCCACCTCGCTCTCGTACACCCTCTTAGTCATTCTCTCGCTTTCCATACGTTCCATATGGCCGAACCATCTCAAGTTGTTCCTTTTCACACTTTCCAGCACATCTACGTCCACACCACACCTCCTTCTTACTTCCTATATAGAAGGACACTAGTCCATATGAATTACGGGATTCTTATGTTTTAGAAAGGAAGTTATATCCATATAAATCGAAAGGGTCATGGAGGCGGTTTGGGAAAAGTGGTAAGGATATCACATATAACAAAGAATTCCTCAGAAGTTATGTAAAGGAATATAATTGTGAATCTGTTCCGTGTAGGCGTTTTGAGGCACGGTTTATCTTTTGTTGGAACGGTTATTGATTAAGGTTTAATGTAAACATAGCATGTTTGTAATTGGGTTACATGAGAGTATAATCGGAAGATGTTATTGAGGTAAATATTGTAAACTAATGTCATTGGAGTAACTGGGTGACGGAACCCAATGTTATATATGAGAGGGAACCTGTAATCCCGGTCGGTAAATTTGTGAGACTTTATATTATCGTTGAGGTACTTGTGTAGTAACGACGGTTGTGTCAGATGAATTAATAGATTATATGTATTGAAGCTTTGGTCTCGAGAGAAGGCACCGAAGGCCCAAGGGACGTGGTTAATTCTTGAGAATAGAATAAGAATATAATTTTTGTGTAAATTAGGTAATGAACGATTGTGTCATAGGCCCTGGTCTCAACAGAAGACACAGCAGGGCTCAGATTAAACTATTTAGGATTAGTAACTAATAACGTGTTTGTTGGATCGAAGTCGACTTGAGTCAATACCTGAATAGCGGGAATTCAGCTAGGGAGTAACAGGAACTCTAGGGGTCCAAAGTACAACCTATCTTGAATCGACGTAATATTCTATCCGTGTCTTGAACTCATCTCGGCCCGAACAAATTACCCGTTATTAGAGTAGTTAGGAAGTTTGTTAAATAAAGTATACGAACTTCTAAATGACTGTCGATTTATCCCCCATAATAGTAGTATCGTAGCAGAAATTATAATAAATACTATATTTTGGTGGCAAGTGGTGGGATTCGACAAATCATTTAGATTGAGTATAATTATCTAACAGAATGACGGGTGTGTTGCCATTCAGATTATGGGAAGAGGGGAAGGAAGAAATCGAGCTCTGGATCGAGCAATTAGAATGACAGTTCACGCTACTTGACGTAGGAGAAAATGGAAAGAAAATCGCCTATGGAAAGGCACACTTAGGCAAGGCCCTGAATGATGTAAGAGTATGTCTGGAGGGACTAGTGTCATGGGCCGAAGTCAGGAGTGCCCTAATTGAAGAATTTGGCCGAGAAACTTCCACCAGAAAAGCCAGAGACAAACTCAAGAGTCTGAAACTAGATGGCCAAAATGTGAGAGCCCCGAGGAGGGAAATCGGTAAGAATGTTAAACTGGCGTATCCCCATATGGACCAAGAGAGCCAGGAAACTGAGATCAGGGAGATTATGATCCAAGCCTGCCCGGTGGAGGTTAGAAAGCATTGCATCATTCATGAGGTCACTACTACTAAGGAACTTATGGGGGTCATTAAAAAGATTATGGAGGCTCGAGAAGTAAAAGAGGAAAAACAAAAAGGGGAGGAGCAGAACCCAAGAAAAGGGTATCCGAGAGCCCTGATCCGAGGCTTCACTTGTAGACAGACCGGACACCTAGCTAGGAACTGTACCAACCGTCCACAAGTCCCAACTCCTAGATTTGACCCCAGACCCGCACTTCCAAACGATCGACCTCTCCCAGGGGAACCGATCCAAACCGGGGAGGAATGCTGCCGGTAGAATATCGGGAGACCGAAAATCAGCCAAAAGTTATGATGCCGGAAGAGAGAGAAATTTTTCTGTGAAACCTCACATAGAAGGGCGGTATAGTGAGGTCAATATCTTAGAGACACAAACGTCTTGTGAAACTATAGTCATAAATGGGAAAGCCGCTAACATGTTAATTGATACGGGGGCAAACCGAAGTTGTCTGGTAGAGAATTTCATACAAAAAAATCAGCAAGAAATGGGCCCATTAAATCAAACCAGTATTCAGTTGTCAGGAGCCGGGGGTCAACCACTAACGATCCTAGGGCGAACTAATATGGCGGTAGTACAATGGAAAGGAATTACATTCACCACGATTTCTGTGTTTTATCGGGAAAATCAAATAGTGGAGTCGATGGGTATCTGGGGATTGATCTTATGAGTTAGTTGGGAGTAACTATCCAGTGTGGGCCGAAAGACACAACGACCACTCTCCGACCTCAAATAGTAGCTACCACAGGAAAACTGTCTATCCCTCCTAGATCTTGGAAAATTATAGAGATTCCTCCAACCCCAGGCATGACTGCCTGGATTTTTTAACCTGATGTACAGAATAAGGTGAGAACATCTCCCACCTTTATTACTGCCGACCAGAGGAAACTAGTTCTAGCTAATTTTGGTGATGACACGATTAATTATCAAAAAGGAAAACTGTTAGGACAAGTCACACCCGCTCAACCCACCACTGTTGGAACTGACGGACCCGTGAACTTACCTGAAATTCCGAAACAATTAACGTCAAATCAAGCCAATACCTTACATGAGTTGCTCTGGACGTACCGAGATGTGTTTGCTCAAAACGAAGGGGACCACGGATCGGCTCGAACCCGACACACCCATGAGATACACACTCAAGGGCCTCCTATTAGGCAACCCTATAGACGACAAAACCCTATTATGAGACAAAAAGAAAAGGAACAAGTTGAAGACATGACTAAACAGGGGATAGTAGTAGAATCCTACAGTCCGTGGTCCTCTCCAGTAGTCCTAGTAAAAAAATAAAGATGGGTCTACTCGGTTCTGTGTAGATTATCGAAAATTAAACGATGTCACCATCAAAGACGCGCAGCCCCTACCTCGTATTGATGACTCGTTAGAATCGTTCAATGGGTAAACCTGGTTCTCTACCTTAGATCTACAGAGTGGATACTGGCAAGTACCAGTTAGGTCAGAGGATCAAGAGGAAACCGCATTTGCCACGAGCGAAGGCAAACTCTACCAGTTTACTGTCTTGCCGTTTGGAGTTTGCAATGGCCCCATCAGTTTCACTAGAGTCATGGACGATTTTTTTTTTTGTTTTTTTTTGTTTTTTTTTTGTTTTTTTAAGGAGACAATGAACGGAGGAAGGAAAAACACAGATAAAACAAAAAGGTCCATGTGCCTAAAGGCATCCTCCATTCATAAAATGTTTGTAACAACTGGATTTAAACTGTTGTAGATTGTAAGTTTGTGGAAAGCAACTCGAGGGAAGTGAATTCCAAAGAGTAGTAGTTCTGGGGATAAATTAATTTTGATAAGCAGAAGTTCTGCATTGTGGAGGAGAAAGTGTAAATTCATGGGTGCTCTCAGCTGCCCTAGTTCTACAGGGAAAGATGTGGAGAGGCGGCACAATTGAAGCAAGTTCTTCGGAACAATTGCTGTGAAAATATCTGTAGAATAATGCAAGGGATGCAACGTTTCTTCGTATGGATAATGTAGGAAGGTCCTGTGTGATTGCAGGGTTATTGATTAATCTAATAGCTTTATTTTGAATTTTGTCCAACTGCCACCAATGCAACCACTCCACTTCCACTCCACAGAGGTGAACAGTAATCCATCTGAGAACGCACATGACTTTTATATATTACGGCCAACTGCTCGTCAGTGAAGAATTCTCGAACTCTGTACAGGAGTCCCAGTTTTTTTGAGGCATTCTTAGCAATGCTTCTAACATAATGTGTCCAGCTCAAGTTAGTAGTTAATGTTACACCGAGAATGTCAATACTAGGGGAAGTGGGAATATTTACATCATTAAAAAATATATGGGTGTCAGTGAGATTCTGTCGGTTAGAAAATTGAATGTACTTGGTTTTCTGTGCATTAAAGGAGGGGATTAACCTGGACAACTTGTTTGGCTTACTTGGATGATATTATAATCTTTTCCGCTAATTGGGAGGAATATATTCACCGACCACAAGAAGTGTTGGAAAGAATCAGGGGGGCAGGACTTAAACTGAAGCCTTCAAAATGCCAATTAGGGGCCCGTGAGGTAGCATATCTAGGGCACGTGGTTTCCGGTAAAGGTATCCAACCGGACCCACATAAAGTGAGATCTATTGCCGAAATCTCACCTCCATCCTCTGTCAAAGAGATTCAAGCGTTTCTGGGAATGGCATCCTACTATCGAAGGTTCATACCCAACTTCTCAAAGATCGCTCGCCCCATGACTCAGAGACTGGGAAAAGGGAGAAGATTCGACTGGGATCAGAGTTGCCAGGTAGCTTTTGATCACTTGAAACAAAAAACTTCTAACCCCATAGTTTGTCATCCGGATTTCACAAAGCCGTTACCGACGCTTACGATGAAGGGCTTGGAGCCGTATTGGCACAGAAAGTAGACGGAAAAGAAAGCATAGTGGCCTGCGCTAGCCGGACACTGAATAAGGGAGAAGAGAATTACAGCGTTACTAAAAAGGAATGTTTGGCTCTAGTGTGGGCTGTACAATATTTCCGTCCCTATCTAGCTGGGGTCCACTTTGAAGTTATTACGGACCACCATAGCTTGCAATGGCTCAGGAAAATGAAAATGGAAGAGAGATTATTTGTCAGGTGGAAGGGGATTTTGGAAGAATACTCTTTTGAAGTTAGACGTAGACCCGGTAAATTACACACTAATGCCGATGGCTTGTCTCGACTACCGGTAGCACCCGTCCAACCCACTGAACCTCACAGGGGAAAACATGACCCTAGATATGGTAACAAAGTAAAGTTTTCGAAGGGAGCCTGGAGGGATTCTAAAGATCGGGTAGTACTTGATTATTCAGAGGCTAAACACATGATTCAAATTATCCACGGACAAGAAGGAAGGGGGGCTCATTTGGGACAGTCTCGGGTTCTAAAACAATTTAATGAAAGGTACTGGACCAAGAGGGCCGACCAGATCGTTAAAGAAGTTGTTCAAAATTGTTTGGGATGCCAGAGGGGCAAAGATGGAAGGGGACCTAGACAGTCGCCCGGACATATCACAGCTGGTACACCCTGGGCCAAATTATCAGTGGACATTATGGGACCTCTGCCCAGACAGACAAATAAAAGATACATCTTGACCTGTGTCGATATCTTTTCCAAATACACGGTTGCTTGTGCTATTCCAGACAAGAAAGCCGAAACGGTGGCTAAGATTATCTTGGAAAAGGTAATTTTTGTATATGGCACCCCTGGAGGTATTCTGAGTGACAGGGGAAGAGAATTTAATAACGAGATCTGGCAACACTTAGGAGAAACCTTGGGCTACAAGATACAGCACTCCTCCCCGTATTACCCTCAGGGGAATGCTGTATGTGAAAGGAACCATAGGGTGTTAGCCAATTGCATCCGGGCTAGTCTGAGCTCGCAAGGGGAGAAAATCGCCCGAGGGTGGCCGGAACTTCTGCCAGAAATTGTCTGGGGGATAAATACCACGGTTTGGAGAACTACTGGGTATTCGCCCTATGAGATTATCTTTGGCAGCACGCCGAAATTGCCTCAAGAACGATTATTGCCCTACTCCAGTTCGTCTGCACAATATTCCCAACCTGGAAAATATTGGAAGGAACAAGGGGAGCGACGACAGCAAGTTCATGATCATATTGCCCAGCAACAGCCTAAGAAAGTTTCTCTAAATAATCCTTATTACTGGGGGGAATATATTTTGGTGAAGAGACATGATCCCACCCGAGCTGTTAAACTGGAGGAGATATACGAGGGTCCCTTCAGGGTTGTAGAGATAAATGGGCCCTATCAAGTATTGTACTTGCTTCATGGAGATATTGTGTCAGTTACCCATATTCGTCATATCAAACGATATGAAGGAATTCTTCCCCCAGCTATGAGCGAGTGGAGTAGCAAGGAAGGGAGCGAAGAGGAGATAGAATCCGGGGTTGATGACCCTGGTACTTCCTCAGCTTGGCCAGACGTTGGAGGTCCTACTCTGAAGAGGAACTATTTAGAGGACTCTCCGTTCGTGGTCACTTAGTCGTAAAAATCAAGAGAATCTCCCTGAGGTTGGGCCAGAAGGAGAGGTAGGAAGCGAAGAAATCGTACTCAGTGGGGAGGATGACTATTATGAGCTTACCGAGGATGAACAGTCTACGGTCCCAGCCAGTGAAGTTTCAGTTTCTCCGAGAGATTTCAATAAGACTTTGAGTAGTGAAGACGAGTGTTTCCGAGACGAGATAGACACGAGAGACGTATCTCTTGAAAGTAAACGTACAAATGGTTCTCCCACAACTAAAGTAAATGAATCTAACGAAACTCCCTTACCTAATGTTCAGGATAAGACTCCGGCTAGAGCACCTAATTCCATGGGCCCCACCGAGACCCTCACTCGTAGTGGTAGGATTAGCCGCCCACCAATCAGATATCCGGACGAGGCTATAAATAGGACCCCCGGGGCATGTGCCTGCCAGTTGCAAGGCACCATGCCTCTCCCCTCTGACCCTCAGTACCGACTCCATCGACTAGTAGCAATAGTCGACGGACAAGGGCAAAGAATAAATACCACTCGAGCTCTCAAACAGATTCTTAGTCATCCCGGATAGGTTCTAGTAGCCAAAACTGTCGTGGGGAATCAGAATCCTGCTCTCCAGCTACACAGATGTCTCTGTGAGCACAGTGAACTGGTAGAGTGGCAGCCAGATGGCAAAAATTTCAGGGGAACGGTGTTGCGGCGATCAGGAGCTTGCCTTAAGTTAGCAGGGGGTGATAAAGTAGAAAAGCCCTCCGCCAATCACCGCGTCCCTTCTCTTTCCTTGCACCATCAGCTGATTTTGACAGTTCTCGGCCACAACAAGCCCCACATTCCCAGCCAACCAATCAGCGGCCTCCGTTATCGGAGCACGGAGCTGAACTCTCTACCTCACCTCAAAAGTCGCTCTCTTTCTCTTCTCGAGTAGTTTCCTCTGGTTATACTCGATCTAATACTTCGGTGCCAGCCCTGTACTCCCGTAAGCCACTGAAAGATGTTTATAACCAGCTTCCAGGAACTTATTTCGAGGAGAAGAGAGTGGAGGTGGAGGAGGCAAGAATTCAAAGTGAGCGGGCTGCCGCGCGTGCCACTCAGCCAATCACAGCGCGGGAGAGCGGGAGGCGAGACTATAAAGTCTGGCGCGGAGGGGTTACAGGGGTCACTCACCCCTCAGAACTCACCGGGTTAGCTTCTTACAACCCGGTTGCTTTCTCTCACTCGGGCACAAAGGGAACCAGGAGTCAACCATTCCAGCTACCCTGCCCTTATCTATAGCAACAGCACAGACAACTCCTGATCTCTCTTCACTCTCGCCCACTCGGAGGTTACACCTTCAGTATCTTGCCGCCTGTGGTCACATTGCTAGTCTACACACACACAGTCAAGTAATTCAAGAGGGACGACAGAAAGTGGACGGGAGTGAGAATTTCCAGAGGAGCTATTGGCCAGCTCTGAGGTGGTAAACCACAGTTCCAGTATTCACACCTGATTCCAGCATCCACAAATATATTTGTTTAAGGACCCATATTGGGCCTGCAGAAGATTCCAGAAGAAAGAGAGAAAATGTTTGACTAACTTGGTGGTTCCATTAACAATTGATGTGTCCTTCTAGGACAAGACTAAAGGAAAAAGAATTTAGACTAATCTGTATCCATAAAATTATGATGTGTAATAATTAGTTATTTTTGTTAGCAAAGGCGTAATGCCGAAAGTGTTATTATATAGGATCTGATAGGAAAGATTTAAGTATAAAAGTAAAGAGGGGAGGGAAGGATCAATTCTTCTAGACTAAGAGGCAACCAATGAGTTCAAGGGGAAACAGTTTTGTTTAGTTGCCCGATAGATCAGCTATAGCTGGGAAAGGACACTAGTCCCTTGAAATAGCGAACTAATATGTTAATAAGGAAACTATATAGAAGGACACTAGTCCATATGAATTACGGGATTCTTATGTTTTAGAAAGGAAGTAATATCCATATAAATCGAAAGGGTCATTGAGGCGGTTTGGGAAAAGTGGTAAGGATATCACATATAACAAAGAATTCCTCAGAAGTTATGTAAAGGAATATAATTGTGAATCTGTTCCGTGTAGGCGTTTTGAGGCACGGTTTATCTTTTGTTGGAACGGTTATTGATTAAGGTTTAATGTAAACATAGCATGTTTGTAATTGGGTTACATGAGAGTATAATCGGAAGATGTTATTGAGGTAAATATTGTAAACTAATGTCATTGGAGTAACTGGGTGACGGAACCCAATGTTATATATGAGAGGGAACCTGTAATTCCGGTCGGTAAATTTGTGAGACTTTATATTATTGTTGAGGTACTTGTGTAGTAACGACGGTTGTGTCAGATGAGTTAATAGATTATATGTATTGAAGCTTTGGTCTCGAGAGAAGGCACCGAAGGCCCAAGGGACGTGGTTAATTCTTGAGAATAGAATAAGAATATAATTTTTGTGTAAATTAGGTAATGAACGATTGTGTCATAGGCCCTGGTCTCAACAGAAGACACAGCAGGGCTCAGATTAAACTATTTAGGATTAGTAACTAATAACGTGTTTGTTGGATCGAAGTCGACTTGAGTCAATACCTGAATAGCGGGAATTCAGCTAGGGAGTAACAGGAACTCTAGGGGTCCAAAGTACAACCTATCTTGAATCGACGTAATATTCTATCCGTGTCTTGAACTCATCTCGGCCCGAACAAAGTACAGTCGGTCACCTTTCCAACTGGGCCACCTAATGGTAATTTCGCTGGGAGTCTTTCGCTCTGATATTAGTAAGATCGCTCACTCCCCCTCACCCTGAATATGTTGCATATTATGTCCCTTAGATGGCGTATTTAGATTTGCTGGGAAGGAGAGGGAGGGGCTATAGGAAGTAAGGGGAGGGGGGGGGGGGGGCAATTACGGTGTAGAAAGGTTGGAAGTGTGAAGGGGGGGAGGGGGTTAAGTTAATTATTTCACCAGGTTTATGGTTACCGTTTTATCTCATGATATTAATTACAATTATTGAACAGCTATTTTTAGTGAAATCTACCTTTAACAATTATTAGAATATCTATTATTAATATTTGCAAACCAATTTGTAGGGGATGGCTAGATTCACTGTCTATTTAGTAAGATAGCTCTTTCTCACTTATTCACTCACACTATATATATACAGTATATATATATATATATATATATCCACATAATGTATTAGTCTTTTCCTTAGCTGATATTAATTTGCTCTTCTTGGGGTTAATGTTGGTCTCTTAATTTTGGTTGAGGTCCCGGGCTGACCCGTATTGTCAATTTGCACCATTTGTTTGTGGGCTCCTCCTATGTTTCTGTATCATACCTAGGGATATGAGGTTTGCCCGACTCGCATAAAATACTCATCACTCCAATTATAACATATAACACCTATGTTTATCCTTACCATTACACTTTCATCACATTACATCTAACCCAGCACAATGAACAAATTAGTGGTATCGCATATTCATGAATTTAGGAGGAGCATGGAATGGAGAGCGAGGTGGAGGGACAGAGAGGGAGAGGTATACCGAGGGAGAGGTGGAAGGATGGAGTGAGAAAGTATATGAACGAAGGCGGTGCTGGTTGGGGGGAGGGGGTTGACTGACTGGGGACAGAGGTGCATGGGGGCGGTTCGTTCGTGGCCAACCCTTCGGGGATCGCGGCGTCAGGCAATAGATAGAGATAGATAGATAGATGGAATATTTATGTATTTCTCCTTCTCTCCCTTATTTACTAAAAACCTCAAAATCGTTATAACATATATGAAATAATAGGCCCTACTCACATGTAATAATAGGCCCTACTCACATGTAATAATAGGCCCTACTCACATGTAATAATAGGCCCTACTCACAAAGCCCCTACTTACTTTGGGGAGGTGTGGTGGAGTGGTCTTGCCACTGGCCTGGTAATCCAAAGGTCCCGGGTTCAAATCCCGATGTATCAATGGGAAGATATTATTGGGATGGAATTTGTGCTGTAACTGGTATCAGTGCATTACCACAAGCCCACCGAAACGTCAATAAAATACCCTCATTGTTCCCTGATTAAATAGCACTGTATGAATATTCCCATATTCAAAATATGCTATAGGGGTACAATGCCTGGTGAGTTATCTGCTCAACAGGTGGCGTTGTGTGTGTGTAAGTGTGAGAGTCCGAGTGTAGGGGATGAGACTGAAGCACGGGAACGAGGTGGCTTCAGAGATGGGGTCGTTTCGGGCCATGAGTGAGCACCGTGCCTCATGTGAAGGCAAGATGGCAGGTGCTCGTTGTACTCTACGTGCTTCACATGTCTCACTCCCTAGACTGGAACAAGACCTCACGGGCTTCACTGTTCATTGTAAAGCGGTGAATGTTAAGGATCTAAGCCTATGCCCGAGAGGAAGTAAGTTGGAATATAGAAAAAAAACAAAAAAAAAAACAACATGTAATAATAGGCCCTACTCACATGTAATAATAGGCCCTACTCACATGTAATAATAGGCCCTACTCACATGTAATAATAGGCCCTACTCACATGTAATAATAGGCCCTACTCACATGTAATTGGAAAACGCTACAGTATATACTTTCAAAGTAGCAATATGGAACAATTAGCAAAGTAATTACTTAGTAACAATACTAATTATATGCTACACAATTAGGCTATATATCATAATCATATCATTCTTAACACCTCATGTAGTAATGGGTGGACATAAACTAGCCATTATGTGCGTTTGCGTATGCGTGCGTGTGTGCATGCCTGTTTGTTTGCATATGTGTGTGGTGTTTTATAGAGTAGTAATATTACTGTAATTTGGAAATATAAACAAATAAGTAAAAGTTGTAAGAACAGAAATATATAGTCTTCAAGATATATATATTATTCAATTCAGAAGTTATTTAAGTTTTACAATTTACAATTAGTATACATTGCACTGTATATACAGAAGACTAAGCAACAACGCATAATTATGCCTTATGTATTATATAATTGTTATGATTCAAATTATTTATCAGGTTTTTTCCATGCATTGGACAACCTTAAATATATTCATTATCCCAAAGTTTAATGCAAAATCATCATTACTTATGCAAACCGACACTCGTATACTATCATTGCTACAGTTCCGTTCTCCGCTTAAGCTGTTGCTTAACCCACTGCTCTAAACTTGTGTTAGATAACATATATATGGAGAGGTTATATATAATGTTAATAACGTTAATACTAGCACACCCATATGTATAATTTATCTTTATATATCAATATTATGTTTCATGTATAGATGACTGTCAACATATTTTCTATGGAAACGCGAGCTTGTTGGTAATTTGGGAATATAAACACAGTAAAGGTCACACTACCATTACACCAAAAGTCAAACACAATGTTCTCAACAATGTTATACAGTATTTTATTATCATTTAACTTTTTACAAAGCAGTTTACAAACATTTACTGGCCATGAACTTGTTTTTATTTGGTCTATGCCTATTAACTCAAGATAATCGTATTCCAAAAGAAAATTAGTTGATGACCTACCGTAGGTATATATAATAATGCAAATGTCTATGTATTCTATGCCATCTAGGAAAATTGGTATGTAAAAAATTAAAGTGAAGCTGGCAACCGTATTTTATGATTGATTTTTTTTTTCTTTTTTTAAGAGACAATGAACGGAGGAAGGAAAAACACAGATAAAACAAAAAGGTCCATGTGCCTAAAGGCATCCTCCATTCATAAAATGTTTGTAACAACTGGATTTAAACATTTGTAGAGTGTAAGTTTGTGGAAAGCAATTCGAGGGAAGTGAATTCCAAAGAGTAGTAGCTCTGGGGATAAATGAATTCTGATAAGCAGAAGTTCTGCATTGTGGAGGAGAAAGTGTAAATTCATGGGCGCTCTCAGCTGCCCTAGTTCTACGGGGAAAGATGTGGAGAGGAGGCACAATTGAAGCAAGTTCCTCGGAACAATTGCTGTGAAAATATCTGTAGAATAATGCAAGGGATGCAACGTTTCTTCGTATGGATAATGTAGGAAGGTCCTGTGTGATTGCAGGGTTATTGATTAATCTAATAGCTTTATTTTGAATTTTGTCCAACTGCCTCAATGCAACCACTCCACTTCCACCCCACAGAGGTGAACAGTAATCCATCTGAGAACGCACATGACTTTTATATATTACGGCCAACTGCTCGTCAGTGAAGAATTCTCGAACTCTGTACAAGAGTCCCAGTTTTTTAGAGGCATTCTTAGCAATGCTTCTAACATAATGTGTCCAGCTCAAATTAGTAGTTAATGTTACACCGAGAATGTCAATACTAGGGGAAGTGGGAATATTTACATCATTAAAAAATATATGGGAGTCAGTGAGATTCTGTCGGTTAGAAAATTGAATATACTTGGTTTTCTGTGCATTAAAGGAAACTAGATTCTTTTGTCCCCATTCATTAATTCTAGAAAGGTCCTGGTTCAGAGAAATTGCAGTGTTTATTTTTGAATTTATAAGATCGGGTTGGGTGAAAGAATTGGTAAATGTGAAGGAACTGTGGAGTGTTGAGTCATCTGCGTAGGAATGTATTGGATTATGAGTGGTAGATATGAGATCATTGATATGAATGAGGAACAGAGTTGGGGCCAAAACTGATCCCTGGGGAACACCAGCATTTATTGAGTGAAATTGAGAATAAAGGCCATCTACCATTACACATATTTTTCTGTTATGAAGATAAGAAGAAATTAGTGGAACTAATGATGCAAGGCCGTAGTGTGACATCTTCGACAATAAGGATTGATGCCAGACTCTATCAAATGCCTTTGATATATCCAGTGCTATTGTATGTGTGTCACCATGTTGGTCTGTAGCTTGGTTGATTTGATGCATAAGAAGGCAAAGAATGTCTGCAGTTGATCGACATCGTCTAAAACCATATTGCCTATCACTGATTAATTTATTATTCTCAAGATGCTTAATTATGTGATTATTTAATATAATTTCAAAGACTTTACCAAGAGTGGAAGTTATAGCTATTGGTCTGTAGTTTGATGGATCTGAAGAGGCACCTTTTTTAGGAACTGGATGGATGTTTGCTTCTTTCCAGGGTACTGGGAAGCATGAGGTATGAGTACACAGACGGAAATTTTTTGCCAATACAGGAGCGAGCACCAAGGAGCAATTCTTAAGTACTATTGGAGGAATTTCACTACACCGAGAATCAAAGACCAATATCATTATTAGAAGTGCCAGGAAAGATATATGAAAGAATAATAAACGAAAGATTTAGACTATTCCTAAACACAAAAAACGTATACAACACAACACAATACGGGTTCAGGGAAGGGAGAGGAACAAGGGAGGCACTAGCTCTGACAACAGAAATAATAGCCAAAAACAAAGCCAACAAAGGACAATGCCACATAGTCCTGAGGGATATATCCAAGGCCTTTGATAAGGTATGGCACTCAGGACTAAAATACAAACTACTCAATATAGGCTTACCCCCACTCACAGAAACACTGTTACGCAATTTCCTGGATAACAGAACAGCAAAAATAAAAATAAAGACAGTCTTGAGTAACAACATCACAATAAGCTGCGGTGTCCCACAAGGATCAGTCCTCTCCCCAAGCCTATTCACAATATACACACATGATATACCATCATCACAAACAGGCACAAACATCACATATGCAGACGACATCACACAAATCATTGGTTATGAAGGCCCCTCAAAGGGAATCATAGCCACAAAAACAGGAAGAGAAGCAGAAGCAATCAATACATATGAAGAAGAATGGAAAAAAAAAAAACATAAACAAATTCACAATACTACAACTAGGAGCAAAAAACAAAACACCTATATATGTGAATAACAACAGAATCGAAGATGCACAGAAAGGAAAAATACTCGGGCTACACATAACTACTCAAGGCTATATTCAAAACATCACAGAAAGAAAAGGCCTAGCCATAGCAGCTCTGGGCAAACTATTCAGATTCAGAGATATGAACACACAAATAAAAACTCACCTTGTAAAAGCTTATGTAATCCCAATATTAGAATACCCCCCTATTCCCACACACACCATGAGCAAAAACCAAATCACACGCTTACAAAAAATACAAAACAAAGCCCTAAGATTCGCCACAAACCAAAGATACCCCTATACAATGACGACACAACAAATACACGAATACACAAACACACTACCATTAAATGTCAGACTTCATAGACAAGCAACACAAATATGGCATAAACTAGAACTATCACAAGACCCAACTCTAGAGAAAATTAAGGAAAATTATGCATAACCAAATTTAAGATTCAACAACTGGTTTAAAAGCAGTCTAAATAAAATAAACACAGAAGAACCACAGCCAATTTATTAAAAAAAAAAAAAAAAAAAAAAAAAAAAAATATATATATATATATATATACAGTATATATATATATATATATATATATATATATATATATATATATATATATAATAACAATAACAATCACACCTTAGTTCCTTAGCTAGCTACCAAACAGCAAACATAAATAAAATACACCACTTGCCCCAACACAAAAACATACGTTTCAAACACACAACATAGCAAGGTGGTCTGCCCACCAACTGTTACTCTCCTACTTTCCTTCAAACTTTCCTCCTTTTCTCTTCCCTCTCCCCCCCTCTACTTTCCCCCCCTTAGACCCGCCTAGGGTAAAAAAAAAAATAATAAAAAAAAAAAAAAAAAAAAAAAAAATAATAATAATAATAATCTGGACCAGGAGCCTTATCTACTGAGAGATTCTGCAAAATAGTTTTGACATGTCTGGTGTGGATCTTAAGTGAGGGAATTTCAGGCGAATTAAAATTAAGTACAGGGACATCTTGATTTATTTCATCTAAGGTTGAGTTGGTGGAGAAAACATCCGCAAGAAGGTTAGCTATACCTCGTGGGTCACTTACAAGATTGCCAGTCGGAGATTTTAATGGTGGAATGGATGAAGCAGTAGTGAAGTTGGATTTGAATGAGTTAAGAGTAGACCAAAATATTTTGTTATCATTTGGATTATTTAGAAGTTTATTTGCCTGCTTGTGGAGAAAGTTTGATTTAGTTAGGTTTAATACAGTTTTGGCATGATTTCTGATGTTTCTAAAGTAATTAAAGGCTTCATGTGTTTTTTATCTTGTGTATGCATTGTAGGCTATTGCTTTTTGTTCAGTTACTCTAGCACAATTATGGTCAAACCATTTAGGTGAATTAGATCTGTTATTGTACTTTTGATGAGGAATCAAAGTTTCCATTCCAATTTTTACAAAATCTTGTATGTGGCTCAAGGTGGAGTGTGCATCATTAGAAAAGAAAGAGGTCCAGGAAATATCAATAAAGAAACCTTGAAGACCCTCCCAGTCTGCCCTATCGTAATGCCATTTAGTCACCAAAACAGGTTCAGAGTGGGAAGGTGTGGTAGGTGATAGACAGGTGGCCTGTATCAGACAGTGATCAGAAGATCCAAACGGGGACCTCACTGTAACATCATAATTTTCTGAATTGGTTGTTAAAAATAAGTCCAGTAGGTGGGAATTATGATTAGGATTATCTGGTACACGGGTGGGTTGGTTGACTAGTTGAGTGAGATTAAATGAGTCTGCAAATAGCTCACATTCAAGACCAGCATCATCAGTCCTGGCTGAATGAGTGAGCCATTCAACATTATGGACATTAAAATCACCTAACACAGTGATTTCAGAAGAAGCATTTAAGTTGAGGACACTGAGTTGTGAGGACAGAGAATCAAAAAGACTTTGCTCTGGAGGAGTATTTGGGGAACGGTAGATGCAACATATGTATTTAAATTTACCAGCAGAAATTAATTTGTATATAGAATAATCAAAATAGGGACAATTGAAACTAGTAACCTCCTCCAATTTCAGATTTTGCGAAGCAACATACACCTCCTTTAGATCTGAAATTTTGGAGCAGTTGATAACCTGGAAAATTAAATCTAGACGTGTCAGATGTGGATGTTACTTGAGTCTCTGTCAAAAAAAGGAGAGTAGGGGATTCTGCTTGAAGAAATTGGTGTACAGAATTGATGTTAGAGTGAAGTCCCCTTATATTACTAAAGAAAAAGCTGCACCGACGAGCAGCTTTGGGACGTTGCAATGCTCTTGACACAGTCGCATGATGACGACCGGGAGGGCCCTGTGTCAATGACCCAACCCTGCCGGGGGTGGATATCCGAGGGACCACCAGGTTTGCTCTAAACAATTGTACTGCCATATTTATTAGGTAAGTGTATGGTGTTACAATGTATGATATGTAGTGGGAAGAGTAGTGTTTTATGGATAGAGGATAGCGATGTAGGGCAATTTCGTGAAGTTGGATGTCTATGTTATATAAAGAGGGTTTTCCTGATACCCCTGATGTGTGAGGCAGAAAGATATGTATCCAGCTACCAAGGCCTGGGAGAGAAAATGGAATTCAGGCTATTCCCTGAGTCTCCCGAAACCTTGGCGGTAGTACTTTCCTGGGCGGGGCTGCCTACCCCTACTCCCTACAATTGTATTGACGATCTATTGCACAGCTAAATAAGGACTGAAATACTCTGCATCATCAAACTTCCATTACCTCACTGTAGATGTTTATGCTATTTTGACCTCTATTGGCTCATGACAGAAAGTTGAAAATGGTATGGTTCAATTCCTCGCCAACCTAACACCTCTGAAAATGCCACACTTACAGATGTTCAGGCATGCCAACATGTGTCACGATATCAATATATACCCTCTATCTTTACTGTCCTTAACAATATAATGGTTTTGACCCACTTGCGTTATCTTTCAATGCTAAACAAATACAGGTGTTTGATGTGCTTCCTGTGAAGTTGTTTTGATTAGAAAAATGTGCAGAATATAACTGTTGGTATGCCTGGAGACAATATATTCTCGTGACTTGCATTGGAAACCATTATTATAGTTATACTAATTAAAATAAAGGATTACTGTGGTAATTTGATTTGACAATTAATATACGAAAAATATCATTGTAGAGAACAATGTGTTTGTAGACGTTTACTTTTGGTGTAATGATAGTTTGACCTTTATTGTGATTATATTCCCAAACTACCAACAAGCTCTCGTTTCCATGGAAACCATGTTGAGTCATCTATACATGAAACAAAATATTGATATATAAAGGTAAATTATACATATGGGTGTGCTAATATTAACTTTATTAACATTAGACTTAAGCTCTCCATATATATTATCTTACACTTTATTAGAACAGTGGGTTAAGAAACAGTTTAAGCGGAGAACGGAACAGCAGCAATGATAATATAGGAGTTTTGGTTTGCATTAGTAATGTCTATGATTCATTACAATGAATATATTGTTTTTTAGACTTGTCCAATGCATGGGTGAATACATGAGAAATCATGTGGACCATATCAGTCCCTTTCGGTGAGTGCCAGGCACCCGCCTTGCAACACAATCCCACTCCTATTCTATCCAGCTCTCAAAGCCAAGAATTGGCATTCTCAGTCGTTCTTCTACTCAACAGGTGAACTCTGGAACTTCTCCCTTAATAAATTTTTCATTTATCCTATGACTTAAGCTATTTTAAACTTCGTGTGTCCTGGCATTTCTTTTACCACAACGTCCCTTGAATTTGGCTCTGTCACTCTTTTGGTTTTTGGGGAGACACTCGTTACAGGCAACCTGCCTTTTGTCTCCCTCATACACATAGACAAAAAATGTAACGCATACGGGATTTGTTAAATGCCATGTTGCTTAATATTCTGTATATATAGTGTAATGTATAATTGTTAAATATAGAACTTGAATAAATACTATATTCAAAGAAATATACCTTAAAGACTTTATATTTCTGTTCTTACAACATAACTTATATGTATATATTTCTGAACTATAATTACTACACTATAACACGCCACAAGCATATGCAAACAAACAGGCATGCACACACGCACGCATTCGCAAACGCACATAATGGCTATTATTATTTCCACCCACTATTACATGAGGTGTCACGAAATATATGATTATGATATATATCTCAATTACGTAGCATACATTTAGTGCTGTTGCTAAATAATGACTTTGCTAAGTGTTCAATATTGCAACCGAAAATAATTCTCTATAAAAAGCATATTCACTCCGATAATTCTTATTGAGGCACACAATATTCTGAGTGTGTGTGTGTGTGTGTGTGTGTATGTGTGTGTGTGTGTGTGTGTGTGTGTGTGTGTGTGTGTGTGTGTGTGTGTGTGATTACCGATTATGCCAAGAGTAATGCTTAGTTGACGTAGTTTGTGTTTCCGAGGTTAGAGAGTGATGGTCGACCAATGACTATCACTGTTGTCAATTGCGTGAGAATATGTTATTAGTTGCCTGAGATTGAACTGCATATAAAAGAACAGACAATACTGTATTAGTTTAAAGAAATAGTATATTTTAAAAATAACAAATGTAAGGTAGCTTTCTGAAATCATAAGAGTAGTCGAAAATCTATACAATATAATTAATTAGAGCATATTTACCCCCACGACTTATGTGACACCGAATGATAATATGGATTTTAAACAGGTTATATATAGGCCAATAGTGATGCAAGTTTTCAGATATGACAACATTCGATGGCGGGTCACGCAAGTATAATGTGTCTAAGACAGAAACAAAAACAATGCCTTATATGGTGATAATGACGTTATATGTGGACTTATCTTACTCCATATCATTATATGTGTATCTGCCCTTTTACATAATAACATAAGAACATAAGAAAATGGGAGTCTGCAAAAAGTCGATCGGCCCATACAAGGCAGATCCCTGCCACATCCAACCACAATTACAAGGCCCAATTATAGACCCATCTCACTAATACCTTGAGTACTGACCCCACCAAAACGGTCAGAGATTAACACAAAATTACGGGGGTCTGCTGAGCACCGATTGGCCCACACCTGGTAGATCCCCCTCACACCCAAACCATCTCGTCCATATGCCTATCTAATTTTATCTTAAAGCTCCCTATCGTTCTTGATCCCACTATATCACTTGGTAGCCTATTCCACCCATCTACAACTCTGTTACCAAACCAATATTTGCCTATATCTTTTCTGAAACGAAATTTATCTAATTTGAAACCATTTGTACGAGTTAATTCGCTATCACTGAGCTTTAGTAAATTTTTCATGTCTCCTTTATTAATTCCACTAACCCACTTGAATACCTCTATCATGTCACCTCTAACTCTGCGTCTCTCTAACGAATGTAAGCCTAATTTCTTCAACCTTTCTTCATACGGAAGATTTCTAATATTATGGATCATTTTTGTCATTCTACGTTGTACTCTCTCCAATGAATCTATGTCCATTCTGTAATAAGGACACCAAAATTGAACAGCATAATCCATATGGGGTCTCACTAATGACAAGTAAAGTTTTAAGATAACATCAGCAGTTCTGTTACTCACACTCCTAGATATGAACCCGAGAATCCTGTTTGCCTTGTTACGAACGCTTATACATTGTGTTCTAGGCTTCAAATCATTGCTAACAAAAGCACCTAGATCTTTCTCACAGTCTGAGTTTTCTAATTCCATATTAGCTAGTTTATATTTAAAATGTGTATGGATCTTCCCTATCTTTAATACCTTGCATTTGTCAATGTTAAACTTCATCTGCCATTTTACTGACCATTCGTGTAAGGTATCTAGATCCCTTTGCAGACACTCTATATTTCTAACTGAATCAATTTTTCTCCCCATTTTGGTATCGTCTGCAAATTTACTTATCCTACTAGTTATACCTAAATCAAGGTCATTTATGTATATAATAAACAACAGAGGACCTAATACAGATCCCTGGGGGACACCACTCTTGACTGATCCCCATTCTGACTTAGTACCATTTATGCTGACTCTCTGCTTCCTACCAATTAGCCATGACCTAATCCATCCTAACAACGCCCCACCTATTCCATGTGCCTCAACTTTTCTCATCAATCTCTCATGAGGGACTCTGTCGAAAGCTTTATTGAAATCTAAATATATAATATCATATGACTTGTCATTATCTACTGCTTCATATACCTCTGATAAAAAACTAAGCAAATTAGTAAGGCAAGAACGTCCCTGAGTGAATCCATGCTGAGAAGAATTGATTAAGTAAATGTTTCTAAGTGGTTTCTCATTTTCCTAGCAATAATTGACTCTAGTAGCTTTCCTATGATTGATGTGAGACTAATGGGACGGTAATTGGATGCTATTGATTTATCACCTTTTTTGAAAATCGGAACTACATTTGCAAGCTTCCAAGCTTCTGGAACTATACCTGTTTCTAATGAATTGTTAAAAAGAAATGTTAATGGGTAACTTAACTCATCTCTGCATTCTTTTAATACTCTAGCATATACCTCATCGGGACCAGGCGATTTCTGAGGTTTCAGTCTGTCAATTTCCTTAAGCACATAATTTCTACTAATAGTAACCGTACTTAACCTATTTTCTATACTATCGCTATATACCTTACGGACTTCTGGAATCTGTGCCAAATTTGCATTAGTGAAAACGGATAGAAACTGACTATTTAATGTACTGCACATTTCTAAATAATTTTCTGTCATTTCTCCTATCGAAGTTTTAAGGGGGCCTATTTTATCTCTAACTTTAGATTTATATAGCTGGTAAAAAGCCTTAGGGTTATTTTTTGAGTCATTGGCTATCCTGATTTCATAATTTCTTTTGTCTGTCCTTATACCTTTTTTAACCTCTCTTGATAGATTCTGATAGTAAGCAAGTAGGTGAATTTCGCCTTTCTTAATTTTTCTATATATTCCTCTCTTTTTTCCTAGAAGGTCTAATAGTCTATTATTCATCCATTTGGGTTGGTTCTGTGTTGATCTAAATTTTCTTTTGGGGATATATTTATTTTGCGCATTGTGGAGTGAAGAAATAAAATGATTATATGTAGCTGTCAAATTATCCTGAGAGGTATCTGAGAGAGAGTATGTTCATTAGCGCACCTGGGTCCACTTAATAGTTTAACCATAGGATCGACTCTTAAGGCTCTTCTTAATCCACCATAATTGGCTTTTTTGAAATCTGGGATAAGTGTTGTATTCTCTTTAGCCTTTCCTGTCCATTGTATGTTAAAATAAATTGCTTTATGATCACTATTTCCTAGTTGGTCTCCTATCTCTACATTATTTATCATTTGTTCATTATTACTGAGAACTAAATCGAGGATATTATTACCTCTAGTAGGCGAGTCTATGAATTGAAATAAAAAACTATCCTGTACCGCCTCAATAAACTCTTTTGAATCTGAGTCGCCGATTTGATGCTGCCAATCAATATTCGGAAAATTAAAATCCCCCATAATGCACACATTGCTAAACCTTGATGCTATTTTCACTTCCTGCCATAAAGCTGTACCTTCGTTTCTACTCATATTTGGTGGTCTACAAATAACTCCAATAATTATGGTCTCACTACCTTCGCTAACCTCTACCCAAACACTTTCGTTATCAGTATTTAGTCTAATACCTGATTTAATACAGCTTTTTAAAGAACTCCTGACAAACACTGCTATTCCGCCGCCCCTCCTACTTGTTCGGTCGCGTTTAAGCAAACTATATCCTGGTATATGGAATTCTGCTAAATAATGTCCTGATTCTGTATTAATCCATGTTTCAGTCGGTGCTATAATGTCTATATTTTCGTTGCTAACAAGTGCTCTAAGTTCATCCATTTTGTTACATAAACTCCTACAGTTTGTATAATATAATCGCAATGAATTTATTTTACTGGTATCGGATATAGCTGTATTTCTAACTGAAATCCCATCTTCTGTTACACGTTCAATATTTCTACTAGCAGTACAATTAAAATCCTGTGACTGAAATTTTCTATTCCTATCTGATGTACCAGTACGGCAATTTACCCTATCTAGACAATTATTCTTACTCATATTCTCAGGCTTTATTTTCAGCGAAACCCCGCGACAACCCTCTCTATTGACCTAGCTAAATTTGCCACCCCTAGCCGAGAAAGATGAACCCCGTCCTGTGCGTACAACTGATTTTTACCATAGACACGGGTCCAGTTATCAAGGAATGGTATTGCATTTGCATTGCAGTATTTTTCCAGCCGACAATTGATACCAATTGCCCTAGATGACCATTCCTTGCTGACCCCTCTCCGTGGCAAGATACTGTGTACTACAGGTATGCCTCCCTTCCTCCTAACTTTATCTAACACCTCCCTGTACTGCCGAAGCAGTACTTCCGTCCTACCTTTACCAACATCATTGCTCCCTGTACTGAGACAGATAATGGGGCTATCTCCAATATCTTTCATGATGTAATCAATTTCCTCTAACACCTTCCCGAACCCGGCACCAGGCAGACAGACAAGCTTCCTAATATCAGTACAGGTGGACCTAGCTAAGTGTCTGACCATGGAGTCCCCAACAATTGAGAAGGACTTGCCTCTTCTTGTCGATGACTTGGTAGCAGCTGCGGCAGCGGCAGGAACTCCTGGGGCAGCAGTTGAAGGTACTCCTGGGGGGGCAGCAGTCACAACATTCCCTGTGTTTGGAGGCAACTTACTTACCTTTCTCCTGGTTTCCTCGCCGAAGGAAGCACTCGCAGCCTCACCATCACATTCGTCATCTAAGGTGATGAACTTGTTGCTGAGGGCAACTGGCTGCCGTAGAAATTTGCTGGTTGTTGCACTTGTTGGAACAACTGTCCAGGGAGCATCACGATCCCTAACAGCAGTTGCACTATCTTCACTTTTCTTGTCAGCCAAAGTTAGCTTTAAGGCTAAATTCTCGTATTTGAGAGACTGCACCTCTCTCTCCACATATCCAGCCTTTCTTGCAAAGCAAGACAAAGCTGGAGAATATGAGAGGAGGTAGCAATCTCGTCAACACCAGCCATTTTAAGAAAGCGTTAACACTATCACCACACTATGGGCAAAGATAATTCACTGGGAGTCACTAGGGACAGATCCTCACTCAGCAAAGGTCAGGCAGGTACTGCAATCATATTTACAAGCAGCCTCGTAAGGATCAGTAGATCTGTTGTTGCTTGTTTTCCGTTTTACTTATTTGTTAAAAGTGACATGTTGGGTAGACTTATGCAAATTGTGTCACAATCGTATGATAATAAGATGGGTCTCTCTGAAGATGAGTAATACATGGCCCGAAACGTTAGTGAATATTAGTGTAAGTCTGTATGAATGAATGGGTCTTCGTACTGTAAAGAGGGACGTGAGTGGTCATTTTGAGTTTGCTATATGTAATATTAGTTTGTAGTACAGCCTTTAATACAATTAAATGAGTGTATGAATTGCTACCATAATTATTAAATTATTGTATATGCCAATACAAAATAGTTAAAAGTATATAACTTCAGAAGAACATTTAAATATTTAGCATTACATGTTATGCAGACAGTAGCCATCATACATTAGCCAACCTTATTTCACCAATGTTGAGCCTGGCGATTTCGATTTGCTTCATATAATTTATATTTGTGCGAGAGATTAGAAATGTCCACGAATCATGCTAAAATGTGAAGTTATGCACGACACAAATATATTGTTATTAGGATTATAAGCATAATGCAAAATAATTAGCCAAAATACAAGTTTCAGTCCATTTTCATAAATATAGATCGGGCACGTATTATGTAAAGTAATCGATAGGTGTGACCCATGGTAGAGCAAGGTAATAATACATAGCCCGAAACGTTAGAGAATAAAGAATCATAGCTCTTTCCTGTGTTTTCCCCCACCCAATCCACACACACGTGTGGTTCAATAAACACTAATGGTTCACTATATGCACACGCATATCAGTGTATACAGTATTATGGCTATATGCACTATATGCACACGCATATCAGTGTATACAGTATTATGGCTATATGCACTATATGCACACGCATATCAGTGTATACAGTATTATGGCTATATGCACTATATACACACGCATATCAGTGTATACAGTATTATGGCTATATGCACTATATACACACGCATATCAGTGTATACAGTATTATGGCTATATGCACTATATACACACGCATATCAGTGTATACAGTATTATGGCTATATGCACTATATACACACGCATATCAGTGTATACAGTATTATGGCTATATGCACTATATACACACGCATATCAGTGTATACAGTATTATGGCTATATGCACTATATACACGCATATCAGTGTATACAGTATTATGGCTATATGCACTATATACACACGCATATCAGTGTATACAGTATTATGGCTATATGCACTATATACACACGCATATCAGTGTATACAGTATTATGGCTATATGCACTATATACACACGCATATCAGTGTATACAGTATTATGGCTATATGCACTATATACACACGCATATCAGTGTATACAGTATTATGGCTATATGCACTATATACACACGCATATCAGTGTATACAGTATTATGGCTATATGCACTATATACACACGCATATCAGTGTATACAGTATTATGGCTATATGCACTATATACACACGCATATCAGTGTATACAGTATTATGGCTATATGCACTATATACACACGCATATCAGTGTATACAGTATTATGGCTATATGCACTATATACACACGCATATCAGTGTATACAGTATTATGGCTATATGCACTATATACACACGCATATCAGTGTATACAGTATTATGGCTATATGCACTATATACACACGCATATCAGTGTATACAGTATTATGGCTATATGCACTATATACACACGCATATCAGTGTATACAGTATTATGGCTATATGCACTATATACACACGCATATCAGTGTATACAGTATTATGGCTATATGCACTATATACACACGCATATCAGTGTATACAGTATTATGGCTATATGCACTATATACACACGCATATCAGTGTATACAGTATTATGGCTATATGCACTATATACACACACGCATATCAGTGTATACAGTATTATGGCTATATGCACTATATACACACGCATATCAGTGTATACAGTATTATGGCTATATGCACTATATACACACGCATATCAGTGTATACAGTATTATGGCTATATGCACTATATACACACGCATATCAGTGTATACAGTATTATGGCTATATGCACTATATACACACGCATATCAGTGTATACAGTATTATGGCTATATGCACTATATACACACGCATATCAGTGTATACAGTATTATGGCTATATGCACTATATACACACGCATATCAGTGTATACAGTATTATGGCTATATGCACTATATGCACACGCATATCAGTATATACAGTATTATGGCTATATGCACTATATGCACTATATGCACTATATGCACTATATGCACACGCATATCAGTGTATACAGTATTATGGCTATATGCACTATATGCACTATATACACACGCATATCAGTGTATATAGTATTATGGCTATATGCACTATATGCACTATATGCACACGCATATCAGTGTATACAGTATTATGGCTATATGCACTATATACACACGCATATCAGTGTATACAGTATTATGGCTATTGCCATCTCTCTCTCTCTCTTTCTCTCTCTCTTTCTCTGCGTAGTGGTTTGGCAGAAGAGTCACAGGGACCGCAATTTCTACTTATTAAATGCCGATATAACTATGTTAATGTTTAATATTATATGATTAAATCTATGCAAGGGTTATTATATATTATGTGCAGTAAAGTGTATAAGTTTGATAAGAGACTGTCCCCTTATACATTATTTATAACTACTGTATATGCGTATTCATAAACCAAGTGCACTGTGAGTGATGGCAGATAATATTTGGAGGCCCATTAGTTTGTAAAACCCTGTTGGGTATTGTTAAGGTATCAACTATGTGGGCTGCTAGATCACTATACTCTGTTTCGGCGACGCTGAGGTAGGAACGGCTCACCTAGATGTCAATAATTCTAGCAGATTGGCTCATGCCACCGTGTTCAATGTCTCGTCTTTTAGTAATTATATATTTTTAAAGGTTTAACTAATCACGGTCGCACAAGTCAATCAGCTGGAACTATTGACATCTACGTGGGCCATTATCACCCCAGAGTCGCTAAAACAGTATAGATAATAGTATATAACAGACAGCACTACTGGTTATCTAATGCTACCACATAAAGTGTAATAGACAGTCAGACAATCAGTAGCCAACCCTTCCATGCCGTTAAATAGGTAGGGAGGTTTAGCAAGGGACATTACAAAGGGAACAATGTTGACAGGGAGAGAATGAATATAATAAACGCCTGCCAAAAGCAAGCACTCTAACATTCAGAACAACATTCACCAGGCCTCAATATCATTGACTTCACCTCAGATGATATACACTTCCACAACAAAGTCTCTTCACAACATCGGGGATGATGACCATCCAGGTGTGTCAATTAAAAGGTTACAAATACCTTCATATGTTCTTCCTAACAAAGTTCCTCCATTTTTTCCTGTAACAACAATCGCATATAATATTCGTGTTAATAGTTCATGCATCGACCATGAACCTCCCTACCTTGGTTCACGCATGTTGTTTTGGCTACAATCATACATATTATTGAGGCTAGTGCTTGATAATTTCATTCAGAACTGGATAGAAGTCTGGGTGGTCACCGCGTAATATAGTATTATTATCTCGTTATATTACAGCTGTAATAATTTATACAACTGAAACCCCATCTAGCGCTAATGTAAATGCATAATATAAATGAAGATAGTTTCACTTTAAACTTCGCACTAGCTAAAGGTCCAATACAGATGGAAGTGTTAATCACCAGCGAGGTGCAGAACAAGCTTCTAAAAATATACGCGTTTGAAAATGTCAGAGTTCCTACAAGGAAATTGACAGGTAGGAGGGTGAGAATATTAATTGACAGGTAGGAGGGTGAGAATATTAATTGACTCACAACAGAACATTATGATCATCATGTCTCAAAGTTCCATCCAACGAATGTGTGCTTACACTTCATTATATTATGCGTATCATGTTTATAATTATTGGTCAATGTTTTCCATATTGTGATGTGTTAATAAACATTGTATTGTAAATAGGCATATTAGTAATGTCACACTTAACACACTCTTATGTAGCATTTACTGATAGTGATATCTAGGGGTAACTGGTGAGAGAGAGAGAGAGGTTAATAAACTACTCATGTGAATATTGCTTCACTGTCATTACGATATAAGACGCTTATATTTCCATACGTTTAGAATAACTTAGTGAGTATATATAATAAACACTGTACTAACTAACATGGAAGAGTGGGTAGCTATAAAACATTATGATTACAAGCATCGTAACAACTCATCCTCACACCCTCCCATTGGATCCTATCTGCCCAGCAACTTTCGTGAATATCGGTTGAGATTTAACAGAAAAACAAACGAGTGTAAAATTTGACCAAGTGATTCTCTGTCTCTCTCTCTCTCTCTTTTATGGGGGTTCATGAATGTGTAGCTGACTGTTCCTATTTACTGCTACCTGAAAGAAGGCATCAATTGTTAGAATAATTGGCCATTTGTATCGTCCTGACCTGAAGTTTATGTTTTCGTCTTCGTTTGTTTGTCTGTAAACAAGATATCTCACAAAGTTTTGAACCGACTTCAATTTAGGAGGTGATCATGATCACATCCTAGAACCCAGATTAAAAACTCTGAAGAAAATTTAGGTCTGTATTATTAACCCGGCGAGTGTGCGCAGGGTGTAGTGAACTCCACAGTTCTGGGTGGCAATATTAATCTCCATTCCTGCCTATAATCGTCATTTTACAATAAATATCGTTATTACTTATTCATATGCGTCTATTTTACCTTTAATATGAAGATAGTAACCTGTAACAACAATAAAACAAGTGGGAATATCATTTGAATGGTCAAAATCGAGAATTGTTAGCGAGCGGTTCATTCATCAAGTGTGAGCCAGCCGGCCTCACACCCTCTTCTTTCGAGGGTTGAAGCAGTACTGAGCTACTCCCTCACACTCTCTCAGTCTCTACCTTACGTAGCTCACACATGACCACACCCTAGGATCGGTTTGGAGATGTTTACACAAAAATATACCAATGAATAAGGGAATAACGGTGAAAATAGGTGATAATTGAAGGGGGGGGGGGGGAAGGAGGGGATGTGGAGGAGTGAAAACAGGGGAAAACAAAATTTAAGTGCTACTAGGGCCTTTTAAAAGTTTTTTTTTAGGCCTTACCGCTTAACCCTTTATTGGCGGCGCGCAGAAAGAAATTTGGACTAAGTGACGGTTCACAACTTATGTCGTGTGCCATTTTCACCACGTAATGTTGCTGAGAGAGAGCGATAAGTGGTGGGAGGAGAGTAGCAAGCATATGACTGCTCCAGACCACCGCGGCGGACCTACTGACATGAATCCCACCCTCACGCACTCGCTACACAGGGAATTATGTAGGGAAACTACCTAATTACATGGTTTTTGCACTCGTGTTGCGCGATCGTTGCAAAAAAACTAGCGGTCGTACAAGGATGGTTGGGGTGTCATTGGAAAGCTCTGTTTATGCCCTTTCAGGGATAGATACTTGTTTTACGCTCTGGGTCTTATTTAGGCATGAAAATGATCACGTAAACAACCCTATTTAGGGTAAAAACACCCCGCTGGGCGGTACATATAAATTACCGCCTAGGCCGCTCGTTAGGTGTTAAGGTGACCGACCGGTTAATTTAGGCTTAAAAAACTCGAAATCCTGAAAATACCAATACAATAGGTGTTTACTAACCAAAAGTCAACATCCCTTCATAAGCCAGTGAAATGTTATTAGTGAAAACCGATTGGATTTTTGTTTTTTTTATATGTTTTCCAAACTTTTCCTGTAATTCTAAAACCGTTATATAGCGAACTTTGAATAATTTCAAAGTTCGCTATATAACGCTACTGGTCGTACGAGGAGCATACTTATATAAATGGAAAGAGTGTAAGCTAATCTACAACCTCCCATACGCTTTATCTTCTATTTTGCCGTGTTCCTGCGTAAAATATTGTAAAACTAAAAAAAAAAAAAAAAAAATCACCTAATTACCTTAGACTTTCACATGTTTTTCTCAGAACCTATATTGTCGCACTTTCGGATGTTACTCTAATTTTTTTATTGGACCTATAGGAATGGTGTATATACCATTGGAAAGGTAATTAACCCCTAACTATCGGCGCGCAACATAAGTCGAGTATAATAAATCTGGACTATCTGGCGGCGCGCGACATAGGTCGTGTGGCAATTTCAGCACGTAATGTTGCTGAGAGAGAGAGACAAGTGGTGGCAGGAGAGTAGCGAGCGTATGACTGCTCCAGACCACCGCGGCGAACCTACTGACACGAATCCCACCTCCTCCCTCCCTCTCTCACTCGCTACATACTGAATTGTATGGGGAAAGTACCGAATTACATGCTTTTTGCACTCGTGTTGCGCGGTTGTTGCAAGAAAACTAGCGGTCATAAAAGGATCGTTGTGGTGTCATTGGAAAGCTCTGTTTATGCCCTTTCAGGGATAGATACTTGTTTTATGCTCTTGGTCTTATTTAGGCATGAAAATGATCACGTAAACAGCCCTATTTTGGGTAAAAACACCCCGGTGGTAGCTACATATTATATACAGCCTAGGCCGCTCTTAAGGTGTTAAAAACACTACAAGTCCTATCAAGCCAATTTACTCTAGCCAACTTTGTTTGGTTGCAGCATGTTGTCACAGTCGTAAAATTCTACAAAATAATTTCACCTTAATTCATAATCACCAAAATCCAAAAAATACAAAACATATATAAAATGTTCCTTATAGCAACTACAGACACACCTATTGTGAGTTGTTTGATCACATACAGCACATGCTATAGGGATTTCTGTAGGAGTAGAATGGGTCGTAGTAGTTGCAATAGTTTGCAACCTTGTTTTACCTAAATTGTAAGAAAAAAGGAAAAAAAAAAAACAGTTTTTGACCTAGTTTTATGGTCACATACACCTGTACTAAATTGCATTTACATTGGAAGTAAGGCCTGGAAGTTAGTAAATAACCGGTCGGTCCCCTTAACCCTCTCACGACCATAGGACGCAGAGGTTGCCAGATTAGCAATAAGAAATAGATTACTCTCACTGTTATAATTACCTCTCCAAAAATTAGTTTTCTGCCCACAGCTAACTCAAAGACAACTGCAGAGGTTGAAGTAAACAAACTAAAGGTTTATAGATACCCCTGACGGTAACAAAGGATTTAAAGTATCCCTAATAGGCTCAAAAATTGCGTCCGGATGTGAGAGGGTTAAGAGCTTCCTCACCGTCGCCCAGTAAAACCTCTTAAGAGTGTTCTCGCCATTACCGGGTTAATGGTAAAGAACCAGCCAGTGTAGGCGAAGGTATATGCTCTCCACCAAGTGCCACTCTAGTTTACTTATATATCCTGTAAACCAACAGTATTTTTACCTAGCATATCCTACGCCGACTTATCTAGCATCGCATATACTGTGGTGATGGGCGGGTCTATCAGAGTGAGAGTTGAGCGTTCTCTGTTATATCCATAGCTTACTCTGACTGTTCCTTTTACTTATATATTCTCTAGATCTCATGTGACGGTGTCTCTTCCGTGGCTTAACCTCCCTACTGCCAACCTCAAGGTTGGCAGACTGTGAGCCAAAGCATCACATTTTTGCTCTGCCCCTCAACTTTCCCTTTATAATTGGTGAGGGGCACAGGTCCTTGGGTGGGGCTTTGGTGTCCCAGGCATTTCCACGCCCTCCTCAGCTCCTCACCTGGGAGCGGCTTCAGTCACCTGGGCTTTCGTAGTGGTAAGCAGGGAGGGATCTGTGGGGGCACTCGGTTATGGATTTGCCCTTGCTCGGAACGTTGGGGCTACTCGGTCAGACAGCCTGTGGAACAACAACAACAACAACCTAGCATATACTTTGGTTCACTTTTATTTGTTCATTTATGTATAATTTTATAATATTAGTTTCCTCCCTTGACCTCCATCAAGCTTAAAAAAAACACTCCCCCCAAGACCCTCTTCCAAGATAAATTTGTACATTTTTCGATAGAAATATGTTCCGGCTTAAGGCCGGTTCCTCTTAAATTACAAGCTTGCTATCGCTTGCCAGGAAAAAATCGACACCTAAATGACACGAACAGAAAACTAATGGGGCTAAACTTGAGAAAGAAGGAGGAACAGAAAAAAGCCCCATCTCCCCTTAACCTCGTATAATTTAGCCGAGTACTCCTATTGTAAACAGATTAGGTTCTCTGAGATAAGGTAATCGTAGGATAGGTTTAACCCCTTCTGTACCGCGACGTCTTCTTCATTTTATTCTAGCTATATTTAGATGATTTTGTGCAGCTTAAGAAGGATCTGTGGTAGAATAAAGGGTTAATTGAGATAGTTCAAAGCCGCTTAATTACTAGAGGCCCTTTTTAAGCTGAAAAATATCGTCTAATAGTAGCTAGAAGAAAATAAAAAGACGTCGCCGGTACGAAAGGAGTTAAGAAAGACTGAGTAGAACTATTAACACATTTATGTAATTTATGTGGTCGCCACGTTCTAAGAATAAACGTTATACTGATAAAGGAAAAGGACATATTGATATTAGGGAATATTACATAGAAATACACACAAAATATACGATAGAATGGAAGTGAATTGCAGAATAATGACGAAATACGGTAGAAAGTCTTATAACTCTATAACTCTTATAACAAAGGCCTTCGATATGTCTAGCGCAATAGAAAATGTCTCATCGAAGTCCCGAAAGGAGGATGACCAGGAGTTAATATGATATGAAAGAAGATCTCCAATAGAGCGACCCTTAAGGAAGCCATACTGGCGATCTGAGAGTAGACTATGAGAAGATAAATGCTTAAGAAATTTGGAAGTAAGAATAGTTTCAAAACCTTTAGAAACACAAGAGATGAGAGCAATTGGACGATAGTTGGAGGGTTGAGAATGGTCACCCTTCTTTGGGACAGGTTGAATGAGAGCGTACTTCCAGCAAGAAGGGAAGATGTTAGAGAAGAGACAGAGACAAAAGAGTTTGCCTAGGCAGGGAGTCAGCACGGAAGTACAGTTTTTGAGTACAACAGGAGGAACACCATTCGGACCGTACGCCTTCTTAGTATTAAGCCCAGAGAGGGTAAAAAGTACATTTTTAGAAGAGATTAGGATATTAGGCATAAGTAGGAGAGAGGGGGTGGAGAGGGAGGAATAGCACCTGAATCATCCAAGGTAGAGTTTCTGGCAAATGTTTGAGCAAAGAGTTCAGCTTTGTCAGAGGAAGAAGTGATGGTTGTGCCATCAGAGTGGAAAATGGGAGGGAAAGACACGGAAGAATAATTGTTGGAGAGGTTTTAGGCTAGATGCCAGTAAGCTTGGGAAGAGCTAGAGTTGGATAGTTCAGTGCATTTATTATTGATGAAAGAGTATTTGGCAAATCGAAGAACAGATTTGGCTTGATTCCGGGCAGAAACATAGGAGGAATGACTGAATGAGATTCTTTAGTTTTAAGGCGTCGGTACCGCTTAAATGCGTCCTCCTTATTGTGGACAGCAGTAGAAAAAGCATCAGTAAACCAAGAATGTTTGCACTAGTCAGAGAGAAAGGAAATTTAAAGGTAAATTTAAATACATATGTTGCATCTACCGTTCCCCAAATACTCCTCCAGAGCAAAGTCTTTTTGATTCTCTGTCCTCACAACTCAGTGTCCTCAACTTAAATGCTTCTTCTGAAATCACTGTGTTGGGTGATTTTAATGTCCATAATGTTGAATGGCTCACTCATTCAGCCAGGACTGATGATGCTGGTCTTGAATGTGAGCTATTTGCAGACTCATTTAATCTCACTCAACTAGTCAACCAACCCACCCGTGTACCAGATAATCCTAATCATAATTCCCACCTACTGGACTTATTTTTAACAACCAATTCAGAAAATTATGATGTTACAGTGAGGTCCCCGCTTGGATCTTCTCATCACTGTCTGATACAGGCCACCTGTCTATCACCTACCACACCTTCCCACTCTGAACCTGTTTTGGTGACTAAATGGCATTACGATAGGGCAGACTGGGAGGATCTTCAAGGTTTCTTTATTGATATTCCCTGGACCTCTTTCTTATCTAATAATGCACACTCCACCTTGAGCCACATACAAGATTTTGTAAAAATTGGAATGGAAACTTTTATTCCTCATCAAAAGTACAGTAAAAGATCTAATTCACCTAAATGGTTTGACCATAATTGTGCTAGAATAACTGAACAAAAAGCAATAGCCTACAATGCATACACAAGATCAAAAACACATGAAGCCTTTAATTACTTTAGAAACATCAGAAATCATGCCAAAACTGTATTAAACCTAACTAAATCAAACTTTCTCCACAAGCAGGCAAATAAACTTCTAAATAATCCAAATGATAACAAAATATTTTGGTCTACTCTTAACTCATTCAAATCCAACTTCACTACTGCTTCATCCATTCCACCATTAAAATCTCCGACTGGCAATCTTGTAAGTGACCCACGAGGTAAAGCTAACCTTCTTGCGGATATTTTCTCCACCAACTCAACCTTAGATGAAATAAATCAAGACGTCCCTGTACTTAATTTTAATTCGCCTGAAATTCCCTCACTTAAGATCCACACCAGACATGTCAAAACTATTTAGCAGAATCTCTCAGTAGATAAGGCTCCTGGTCCAGATTAAATTCCTCCAATAGTACTTAAGAATTGTTCCTTGATGCTTGCTCCTTTATTGGCAAACATTTTCCGTCTGTGTACTCATACCTCATGCTTCCCAGTACCCTGGAAAGAAGCAAACATCCATCCAGTTCCTAAAAAAGGTACCTCTTCAGATCCATCAAACTACAGACCAATAGCTATAACTTCCACTCTTGGTAAAGTCTTTGAAATTATATTAAATAATCACATAATTAAGCATCTTGAGAATAATAAATTAATCAGTGATAGGCAATATGGTTTTAGACGATCAACTGTAGACATTTTTTGCCTTCTTACGCATCAAATCAACCAAGCTACAGACCAACATGGTGAAACACATACAATAGCACTGGATATATCAAAGGCATTTGATAGAGTCTGGCATCAATCCCTATTGTCGAAGATGTCACACTACGGCCGTGCATCATTAGTTCCACTAATTTCTTCTTATCTTCATAACAGAAAAATATGTGTAATGGTAGATGGCCTTTATTCTAAATTTCACTCAATAAATGCTGGTGTTCCCCAGGGATCAGTTTTGGCCCCAACTCTGTTCCTCATTCATATCAATGATCTCATATCTACCACTCATAATCCAATACATTCCTACGCAAATGACTCAACACTCCACAGTTCTTTCACATTTACCAATTCTTTCACCCAAACCGATCTTATAAATTCAAAAATAAACACTGCAATTTCTCTGAACCAGGACCTTTCTAGAATTAATGAATGGGGACAAAAGAATCTAGTTTCCTTTAATGCACAGAAAACCAAGTACATTCAATTTTCTAACCGACAGAATGTCACTGACTCCCATATATTTTTTAATGATATAAATATTCCCACTTCCCCTAGTATTGACATACTCTGTGTAAGATTAACTACTAATTTGAGCTGGACACATTATGTTAGAGGCATTGCTAAGAATGCCTCTAAAAAACAGAGTTCGAGAATTCTTCACTGACGAGCAGTTGGCCGCAGTATATAAAAGTCATGTGCGTTCTCAGATGGATTACTGTTCACCTCTGTGGAGTGGAAGTGGAGTGGTTGCATTGAGGCAGTTGGACAAAATTCAAAATAAAGCTATTAGATTAATCAATAACCCTGCAATCACACAGGACCTTCCTACATTATCCATACGAAGAAACGTTGCATCCCTTGCATTATTCTACAGATATTTTCACAGCAATTGTTCCGAAGAACTTGCTTCAATTGTGCCGCCTCTCCACATCTTTCCCCGTAGAACTAGGGCAGCTGAGAGCGCCCATGAATTTACACTTTCTCCTCCTTAATGCAGAACTTCTGCTTATCAAAATTAATTTATCCCTAGAACTACTACTCTTTGGAATTCACTTCCCTCGAGTTGCTTTCCACAAACTTACAATCTACAAAAGTTTAAATCCAGTTGTTACAAACATTTTATGAATGGAGGATGCCTTTAGGCACATGGACCTTTTTGTTTTATCTGTGTTTTTCCTTCCTCCGTTCATTGTCTCTTAAAAAATAAAATAAAATAAAAATGGAATGTATGCCTCCATGCCTGATAGGATTACTTCGGTAATGCGTTCAGCACTCTCCGAGGGTCCTCGGCCACAGAAACAAAACTCATTCCATGGGAAATCAAAGAAGCACTGCCGGAGAGCCTCCCAGTCGTCAGAGCCAAAGTGCCACGAGCGCCGCCTGCTAAGAGGATCAGGTGGCCGTACTGGAAAGATAGGACAGATGACGGAGATAAGTTTATGGTTGGAGGAGCCCAAAGGAGAGAACAGATCGACAGTATAAGAAGAAGGGTTAGAAGTTAAAAACAAGTCAAGAATGTTGGGCCGATCTCCGAGACGATCCGGGATACGGGTAGGTTGCTGAACCAACTGCTCTAGGTCATTTAGGATAGAAAAACATAGGCTTGTTCTCCAAGTTGGTCAGTAGAATTAGAGAAGAGCCATTGGTGGTGATGAACGTTGAAATCTCCTAAAATGGAGATTCAGAGAAAGGAGAAATGGCTAGAATGTGTTCCACTTTAGAGTTTAGATAATCAAACAATTTGAGAAAGTCGGTAGAGTTAGGGGAAAGACAGATATCACATAAATATTTAGAATGAGAATGACAGGAAAGTTTGAGCCATAAAGTTGAGAATTCAGAGGAGCCAAAATCGGAAATACGAGAGCAAGTGAGTTTGTTGTGCATGTATGCACAACATCTGCCTTTGGTTTTGAAACTAGGATAGAGAAAGTAGGAGGATACAGAGAAGGGGCTGCTGGCAGTTGTTTCAGACACGTGAGTTTCATACCCACTAAATATGTCCGCCTTGGCTGGGATCGAACCCAGGTCAAGCAGATTCACACGTGAGCGTGCTTGCCACTCGACCGCCGTGGCTCCAGTGCTGAATGAAATTATCATGCACTAGCCTCATTAAAATGTATGATCGTAGCCATTATATATTAGTTATATATTATATATTAAACATTTAGTATCTGTTTTGTTCTGGTTTTGTCTGTTGCTAGTCCACATGAATAAGTTGAGGGAGAATCACGTGTCATTTGGGGATTGCATGATGTGTCAGCATTTGTTCTGGGGCCAAATTCAGAAGATGGAGAGAGTGCATGGCGAGCATGGTTTTAAGAGTCAATATTAACAAAACCAAGGTTATGCATTGTAGATTGAGATGAGGCAATGTGGAAAAGAGCAATACATACCCATGTGCAGTGTGTGGAAAGGGTGTGGGCGCTAACGCGATTCAATGTAGCATCTGTCGACGCTGGGTGTACCATGGGAGTAAGCGCTGTAGTAGAATAAAGGGACCCCTGCCGAAGGATAAGTCAGAAATAGAGAAATTTGAGTGCATAGTGTGCAAAGGCGTGCTTGTGTTAAGTGATGATCCTGTGGCTGTGAATTTTTGGAAATGAGTCATTGGAGCTGGTGGACAAGTTTTGTTACTTAGGAGATACCATCTCTGCCAGTGGTGGGGCCGAGGCTGCCACTGTCGCTAGAATTAGATGTGGCTGGGGGAAGTTCAGAGAACTGCTGCCAATTCTGACCATGAAAAGAATGCCTCTCCCCCTGAAGGGCAAGGTGTATGCCTCATGTGTTAGAAGTGCAATGACGTATGCCTCAGAAACATGGGCCGTTAAAGTAGAGGATGTCAACAGAATGGAACATAATGAGATGAGAATGGTGAAATGGATATGTCGGGCCAGGCTGCAGGATAGAATAACAAATGTTGAGCTGAGGAGATGTTTAGGTATAAAGAGTATTAGCGAGGTGATGCGTACAAGTAGACTGGGATGGTATGGACATGTGGAGAGAATGGATGAACAAAATTGGGTGAAAAAATGCAGGTCTGTGATTGTGGAGGGAGCTGCACCAAGGGGTGGACCGAGGAAGACCTGGGATCGGACTATACGTGCCGATCTCAAATCCAAAAACTTGACAAGTGAAGAAGCCCTTAACAGGGTTGCCTGGAACTCTACCATTAGGACAAGAGACTGAAACTTCACGTATGTGTGGAGCACTCAGTCTTAAAATGTTATGTATGTATTTAATATAAATTATGTGAGTGGGTGTGTACTTTCTGGAGGATAGTGCGCGTGTAGCTGGGGCACATTGTGAATTCTCGATGTAGTAATTAGTCACTTGTCAAATTTATGGACTTGATATTTAGTGAATTGTGAGACTGAAATATGTCGCCTTTCCATGTATCATGTTTTTCTCTCTACGCCCCCATGTTGTTACAACGGTCGTTTATAGTTGTGAAACATTTAACTTTATCAAATATTAGATTTAAGGTGTTTCTATTATGTTTTGTTTTTGCACTTTCGTCTTTCACTAAAATGTGCACTGTTGGTCATATATATCGTTATGAAACTAGCTTTAGATGTGTGAATCATAATTTATGTGTTGCCATTAAGTTCTTTGCATTAAAGCATAACTTTTTCATAAATGTTGTATTAAATTTAACATGTGACTACTTTACTTTTTATTTGCTTGATGATTAACAATTGCTCAATTTGTAATTATGCATCTAACGATAATAGTTTCAATAATGCTAACTTTTCGACTGCTTCTGATTTTATATGTACTGAATGTATGTGTAATACCTTCCCTTTTAATAACATAAACGATGCTATGTTTAGCGAATGCCTCCCTGATCTTGGACAGCGGATTTAGTCAGAACGATAATCAGTGATCCACCTACTTTGAACCTATTTAATTTGAATGATAACGGTACGAACGATCCCTTAGCTAACGTAGATCCAGATTCGAATTATTATGATAATAGGGCTCATGTTAATTTATCTAGTGAATACTATAATGAAAATAAATTTAACATTTTGATTGTTAACGGAGTGATTAAGGAACAAACTGTATCCTTAATGCATTTAAATATATGTAGTGTGCCTAAGCATTTACACAAATTAAAAGCTAATCTAGCAACCTTGGACCTTAAATTTTCGATCCTTGGATTATCCGAAACCTGGATTACTGAAGTTAGTAAGGGTCTATATGATATTGAAGGCTATGATATGGTGGAAGTAAACAGGAAGAAAAAATCGGGTGGTGGGGTTTCTATATACGTTAACAATAATTACAGATATAATAGGAAGTGTGATTTCGATATATGCAACGATTCTCTTGAATCCGTTTTCATTGAATTGCAAGGTACCAGCCACAGTAAAAATATAATAGTAGGTGTTGTTTATCGTCCACCAGGTGGTAATACAGACGAATTTTTAAATCAAATGTCAAATCTATTATCTAGTCTTAGCCGCATGAATAAAACGGTATATCTGATGGGAGATTATAATATGAACCTCCTGAATGCTAATTGTCATAATGTCACTTCAGATTTTGCCAAGTTAATGTTTTAATTTTAATTTTCACCGTTCATAAACAGACCTACAAGAATTACTTTGAACACTGCTACTCTTATTGATAACGTTTTCTGTAATAATATTAATAATTGTTCACTAGTTAACGGAGTATTATGTACAGATATCTCTGATCATTATCCAATATTTTCTGTCAATGTTAGCGAATGTACTACTCATGATAATGATAGCAGAACTCGGCGTATATACAGCGATAAAAACATATCACAGTTCTATACTGCCTTGCAAGATATTGATTGGTTAGAAGTTCTAACAACTAATAATTGTCAACATGCCTTTACTACATTTCACAAATTATATACCGAATGTTTTGAAGCTATCTTTCCTATAATAACCATTATGAATAAATATCGCGACAGAAAACCTTGGTTGACGAAGGGTATAAAACAATCTATTAAGGAAAAAAATAAACTTTACATTTTCTCTATTAAACTTCCATTTGTTCATAATGTAAATAAGTATGTTTCCTATAAGTGATGCGCATAGCTGAAAGGAAAAACTATGAGGAGTTATTTAGAATCAATAAAAATAACTTGAGAAAATCATGGAACATATTAACACCCGTCGGACGGGGCCGTTTGTAACATCTACTACCTGCCAAGCGGGCAGATTTAACCTAAACGAGCTTCATTCCATGCTCTTTTTCATGAATAAACAAGAGCCAGAGCGTAATACAATTATGTATCCGTGAAAGGGCGATAATTGAGCTTTCCAATGACACCTGAACCATCCTTGCACGACCACGGGTTGTCTTGCAACGATGTTGCAACGCGAGTACAAAAACCCTAAAATACGGTAATTTCCTTACATATTTCCCTGTCTAGGGAGGCAGTGGATGTAGATGAATGTGGAGGACGGACCAGTCGCGGTACGGGAGCCGTGCCGAACGGTCAGAGCCCACCTGCGCTCCTCCCACCACTCGGACTCTCTCTCAGAGCCAATTATGTGCTCAACATCGCATTGGACTTAAGTCGGGTCCCGCCAATTAGGTCTTGGTTCTCTTGACCGCCTTAAGTCGGGCCCCGATAGACAAGGGTTAAAGGATAGTAGTGAAGGAAAGTAAGAGAAGAGTAGATGAGGAATTTGGAAGGAATCTGAGTGTAAAATGGAGGGAGAGTAAGAAACTGTTCTGGAAAGAAGTCAAGAAAGTTAGGGAAGGTAGCAAGGGAAACAGTAAGGGTGTGAAAGATAAGAATGGGAGAATGCTAGCCGAGAAGCAAGAGAGAGTCGAAAGATGGAGGGAGTACTTCAATGAGTTGCTAAATGTAAGGAATGAAGAGCCAGCAAACATAGTTGGATATGGTATGGGAGGGAGAAGAAGAGAAGTAGTGGAGGAGGAGGTGGGGATCAGGAGGTCAGAAGTGTGGGAAGCCATGAAAAGAGTGAAGTTGGGGAAAGCACCAGGAACAGATGGAGTGGGTGGGGAAATGTTGAGGTATGGTGGTGAGATAGTGATCGAATTGGTATGGAAAATGTGCAAACTAGAATGGGAGAAGGGGATGACTGCAAGACTGGCATAATAGTCCCCCTATATAAGGGTAAAGGGGAAAGAGGAGTGTGTGGTAACCACCGAGGAATATGTCTTCTAAGCGTAGTAGGGAAGGTATACAGTAGGGTAGTGACTGAGAGAGTGAGAGTGAGAATGGAGAAATGGATAGGCGACGAGCAGGGAGGTTTTAGGAAGGGAAGAGGATGTGTAGATTAGATTTTTTCCCTGAATTGTGTTGTGGAGAAATATCTGGAGAAGAAACAAAAGGTGTATGTTGCCTTTATGGACTTGGAGAAGGCCTATGACAGAGTGGATAGAGAAGGTTTGTGGAAAGTACTTAGAATATACGGAGTAGAGGGCAAGTTGCTGAAAGCAGTGAAGAGCATGTATGAGGGTGCAAAGGCGGCAGTACAATTAGCTTTTTGCAAACTCCATTTTTCTTATGTGTTTATGTACAGTCGTCGGAATAAGTTATTTACCAGCCAATCATGTTCAGTATACAAATGAAACTGGTACCGGTAGGCTATAATCATCAATGGAATAAACTTTCCCTTGCACATATTTACAAACTGTTGTAAGAGTGAGCAGAGCGGTTTCTTTGACCTGAATGTTGGTTTGAAACAGGGGTGTGTGATCTCCGGTGGTTGTTTACTGTATATATGGATGGAGTCATGAAAGAAATACTAGGAAGAGCAGTGAATGTTGGTGTATCGCTGAAAAGGGAGGGAAATAAGTGGAAGCTACCTATACTGCTGTTTGCAGATGATACAGTTCTGATGAGTGATAATGAATGGGAGTTGCAGGGTCTGGTAAATGAGTTTGGAACAGTGTGCAAAAAATGGAATTTGAAGGTAAATGCGGGGAAGAGCAAGGTTATGGTCTTCGAAAGGGGTGAAGTCACAGAGTGTGAGGTGAAGCTGAACGGTCAGGCTATGGAGATCGTCAACTCTTTTAAGTATCTGGGCAGTGTGTTGAGTAAAGATGGGACTATGGATGAAGAAGTGCGGAAGAGGGTACAACAGGGGAAGAGGGTTGTAGGAATGCTAAATGCAGTAACAAGAAATAGGGTGGTCAGTATGGAAGTGAAGAAGTCCTTGCATGACAGTGTGGTAATCCCGACACTGACTTACGGAAGCGAAGCATGGACGTTGGTTGAGAGACTCAGACCAAGTGTGAGAGCAGTGGAAATGAATTACTTAACACCTAACGAGCGGCCTAGGCGGTAAATAATATGTAGCCACCAGCGGGGTGTTTTTACCCAAAATAGGGTTGTTTACGTGATCATTTTCATGCCTAAATAAGACCCAGAGCGTAAAACAAGTATCTATCTCTGAAAGGGCATAAACAGAGCTTTTCAATGACACCACAACGATCCTTTTATGACCGCTAGTTTTCTTGCAACAACCGCGCAACACGAGTGCAAAAAGCATGTAATTCGGTACTTTCCCCATACAATTCAGTATGTAGCGAGTGAGAGAGGGAGGGAGGAGGTGGGATTCGTGTCAGTAGGTTCGCCGCGGTGGTCTGGAGCAGTCATACGCTCGCTACTCTCCTGCCACCACTTGTCTCTCTCTCTCAGCAACATTACGTGCTGAAATTGCCACACGACCTATGTCGCGCGCCGCCAGATAGTCCAGATTTATTATACTCGACTTATGTTGCGCGCCGACAGTTAGGGGTTAAATCAGTTTCACGGAATAGTCGCTGGTTTGAGACGTAATCATGAAGCTTTGTCCTTCTACACAGTTATCGACAATATCATACTTTTGTTGAGTGAATCCATAATTCCTTATGCTAAGTCAAGGCGATGATTAACATCGTAGCCCGACTCACCACTATTATGAAGCTATAGAACACTTGTCTTCTGATCTACCTATCATTTCCAATTGGGGCAGAGAAAATCTTGTTGCTTTCAATGCTTCCAAAACCCAATTTATCCATTTATCTACCTGTCAAGAACTCCAACAGGCTTATCCCTTATACTTCAACAATACACAAATCAACCATTCATCTTCTCTCAGTATTCTCGATGTCTCTTTTTCTTCTGATCTCACTTGGAAAGACCATATTACCACTCTTGCTAAAAGAGCTTCCCAGAAGCTGGGTGTGCTCAACCGCCTCTTGGGGTTCTTTAACCCTTCACTGCTTCTTGCTCTGTACAGTGGCACATTGCATCCATGTATTGAGTATTGTTCTCATGTATGGGGAGGATCCTCTCACACAGCACTTCTTGACAAAGTAGAAAAACAAGCCTTTTGTCTCATTAATTCACGCCCACTCACCGACTTTCTGCAATCTCTCTCTTCGCCACAATGTTGCATCTCTCTCACTATTCTACCATTATTATAATAATCAGTGCTCGTCAGAGCTCTCTCAGAGTATGCCATCTCCTCAACGTAGAGTATGTAGCACCCGACTTGCAACACAATCCCACCTCTACTCTGTGCAACTCTCCAACCATAGAATGAAACAATATTCCCAATGTTTCTTGTATTCAACAGCTGAGCTCTGGAACTCTCTCCCTGAATCCATCTTTCCCTCATCCTATGACTTAAATTGCTTCAAACTCAGTGTGTCAAACATTCCTTAAATTGGCCCAGTCACTCTTTCAACTCTGAGGGAGGCACTCGTCACAGGCAGTTTTGCCTTTTGTCTTCCTCATCTATCTATCTATCTATCTATTGCCTGACGCCGTGATCCCCGAAGGGGTGGCCACAAACGAACCACCCCCATGCACCTCTGTCCCCAGTCAGTCGACGCCCCTCCCCCCAACCAGCACCGCCTTCGTTCATGTACTTCCTCACTCCATCCTTCCACCTCTCCTTCGGTCTACCTCTCCCTCTCTGTCCCTCCACCTCGCTCTCGTACACCCTCTTAGTCATTCTCTCGCTTTCCATACTTTCCATATGGCCGAACCATCTCAAGTTGTTCCTTTTCACACTTTCCAGCACATCTACCTCCACACCACACCTCCTTCTTACTTCCTCATTAGTCTGTCTATCCCTCCATGTAACTCCGCACGCACTCCTTAAGTAATTCATTTCCACTGCTCTCACTCTTGGTCTGAGTCTCTCAACCAACGTCCATGCTTCGCTTCCGTAAGTCAGTGTCGGGATTACCACACTGTCATACAAGGACTTCTTCACTTTCATACTGACCACCCTATTTCTTGTTACTGCTTTTAGCGTTCCTACAACCCTCTTCCCCTGTTGTACCCTCTCCCGCACTTCTTCATCCATAGTCCCATCTTTACTCAACACACTGCCCAGATACTTAAAAGAGTTGACGATCTCCATAGCCTGATCGTTCAGCTTCACCTCACACTCTGTGACTTCACCCCTTTCGAAGACCATAACCTTGCTTTTCCCCGCATTTACCTTCAAATTCCGTTTTTCGCACACTGTTCCAAACTCATTTACCAGACCCTACAACTCCCATTCATTATCACTCATCAGAACTGTATCATCCGCAAACAGCAGTATAGGTCCACTCAATTCCCTCCCTTTTCAGCGATACACCAACATCCACTGCTCTTGATAGTATTTCTTTCATGATTCCATCCATATATACAGTAAACAACCACGGGGACATCACACACCCCTGTTTCAAATAAACATTCAGGTCAAAGAACTCGCTCTGCTCACTCTCCACACGTACTGCCGCCTTTGCACCCTCATACATGCTCTTCACTGCTTTCAGCAACTTGCCCTCTACTCCGTATATTCTAAGTACTTTCCACAAACCTTCTCTATCCACTCTGTCATAGGCCTTCTCCAAGTCCATAAAGGCAACATACACCTTTTGTTTCTTCTCCAGATACTTCTCCACAACACAATTCAGGGTAAAAATCTGATCTACACATCCTCTTCCCTTCCTAAAACCACCCTGCTCGTCGCCTATCCATTTCTCCCTCATCCACATAGAAGAAAAAAAAAACACTACCAAGATAAGTAAATTTATCAAAGATCTCTAAGGCCTCACCAAATACAGGAACACATTGAACTGCATTCTCCAAAAAGTTACCAAATGCTTGAACTTTGATCTTAATCCATGACACATTTAAACCCAATGGCTCCTACTCCTCATGGAGTACCTCAAAGGCCAATCTGAGAACATCAAATGTCTCCGCTAGGATTGCTGCATCATCTGCAAAATCAAGATCTATGATCTTGAAATTGCTGATGTAAGCTCTGCAGCGACTCGGCCCTAGTAACCAGTGCATATAAGTGTTGAAAAGTGTAGGTTCTAAAACACACCCCTGTCTCACACCTGAATTCACAGGGAAGAAGGAGAATACTCCCCCACCACACTTGACAGCACTCTCTGTTCCTATATAGAGTCCAGACATCAAGTCAATAATCGCTGTTGGAATCCCGCGTAGCTGTAGTAGCTCCCAGAGTGTCTCTCGGTGCACTCCGTCAAATGTGTTCTTGGGATCAACATAAACTGCAAGCAGCCCTTTTTTAAACTCAAGTCAGCGGTCCATGAGCACCAGGAGTGCCAGAATCCGGTCAATTGTTGACTTTTTGGGTGTAAATCCAGATTGTTCAGGTCTCTGCTCTTTTAGCAGGTGGCCTCAGATTCGCATCAGTAGAATATGGGCAAAGACCTTACCTGGCACACTGAGCAGTGTAATACCACGATAGGGGTGACAAGACCCCTTTTCCAGTCAAAAGGAATGGTACCTGTCTACCATACAGCAGTCAGGAACGCATGTAACACATGGACCATGGACTCACCCCCAGTGTTCAGCATTTCTCCAGGAATGCCACAAATATGCCACAAATATTGGTGGATCAGGCACTGGTGGTTGGACGTCCACTGGAAGAAGCTGCCTGTTGGGAGCACTAGCCATGTATAACTGCTCAAAGTACTCAGCCCAGCGGGTTCTGCACTCATCATCACTTGATGTGAGTTGGCCATCTGCTCTCCGAACTTAAATAACCTGGGGGGTAGGCTTAGAGCAGAGTGTCTTCATTCTTCAGGACTCGGTAAGCAGGCTGAAGGTCATTTGCAGAGAAATGTCCCTTGACCTCCTCGGCAATTCCCTGATATAGCTCTCTTTAAATAAATTACTACTGAGTCGATAATAATAGCATAGGGTTTTCAGGAAAGGATCCGAATCTTGTATTTTTTCTGGTTGAGGCAATCATCTTTCTTCTGCCTCAGAACAAAACCACAAATCATTTATTGGGTGCTTTATACTACTCATTGTCATTAATGACAGATATGCTACCTCACCCACTTATTCTTTAAAGTGAAAGGGTTGGAATTAATATCTAAAGGTTCCCAGAAAGGTGAAAGATTCGTGGAATTATTCTGTGAAATCATATGTTTGCATCCTCTCTAGACGATGCCATGTTAGTAGTAGCAATGTTACTAATGTTTGAAAGGCAGGCTTTTCAGTTATGTGAGAATAATCTCCAAATTTTACCCAATCTATATGTTTCTTGAGCATTAAGTCCCTTTCCCACCTACAAGAACCACATGCCGACTTGCCACGAACGGGAAATCGTGATGAATCCTGAGATTTTGACCCCTATTTCGCTGTCAAACGGAGGCGGCACGGTGCAGTTACGTAATAACTTATGGAGCAATAAATATCAGCTTGGAACTAATACAAACCCGCTACGAAATCCCAGGGATGCCAAGATGAACTATGGTCTTTGCTTCCAGACATTATAAATAGAGATAAATAGGTTACTTGACCAGTACAGTTCACCTGGGCTTTCTTAGTGGTAAGCAGGGAGGGATCTGTGGGGGCGCTCGGTTATGGATTTGCCCTTGCTCGGAACCTTGGGGCTGCTCGGTCAGACAGCCTGTGGAACAACAACAACAACAACCTAGCATATACTTTGGTTCACTTTTATTTGTTCATTTATGTATCATTTTATAATATTAGTTTCCTCCCTTGACCTCCATCAAGCTTAAAAAAAACACTCCCCCAAGACCCTCCTTCAAGATAAATTTTTAAATTTTTCGATAGAAATATGTTCCAACTGAAGGCTGGTTCCTCTTAAATTACAAGCTTGCTATCGCTTGCCAGGAAAAAATCGACACCTAAATGACACGAACAGAAAACTAATGGGGCTAAACTTGAGAAAGAAGGGGGAACAGAAAAAAGCCCCATCTCCCCTAAACCTCGTATAATTTAGGCGAGTACTCCTATTGTAAACAGATTAGGTTCTCTGAGATAAGGTAATCGTAGGATAGGTTTAACCCCTTCTGTACCGCGACGTCTTCTTCATTTTATTCTAGCTATATTTAGATGATTTTGTGCAGCTTAAGAAGGATCTGTGGTAGAATAAAGGGTTAATTGAGATAGTTCAAAGCCGCTTAATTACTAGAGGCCCTTTTTAAGCTGAAAAATATCGTCTAATAGTAGCTAGAAGAAAATAAAAAGACGTCGCCGGTACGAAAGGAGTTAAGAAAGACTGAGTAGAACTATTAACACATTTATGTAATTTATGTGGTCGCCACGTTCTAAGAATAAACGTTATACTGATAAAGGAAAAAAAGACATATTGATATTAGGGAATATTACATAGAAATACACGAATAATATACAAGAGAATGGAGGTGAATTACATAATAATGACGAAATACGGTAGACACTCTTATAACTCTATAACTCTTATATTGAAGGCCTTCGATATGTCTAGCGCAATAGAAAAGGTCTCACCGAAGTCCCGAAAGGAGGATGACCAGGAGTTAGTAAGATATAAAAGAAGATCTCCAATAGAGAGACCCTTAAGGAAGCCATACTGGCGATCTGAGAGTAGATTATGAGAAGATAAATGCTTAAGAAATTTGGAAGTAAGAATAGTTAAAAACACTTTAGAGACACAAGAGATGAGAGCAATTGGACGATAGTTGGAGGGTTGAGAATGGTCACCCTTCTTTGGGACAGGTTGAATGAGAGCAAACTTCCAGCAAGAAGGGAAGACATTAGAGAAGAGACAGAGACAAAAGAGTTTGCCTAGGCAGGGAGTCAGCACGGAAGAACAGTTTTTGAGTACAACAGGAGGAACACCATTCGGACCATACGCTTTCTTTGTACTAAGCCCAGAGAGGGTAAAAAGTACATCTTTAGAAGAGATTAGGATATTAGGCATAAGTAGGAGAGAGGGGGTGGAGAGGGATGAATAGCACCGGAATCATCCAAGGTGGAATTTTTAGCGAAAGTTTGAGCGAATAGTTCAGCTTTGTCAGAGGAAAAAGTGATGGTTGTGCCATCAGAGTGGAAAAGGGGAGGGAAAAACGAGGAAGAAAAATTGTCAGACAGGTTTTAGGCTAGATGCTTGAAAGCTTGGGAAGAGCTAGAGTTGGATAGTTCAGTGCATTTATTATTGATGAAAGAGTGTTTGGCAAGTCAAAGAAGAGATTTGGCTTGATTCCGGGCAGAAACATAGGAAGAATGAGATTCTTAAGGTTTAAGGCATCGGTACCGTTTTAATGCTTCCTCCTTATTGCGGACACCAGTAGAAAAAGCATGAGTAAACCAAGAATTTTTGCACTAGTCAGAGAGAAAGAAAATGGAATGTATGCCTCCATGCCCGATAGGATTACCTCGGTAATGCGTTCAGCACTCTCCGAGGGTCCTCGGCCACAGAAGCAAAATTCATTCCATGGGAAATCAAAGAAGTACTGCCAGAGAGCCTCCCAGTCGTCAGCGACAAAGTGCCACAAGCGCCGCCTGCTAAGAGGATCAGGTGGCCGTACTGGAGAGATAGGACAGATGACAGAGATAAGTTTATGGTCGGAGAAGTCCAAAGGAGAGAAAAGATGACAGTATAAGAAGAAGGGTTAGAAGTGAGAAACAAGTCAAGAATGTTTGGGCCAATCTCCGAGGCGATCCGGGATATGGGTAGGTTGCTGAACCAACTGCTCTAGGTCATTTAGGATAGAAAAGACGTAGGCTTGTTCACCAAGTTGGTCAGTAGAATTAGAGGAGAGCCATTGGTGGTGATGAACGTTGAAATCTCCTAAAATGGAGATTCAGAGAAAGGAGAAATGGCTAGAATGTGTTCCACTTTAGAGTTTAGATAATCAAACAATTTGGGAAAGTCGGTAGAGTTAGGGGAAAGACAGATATCACATAAATATTTAATATGAGAATGACAGGAAAGTTTGAGCCAAAAAGTGGAGAATTCAGAGAAGCCAAAATCGGAAATACGAGAGCAAGTGAGTTTGTTGTGCATGTATGCACAACATCTGCCTTTGGCTTTGAAACTAGGATAGAGAAAGTAGGAGGATACAGAGAAGGGGCTGATGGCACTTGCTTCAGACACTTGAGTTTCACATCCACTAAATATGTCAGCCTTGGCTGGGATCGAGCCCAGGTCAAGCAGATTCACAAGTGAGCGTGCTTGCCACTCGTCCGCCGTGCCTCCAGTGCTGAATGAAATTATCAAGCACTAGTCTCAATAAAATGTATGATTTCAGCCAAAACAATAAGGGTGAAACATGGTCGGGAGGTTCATGGTCGATGTATGAACTATTAACTCCTTCAGACTCATATGACGCTACCGCGTCATATGGCCGGTGAACCAAAAACTCATATGACGCTACCACGTCATATGAACTTATCTTCATAGCTTTCCAATAAGTTATATGACGCTCTAGCGTCATATGGAGCTCAGTAAGTTAGGTAAGTTAGATGAAAATCTGTCGATTGGTGGCAACCCCAAGTTTCTCCGACTTCTAACGGTCCCGCAGTGAGGGTTTGACAGTTGTGGGGTACAGTGACAATAATAAAGTGTCGTCCGCCTCCTCAGACTTATTGGAACATAATATGACGGAGGGAGTTAACACGGATATTATATGCGATTGTTGTTACAGGAATGAATGGAGGAGGTTTGTTAGGAAGAACATGTGAAGGTATTTGTAACCTTTTAATTGACAAACCTGGAAGGTCATCATCCCCGATGTTGTGAAGAGACTTTGTTGTGGAAGTGTATATCATCTGAGGTGAAGTCAATGATATTGAGGCCTGGTGAATGTTGTTCTGAATGTTAAGATACTTGCTTTGGAAGGTGTTTATTGTATTCATGTTCTCCCGGCCATCATTGTTCCCTTTCTAATGTCCCTTGCTAATCCTCCCCATCTATTTAACGGGAATGAAGGGTTGGCTATTGACTGTCTGACTGCCTGTTACACTTTCTGTGGTAGCATTAACATGACCAGGTGCTGTCTGTTATATACTAATGACTATACTGTTTCAGCGACCAGGTAGATGTCAATAGTTCCAGCTGATTGACTTGTGCGACCGTGATTATTTAAACCTTTAAGAATTAATAATTACTAAAGGACGAAACATTGAACACTATCCCATGAGCTAATCAGCTAGACTTATTGACATCTCACCTCAGCATCGCTGAAACAGAGTATAGTGTTCCAGCAGCCCACATAATGGACACATTAACCCTCTCACGACCATATGACACAGAGGTTGCCAGATTAGCAATAATAAAGTTATCTTACTCTTATAATTACCTCTCCAAAATTAGTTTTCTGCCCACAGCTAACTCAAAGACAACTGCAGAGGTTAAAGTAACTAAACTAAAGGTTTCTAAATACCCCTGATGGTAACAAAGGCTTTAAAGTATCCCTAATAGGCTCAAAAGTGCGTCAAGAACGTGAGAGGGTTAATAATACCCAACAGGGGTTTACAAACTAATGGTCCTCGAAGTCACCGTCCTACAGATATTATCTGCCATCACTCACAGTAGTTACAGGAGAATTCGCCCCGAAACCAAGTCGCCCCGCTCTTGGACAACGAGTTTGCACCATTTATACCCCCCCCCTCCCCACCACCACCACCACCACCACTCCTGGAGCTTACCACTTATTTCCATCCCTCCCCCAACCGCTGAGGTCTTCTGTAGTAAAAACTGATGCAAAGAAGGAATTGAGGTCATTACTCATTTGTACTCATTTGTTAGGTTAGGTTAGGCTAGGTTAGGGTTAGGTTATTTTAGGTTAGGTTAGGTTAGGTTAGGTTAGTTTTGGTTTGGTTTGGTTAGGTTAGATAGATGAATAGAGGGCGAATTCTTCAGTACCCCTTTATGGTGGAGGTGGGACATTAACGGGGCGAACTCGCGGCGGGGCTACTTCTCAAAGCGGGGTGAACTCATTTCGAGGCGAATTCTCCAGTATTCCTCACAGTGCACTCGGTTTATGGTTACGCATATAGTTATTAATGATTATATAGGGTGACAGTCTCTTATCTAACTTATACATTTTACTGCACATAATATATAGTTTCCCTTGCATAGAGTTAATCATGAGATATTTAACGTTAGCATAGTTATATCGGCATTTAACCCCCCCCTCCCCCCCCCGCCCCCACACACACACATACAGCTGCCACGTGGAATTGTGATATAATTATGGTCTCTTCAGGCCTAGCGTGGTTCTAAATTTCAGTATATCTTAAATAGTTTACGCATGTTTTTCTCTTCCAGAAGCCAATTGGTATAAGTCATAACATGATTGGTTGTTAAAATATCAGTGGATATATCTTTTTCATGAGCTACCCTGGCAACCTGTAACGCACTGAGTTAGTTGCGAAAGATAATAATTGGTAGTAAGTGCGGTCCCTGTGACTCTCCTGCCAAACCACTATTCCTACACACACACAGAGTGAGAGAGAGAGAGAGAGAGAGATGGCTAGAGCCATAGCATATACTGATATGCGTGTGCATGCAGTGAAACATTAGTGTTTATCGAAACACAAGTGCGTGTTGTGACGTCTACCAGCGTTGGCAGAATCGCCTCTCGTTGGCCACTAGCGCTCGCCAGGGACATCGAAATGGGCTACAGTTATCAGAGAATGTTGTTCTTTCTTTCCTAGTAATCGCAGTCACAGACAGTCCAGTGGTGATCTTTGTTTTCGTCTGTTACAACGGGTTATATTTTATATCAACAGTAGTGATAATAGTACCAGCGTGGGAATGAGAAAGACTTTCAGAGCGAGGAGGTAGTGTCTGGCTGTGTCCTGTGGCGCCTGCTGTCTTGTGACGTCTCGGCCCGTGATTGGCCGACCATCGCGCCTTTGCGGGCTCCTGTTTAACTAACCTCCTCCATGAGGGTCCCCAGGAGCTGTCCTCGTCAGGACAGGCTTGGCGCGTGTGCTTCTAACATCCCCTTTCATACTCTCTCCCGATCACCACCTTTATCACTGTTTCTCTCACTCGATTCTCTCTTTCCATACTCTAACCTTTATTAAATGCACAACACTCCCCTTGGGTTCTGCATACGGTTTTCATAGCCGGCCCATTGTATTGCATGCGCCGTCCTCAGAGATATTTACATGTACTTAGAATAGGTTTGAGGGTTCTTAGTTAGTATAGGTTAAGAACTTTGTGTGTGTCTCCATTATTGATTTAGTGTTTCTGCTCTTTTATTTAATGCTAGACTGGGATAAGGTAACTGTAGTCGTTGTCTCCGATGTGTGTACGGTTTGCTTTTACCTACACGACTTCGACCGGTCCTGTGGTAGCCTGGGTTGTCTTTTCGGTTGCGTCCTTTGCGAGTGCAGCATTGTGTTGACTGAGGGTTTTGGCCTGTACCAGTTCCACACTTTGCTGCCTCTTTGCTTGTCTTTAGAGGGTCGCCAGGATAAAACCAGATACTTGTGATCTGGATCTATCAAGAGATCCCCCTCATCAATTAACGTAACTTAAAGGATGCAGTCTTAAGGACATCGCTAGGCTACGAGCCTGTCTTGCTCAACCCCAGTTCCTTACCTAGAGTATCCCAGCTAGACATTATTAATCGAGTAGACACTTGTTAGTATTTAATATAAGCTCTTTGATATGTGCGCATTATTATTCACAGCATTTATTAGTCTAGGTTGTTGCTGAGCCGCACAACCATAGCGGACTGTTTCGTTGATGAGGAAGTACTTCTTTTAGTGTCGAGCATTGCTACCATTACGCATTTATAGTATTCTCGTGTCAGTTAATATTATATGTCCTATCTTTTAGTGTATTCGATTTACACGTGTGGTGTCCTGCCTCCTGCCTTTATATAGTTTAAGATACGAGCATCTTATGAGCATCAGACTTTCTTCAGAAGTTTCCAGGTCTATGCTGTAGGACTATACTTAACTTTCTTTCAGATAGGAGTGAAGAGTTTATTGTTGTTTAGAGTAACTGTATTGAAGCATCTTTTTATTGTATTAAATCTTGCAGTGATTTAATTGATCTTTCCATAGATTCCTTTTTATGCATTTTAACGTAACTTGCATCTTATTTGTTATCAGGCTATACCAGTACAGGTTAGCCTGAAGTAGAGTAATAATAATAATAATTCTTTATTCCAGACACATAAGATAGATACAGTATAAATACAGTACGACCTAATGGTCCATATCACATACACTTCTCGTCAGAGCACAGATAATAATTATACACAAAGATATATTAATAAAGACACAATAAAATAAAAAATACAGTAGGCCTATTTACAGAATAGAGCACATATCACATTTTGTCACAATATAACACAGATAGGCTAACTAAGGCTATTGCTCAATGTTGGTTAACACCTATTGCACAGATCATTGCTCATAGTTCAATTAGACCTATATATTACATTACAGTACATACTATGTGTGCAGCAGCTTCTGCCAGTGAGATATAATACGGGATTCATAGATATGATCACTAGACCAAAGAGCTACAATCAGCGTGTTACTGGAGGATTGCAGTCGCTGCGAAAAGCTGTACACCAGTCTCCTGATGAAAGCCCGACAGCACTGCACATCCAACAGTGTGCACACCATACTAGTGCTTTCATATTTAGAGAGACCAATGAACATCTTGAGTATATTATGATAGGATGTACACAGACCATTTATGGTGGCTCTCTTATACTTCCACCACAAATGGGCCGTGTACATAGAGGAACAATATGTCCGGAACAAAGTGACTAGTTTCCCAATTACACATGTGGAATTTTCTCAAGATGGTGTTACCACGTAAATATAGCTGTCTGCGCTGACGGCCGATATCTGCATCATCTGAGCAATCGTTTGAGATAATGTGTCCCAGGTATTTTATTTTGTTTACTTCTTGAATAATTTGATTATTGAGTGAGAAATTTGGCAGTTTACTTTTATACAGTAATTTTGATCTAAATATAAGAACAGCACTTTTCAGTGGGTTGAATTTAACACAATGTTTACTACCAAAAGATTCACATATATCAAGAAGTTTGCTCAGACCCGCAGAAGACGGTGCAATAATGACCAGATCATCAGCATACATGAGATGGTTGATGATTTTATTCCCACCATAACATCCAATCTGCTCTTTATTCAATTTATCACTTAATTCATCCATATATACATTGAATAAGTAAGGTGAGAGAATACTACCCTGTCTCACTCCATTGGTTACTGTAAAGGAATCCGAAATAATGTTACCCCATCTTACATTAAATGTTTGATTGGCGTACCAGTACTTCAAGATTCTCAGTATATAGGATGGCACTCCCCTTGTTGCTAATTTATCAAACAGGATATTGTGGCAGACTCTGTCAAATGCCTTACTAGCATCAAGAAAGCATGCAAAAATAGAGCTGTTCATTTTGATGTACCCATCCACTAGCTCCTTCAGAGTGTAGATGCACTGGTCCGTACCATGATTCTTTTTAAAACCAAATTGATTACTATTAGTTGAGATATACACTGAGATTCTGTCTAAAATGATTAACTCTAGTATCTTACTTACAATACTGGCAAGGGCAATAGGTCTATAGTTGTCTTTTGATGTAATTTTGCCAGCCTTGTCTTTAATTACTGGTATCAAGGTAACAGACATCATAGATTCTGGTAGGAAACCATGGATTAGAAAGCTGGTAAAGCAACTGCTGAGTTTCTCCAAGAGGAGAGTGGAGGAGTACTTCAAATGTTCAGCATATATACCATCAAAACCACAGGATTTGTTAGCATCTAGCCTACTTATTGCAGCTTTGATTTTTTCACTTGTAACTTTAATTGTGTCATATTTTTCTTCTTTGTTACACTCTGTTGTAGCAGCAATGGTATTTCCTTGGTGCCCAACAGAGTTAAACAAAGTTTGGTAATGTGTTTTCCAAAGATTGGCTATGTTATTAGTACCAGAGCTCCCATCTACACTAACGGGTAGAGGTGTGCAGCTATTATGCATTTTTTTAATATCCTTCCAGAAGGCCAATGTGTCTTTGCTAGCAAAGTTTTTGGCCAATGCTTCTCTTCTTAATACATTTTCATTGTTTTTTATATATCTGATTGCATACTTGCATCTAGCCTTTAGTCTGGTGAACATGTCAAAAATGGGTCCCTGTCTCGGTTTGTTATGATCCAGCCATACACTACGAGCATCTCGGGATGCCTGGTATAGTTCTGAAACATGGTCATTCCACCCAGGTTTGTTAAAAGATTAATTTTTGTTATGCTTGTGAAATACTATGTCACTAGCCTTAGTAAGACAAGATATAATATTATTGTACAGCTTGCTGACTTCTTCTCGATGACTAGCATTAACACAATTGGGGTCTTCACAGGTAATGGCATCCTCACTGCCAGGATCAAGCTCAGAAAGGAGAGTGTGTGTTAAAGTGCAAAATTCCTCACACTCCTCCTCGTCAAGCCCGCCCCATGGCAGTTTTGGATTTACACTATTGTTTGACTGGGTTAATTCTGGCGCTCTTTCCAAACTAGCTGTTAAGGTCAATGGGATATGATCTTCATCTGTATATGTATACTGAATTTCCATATTTGTTATCATATCATGGAAATCAGCACTAGCTACGGTATGATCTAGCCAAGACGTTGAGCCCCATGCTGCACTGACACATGTGTAACTACTATGAGGGAGCATGAGCTGAGAAGAGATAATTAGATCATGCTCACCACAGAAGTTAGTCATATGACTAGCAAACAGAGAGTTACTCATGTCCTTCAGATTAGCATTCCAGTCCCCTATTACAGAGTAGCAGGTGGTATTTAGTTCTTGTAAAAGAGCACTTAGCTCTCCAAGGCATTCCAGGTATTGTTCTTCATTTTCATTACATTGGTAGGGCAAGTACACACTAAGAATAACTACTTTCCGTTGGATATCTTCTATTTCTATACCTGTACACCATGGTAAATTTGTTACAAGTGGTTTAACCCGGCTGTCTAAAGAGTCCCTCCACAAAATAGCTACTCCTCCCGGTGGGTGACCTGCTACTAGACCATCCATAGCATCGGTTGTCGAGACCCCAAACCCATGAAAATTATCACAGATAGTACTGAGGTTACCCAAATCCTGTTTAAAATACCAAGTCTCCTGCAGGCACACAATATCACTGGTATTAAATACTTCTACTACATCAGGGCGTAGGAGAAGCCCTCTGTTGGTTTTAGGGAGCCCCCTACAGTTATAAGTAGCAATACGCAAATTGTTGGGAGATGAAGTAGACTTTATATCCATGATTAAGAGTTGTTGGGAGGGTGGGTTACCGTAGTTATAGAGTCCTCATTTGTTGATACCGGTACCTGTGCCCTACGTTCTCTCCACCAGTACACCGATGCTTCCTCTGGCCAAAGTTCTTCATCCATAAACACCTCGGGATTTGGACACTCACAGTTTATTCTGAATGAAATATATGTGTGCCTATCAGACCAGGGAATAATTGGTTCAACATCCATACTAAGACTGAGTTTATTGGAGAGATATTCTTTCAAGTCGGATGCCGTCACTCCTGGCTTAAAACCTGTCGCGAATACTTTGGCTATGCGTGATCTTTTCACTTTTTTAACTGTACTTATCCCCGTACTTTTATTTTTACCCTTAATCCCCTGATGCATAAAGTTCCTAGGTTGAATTTGCACAGCCATAGAATTCCTAACATTGTTTGTGGTACCAGTACCGGTACCTCCATTCAGCCTCTGTTCCCCCTCAGGTATGTGATGAGTTTTACCTTTGGTGGAATGTACCCTAAACCATTGTCCTTGAACAGTACCCTCCCCCTTATCACCTGAGGGTGGAGGCGTTGTGATCCTGTCGATAGGGGTTGTCGTCGAGCTCCTTCCCGTCGCAAGTGCTGTAGTGATGCCTTGCGCGTTGCCTGTACTTACAGCTACATTATAGGCCCCAGGTGTTGCTATACTCATTATAGCGGGTGTACCGCTTCCGACGCTCCTCACTGCAGGGTTGACTTCATTAATTTCCTCAGTGGCAGAAGTTACGTTGATGTTAGGCCTACCTCGGGTTGTCTCGTTGGTTCTACTCGTTATGGCTGTGGCTTCCTGTGTGATGGAGGAGGCGCCACCGGCACCTGGTGTGGAGCAGCTGGTGGTGGCATCAGTAATTTCCCCTGTGGCAAAGGTTTCAACGGAGTTAGGCCTCCCTCGGGTTGTCTCGTCGGAGTCGTCGCCGTCGGTTCTGATCGTTGTGTCGTGGACAGTTGTGGATGTGGCCGTGGTCTCCTGTGTAGTGGAGGGGGCGCTATCTGATGTAGTGCGGCTGGTAGTGGACACTGCAGGTGTGGTATTTATAGGCTCTGGATTAGTGTCATTTACAGATGCAGTAGGCCTAGGCCTATTTGAGGGAAAGCCACCTGAAGATATTAAATTTCCTTGGGATTGGCTGTAGTCCTCAATCACTAGCACTCTACTACTCAGATCACCAGTTGCACTCAATAAGTACTTCATACAGTCATTTTGGGCTGAGGAACACTTTCTCAGATTAAAAACTTCTGACTGAGTTTTCTTGATCTCACTAAGGAGCACAGTAACGTCAACATGATCAAATTGGATGGGTGGGAGTTTACCAAGGTTATGGGCAACAAATGTGGGTATATTATTACCTTTTTCCAGAATCAGCTTAATTATGTCTTTAATATTCTCATTTATGCCCAGTTAAGGATACCCCACTATCGCAGATTAACCCTGGAGGGTATAGGTGTTTTTGTTCGCCGGCATATAAGTTCGAGGGTTTGGATTTAGCGTACCGTTGTTGCATAGTGCCCTATTACTAGTCCAATCATTAAGTGCCCTTGTTTTATTCGTAGTCCCGGTCATACCAGTGTGTGTGTGTGTGTCTTTGAAAGATCATATTAGCATTGTTGATTAAAAAGTTTCCCAGAGGTTAGATTTGCTCAATTGTCTGTTACCCCCTTATCCCCGTACAGCCTCTTTCTCCGTACAGGGACACTGTTGTAAGCGTATCAGGTATTGTTCGCATATGAAAAATGCCTCTGAAAGGGTGCAGTCAAAGGCATGTAATCTCTACTCTTCTCCACCATATTGTCTACAATCTCTCCACATTGTGAAAATTGCATGTATATTACTGTTATGCCATTATTATAATCAGTGTTCTTCACAGCTGTCCCAGCATATACCTTTCACTCTGCAGAGACAGAGGGCCACCCGCTTTGTAACTCATTCCCACCACTTTTCTGCCCACCATTCAAAGCCAACAGTTAACTTAAATTTCCCCGTAATTTTTCAGCTCAACAAGTAAAGTATGGAATTCACTCCGTAAATGTGTCTATCCCTCACCCTATGACTTTGTTTCAAGCTTTGCGTGTCCTGCAGTTACATTCCAGTGCACCTTGAATATGGTTCTGTACTAAGCATTCTGTTCTGACTGGGGTAAGGGGGACAATAGGACGTCAAATTAATTATAAGTAGTTTTGCCTCTTGTCTCTTCCATACGCAGAGAAACAATGTATTAGGTAAAGGGAAGTGGAGAACATCAAACCTTTGATTGTCATATCGAGGAATTGGGTTGCTTGTAATGGGAATTTGCATTACAAAGGTGAAGTGGCTCTGCGGGTAATTTTTTTCATATGTTTAGATGAATATATAAAGTAAACATTACCGAATACTTATTATTTTGATTATTAAATACTCTATCCACAGATATTAGAGTCAAGCTTTCGTGTATAAGTCTCTTCGATGTATTCGTCCATTTAGTTCGTCTCTCCTTTTCCTTCTCGCTCTCTCTCTCTGAACGGTTTAATTATATTTGCATTGATATCCAAATGTATATGCTAATAACAAACATCTTTATCATACATATCAACATTGGGAAATGCAAACCACTAAAACTTCTCTGGGGCTACTTTGAAAGTATATAGCGTTTTCCAATGACATTTTAGTAGGACCTATTTTTTCTTATAAGTTATAACGACTTTGAGGTTTGTAGCACTTATTTCCGAGCAAATCATGTATTTGTTTCTATTTAAGTGGGATACCAGTTCTAAAGTCTGATATTTGTTTACTGTATTTTAGTAATATATACAATATATATTAATGATGATATCAGTGAGTTGTCCTCCAGGATAACGTATTTTCAAAAGGAAAAGGGTAGCCAAAACAAGGAAGATCCCCATCTTCATATTTATTGCAATATTTCGGACTCTGCGTCCATCATCAGGTCAGTACATGATCCTATAAAATGAAATTACCATACATAAAATTTCGTAAATAGAAGGACCCGTAAAATAGTTTAAATACAAAGTAAATAAGGGTATAAAATACCTTAATGAAATTAATTCGTTAACAAACACCATATATATATATATATATATATATATATATATATATATATATATATATCCTATACATTGTGTTTCAGTTGATGTTTTCATAAATGATAGGACGTATTCTTCAGGCAATAATAAGACTATTTTATTCTATGACGTTTAGTGCGAGTAATGAGGGAAAACCGCACTAAAAATCCAGATGGCGCTGGGGGTCTGATTGAAATGACTATCGTTTGTGATGCACCATTGAGGTGTTTAGATGGCTTTCGTGATTTTACCCTTTCGCTGCGGGTGACGTTCTGGAACGTCCTGGCAATTTACAGCAATTTCCAGGCTTTGAAAGCCTGTAAAAGCCGTAGAAATCGAGTGTCAGTGGGCGGGAGCGTGAGGGGCCCACCTCCGACCCTCAGAGCAGCCAAAGGCTCACTGAGGTAGACTGTGTCTCGCGTGGGTCTCTCACTGCCTCTCACAACAGTGTTGCCGAGCGAGCGAGTGCTAATAAATAGCGGGTTTCCCGCGTTTCTATGGTACCACTGCGGGTGAACCAGGCCACCTACGAAGCCCGTTCTGATCTCATTTTGAAGCTATTTTCTCCTAGTTTTCGGCAGAATACAGTTCATTTAATGCCGATGCTTAAATAATCATTCAGAAGTGCCTGAATATGCCCTGAATAGCCCAAATACGCAGCGTAAGTGTTACGAGGTTTAATACAGTTCGCAAACTTATATATTACACATAGTTGTGTAGTATATTTTTACTAGATTCATAATATGATGGTTATATACTCATTAATGCAGTGAATATATGATAATTAACATAATTTGATACATAAATATCAGCTTCCTGACCTAAAAATTTACTTTCATTCTAATGTGGCGTAATAAGCTGGGCGAAATGTTTAATACTCATTGAAGTATTGTATTTGCTTCCTGCTTAGTTACTAACAAATATGTGTTTCAGTAGAAATTGGCTGAACATACGGTATTATATTCAGTAGTTTGTAGTAGTTGGCAGGTTGAACGTCTGCGCCTGCGCACTAGTTTCTTTCCTACAAAACAAGCTTCCATGCACTGTTAAGTTACCAATTTAAAATCCACTCTCAAATAGGGCAGCTAAATAGGTTACCGGCAATATTTCTTATTAGACCAGTGACAGGAAATAAATCAATGTGTATCAGAATGTCATAGAACACAGTGGCAGCAAATTACGTATGTGGAGATGCAGGAAATTCGAAAAAGATGATGAAAACAAATATTGACAACACTGCCTTTTCCACGGGCCAAAGTTTAGGCAAGGTTTAGGTGATCAGCTGACCGCGGCGTGATATACGTACACTGTGTTGCCAAAGTCTTCTTTTGTTTGCACCATTGGGCTAGTTAGGATTCGTTCATAAGCGTACATTTGCGAGTTTAAGGGAAGAACATTTCTCGAAAATCGGCTCCATTGCTAACGATATTCTTGATTTACAGTGTGATGGGGTTGATAGCCTCTGAAGAATTATCCTAACTAACTAAAATTGAGGAAAGCGGAATTGGGCTGGTTCTATATATTATTTATGTTGTAGAGGTGTCGAGATATCGAGTGTCGAGTAGCTAGGCTACATTTCATACAAACGTTCATCATGGCTTTCTGTTGGTTGTACTATACATGTATGGTAGCCTATGTGGTACTATACATGTATGGTAGCCTATGTGGTACTATACATGTATGGTAGCCTATGTGGTACTATACATGTATGGTAGCCTATGTGGTACTATACATGTATGGTAGCCTATGTGGTACTATACATGTATGGTAGCCTATGTGGTACTATACATGTATGGTAGCCTATGTGGTACTATACATGTATGGTAGCCTATGTGGTACTATACATGTATGGTAGCCTATGTGGTACTATACATGTATGGTAGCCTATGTGGTACTATACATGTATGGTAGCCTATGTGGTACTATACATGTATGGTAGCCTATGTGGTGGTGACTGAATAATCAAGTGATTGCTTGTGAGGGGGGATTGGGACATTGATGCAGATTTGATGAGTGCATTATTGTGATAATAATGTATGTGGTTATTTGATTAATATTTATATGATGTGACACGTAGGCTACTACTCATATGTGGTCCTAGCCCTAGTGATATTTGGGGAACTCATAGTATCATGCACGCATGGCTGTTAAAGATAAACATATCAGAAATTGTGTGTGATAGGATTAAAATAGCTGAAATTGTATGTTGTGCGATATTAGGTGATTGGGCTAGTTTTGGCGAGTTTGGAGATGCGGTGTGCGCTGGCAACCTTGGAATACACACACACACACACACACACACACACGACAATCTATAACTGGCCATTTTACCTTCATTAAGGCTATAATCCACATTATATTAAGATTTCCATCTGTGGGAAACAAATATCTACCACCATTACTGCTAATGTGCACATAGATGCACAACAAATGTCAAAATTTAACAAAGTAAGTCAAGTGGGGGAGAGATGTTGACTGTCTGAGAAGTTTCGTATAATGACTATTATGGCTAGCGAACACTGGCATCAATATATGATGGCTTGCCAGATCTGAAACTAGTTTATAATTGTATAATCTAATTTCCAGTAAAGTGGCTAATGCCGATTATTTTATACGTTCATCTCGAGTTTTTATACATATTATATTTTTTAGGACATGGATACCTATCTATTGAAATATTAACAGGACTACTTTTAGGGCAATTACCAGTTGTTTGTGTAGGCCTAATATAATCGTTTTTATTTATCATAAATACTTTGTATATTGGAAAATGTACTGAATAGAATTTGAGAGTAATATATCTGTAACATTCATGACTATAGAAATCGAGTGACATTTTGATGACTGCGATTTATAAATTTCAATTCACCCGATGGCAACAGATTTTGGTTCGGTGAGAACCAAAGGGGGGAAAAATAGCAGACAATTTTGTTATTTTCCCTCATTACGAAGATAATACACATCCAAAGTTATCGATAAATACAAACAAGATTCAGTCTAAGGGGTAAAAACGAATGTTTCAAAGCTAGCGCAGGGCAGAAAGGCTTTGTTTACATGTAGATAATGAGGTTAGAAAAGTGTTTCGGAATCTCAAGGGATTTGAGTCCTCAGCCCTTCAATGGAATATTGTATTATTTTTATCATCCTTAGAGCGATTCCGAAACACTTTTGTAACCCTGTTATCCACGTGTAAGCAAAGCCTTTCTGCCCAGCGCTAGCTTTGAAATATTCATTTGTACCCTTTAGACTGCATATTTTTTGTATCTATCGATAACTTTTGATGTGTAATATCTCCGTAATTATAAATACTCACCCCAAACGTCATAGAATAAAATAGTCTAATTATTGCCTAACGAATACGTCCTGTCATTTATGAAAACGTCACCTGAAACACCCTGTATATAATATATATTTATAAGTACAGTACATACATAATATAAGTGTGGATGGGTGATAATAACCGATGACATAGTATTTTCCTGGTAACTACATCGTTATATATATATTACATCCATATATTGGTAATCATGTTCATAATTTTCTTTATTTTATTATTTTTATCCCATTTGAAATACAACACACATTATTTTCCAAATTTAGGATTTGTTTTTAGACAACTGTATTAGTTTATTATCAGTGGTTGGAAAGCTGTATGGCAGGGTGTTGATAGAGAGGATAATAAAGTGTATGGAAGTTGCAATAGGAGAAGAACAGTGCAGTTTTAGGAGGGGAAGATGATGCGTGGATCAGATGTTTGCAGTAAGACAGTTATGCGAGCAGTATTTAGAGAAGCATAAGGAGATATTTTGGGCTTTTATGGATTTGGAAAAAGCGTATGATTGTGTGGATTGTGAAGCAATGTGGAAGGTGTTAAGGATTTGTGAAATTGGAGGAAATTTGTTAAAAGAAGTTAAGAGTTTTATGAAGGGAGCAGAGCGTGTGTTAGAGTAGGAAATGGTGAGTTGAGTGAATGGTTTGAGGTAAATGTAGGTTTGCGACAGGGTTGTGTAATGTCACCATGGCTGTTTAATATGATTATGGATGGTGTGGTGAGTAAGGTGAAAATGAGAACTATGGGAAGAGTGTTGGGTTTAGTAGGAAAGAATGGTAGAGATTGGGAGTTGAATCAGTTGCTGTTCGCTGATGACACAGCGTTGGTGGCGGATTCTGAGGAGAAACTGCAGCGGGTAGTCAAAGAGTTTGGTGTGGTTTGTGGGAGGAGGAAACTGAAGGTGAACGCCAATAAAAGTAAAGTAATGGTGTGTAATACGGGTGATCATATGGTGAATCTAGATGTGAGGATGGATGGGGAAATATTGGAACAAGTAGAGTGTTTTAAATATCTAGGAGGAATGATAAGCAGGAGTGGAGGTATGGAAATGGAGGTAAAACAGAGAGTGTGTGAAGGAAGGACGGTTTTCGGAGCAATGGGAAGTATGTGGAAGATGAGAAATTTCGGAATGAAAGTAAAAAGTGCAATGTATCAAGGAATTGTTATGCCAACAGTGATGTATGGGGCTGAGACATGGGCTCTGAAGGAAAAGGAGAGAAGAAAGCTGGATGTGATGGAGATGAGCTGCTTGAGGAGTATGTGTGGAGTTACTTGTAGAGACAGATTGAGGAATGAAGAGATACGTAGGAGAGTGGGGCAGCAGGAACATTTGTCGGCCAGAGTGGACAGAAGGGTGCTGAGCTGGTATGGTTATGTTGAACGAATGGAAGATGAAAAGCTTACAAAGAGAATATGTGAAACAGACACAGGGGGAGATAGAAGAGCAGGAAGACCCCCATTGAGATGGAGAGACTGTGTAAGACAAGCTTTGGATGATAGAGGAATTACTATAGATCAGGCAAGAGAAGTGCTAATAAACAGGAATTAATGGAAAATGCTTATGAATAGATGAGTGAACACGTGGTCATTTGGGGGAAGGGGTCAGGCGCAAGTTGGACTAGATAATAGTCCATCAGGTGCCTGCCCCCCATGGCCCGGGGAGACAGTTTATATGTAGGGTGCGCCTGGAAGTGTGGTGGGCGGGCTTGTGGTTTCGCTCTGCTGCATATCTGCCTGCCGAGATCAGAACCTCTCCGGGTGGTCGGGGGCCGGGGAAGTGCCGGAGGGACCTTGGTGACCCTGGTCTCTGAGTCTTCTCCTGGATGACCTAGATGTGTGTGAATTTGTATTTTGTTTTTTTGTGTTCATTGTTTTCTGTTGTGTTGTCCCTATTCTGGCTCTGTTCCTAGTCGCCCCCCCCCCCCCCCGAAAAAAACACAAAAAAGGAAAAGAGGGAAACAGGAAAAAAAAAAAAAAAAATAGGAAAAGGGGGGATTGGGCCTGAGTATATAGAATATAATAGAATAGTATCTCGAATTAGACATTCTTTCAACCAGCACGCATTGTACACACATTTGCAATTCTATTTTTTGAAATATTTGTAACTTTCTTTACATCTGCTTGTATGTACTTTTTAACTATATTTCCGAGTTATGTCATTAATGTGAACTCTTGATTGATGTTCTCTTTTGTATTTTGTATTAAACAAAAAATATTTATTCCCAATGTCAGAATTCCCCAACTTAATAGGGTACTCGTATAGCACTCATCATCACCATTCAGAATAATAATGATGGATGGTTAACGAATACTTCAACGAAAAGAAAATGTTAACTAAATGGTATTCAGATGATGGGGTCTGAACAACTAATGCCAAATACCTCCAGCCACCTGCTCCCGTCTACAAATAACACCACAAGTCAAACCTGCCGCATTGCTTCCATAATAATTCATGAGCCACAACCAGGCCCCTCTAGGACCAGGGACCACCACCAGTACCGAGCAGAAGAGCAAGAACAAACCACCCCAGAAAACGCGTTTTTTTTTTTGTTTTTTTTTTTTTTCTATGTGATTGAGGGAGGCAAAAGGCATAACTGCCTATAGCGAGTGCCTCCCCCATAGTTGAAAGAGTGACAGGGCCAAAATCAAGGGACGTTCGAGCCAAAATGCCTGGACACACGGAGTTTGAAGCAATTTAAGTCATAGGAAGAGGGAAAGACTGATTCTGGGAGAGAGTTCCAGAGCTCAGCTGTTGAGTAGAAGAAAGTTTGAGAGTAACGTTTCACTCTTGGGTTGGAGAGTTGCACAGAGTAGGGGTGGGATTGAGTTGCAAGACGGGTACCACGTGCCCTACGTAAAGGAGGTGGTATGCACTGGGATAGCTCTGAGGAACACTGATTATTATAGTAGCGATAGAATAGCGAGAGAGATGCAACATTGCGGCGGAGAGAGAGAGATTGCAGAGAGTTGGTGAGTGGACGGGAGTTAATGATACAAAAGGCCTTCCTTTCAACTTTGTCTAGGAGAGCGGTGTGAGAGGAACCTCCCCACACATGTGAACAATACTCAATACAAGGGCGCACTATGCCCCTGTACAGAGCAAGAAGCTGTGCAGGGGAAAAGAACCCCCTAAGGCGGTTGAGCACACCCAGCTTCTGGGAGGCTGCCTTTGCAAGACTGGTTATATGGTCCTTCCAAATGAGAGCAGAAGAAAAAGAGACACCAAGAATATTGAGAGAAGATGAAGGGTTGATTTTTGTATTGTTGAAGAATAAGGGATAGTCCGCTGGGAGATCCTGGCGGGTAGATAGATGGAGAAATTGGGTTTTGGAAGCATTAAAGTTAACAAGGTTTTCTCTGCCCCAATTGGAAATAGTATTTAGATCAGAATTTAAGAGTTCTATGGCTTCATTACGTTTGTCGTTGAGGGATTGCTGGCTGGGGCGTTCTGAAAAACTAATGGAGTAGTGTAAGGTTGAGTCGTCTGCGTATGAATGGATGGGAATTAAGGTACAGTTAAGGAGATCATTTATAAAAATTAGAAAGAGAATAGGAGATAGAACAGAGCCCTGAGGAACACCGGAGTTTATAGGGTGAGGAAGTGAACAATGGCCGTCCACAACCGCAGCTATGGAACGGCCAGAAAGGAAATTAGAGACAAAGGCACAGATGGAGGGATAGAAACCGAAGGAGGGTAGTTTAGAAATTAAAGATTTGTGCCAGACTCTATCGAAGGCTTTCGATATGTCTAGTGCAATAGAAAAAGTCTCACCGAAGTCCCGAAAGGAGGATGACCAAGAGTTAGTAAGATATGAAAGAAGATCACCAGTAGAGCGACCCTTAAGGAAGCCATACTGGCGATCTGAGAGCAGATTATGAGAAGAGAAATGCTTAAGAAATTTGGAAGCAAGAATAGTTTCAAAAACTTTAGAAAGACAAGAGATAAGAGCAATTGGACGATAGTTGGAGGGTTGAGAACGGTCACCCTTCTTTGGGACAGGTTGAATGTGAGCAAACTTCCAGCATGAAGGGAAGACGTTAGAGGATAGACAGAGACGAAAGAGTTTGCCTAGGCAGGGAGTCAGCACGGAAGCACAGTTTTTGAGAACAACAGGAGGAACACCGTCCGGACCATACGCCTTATTAGTGTTAAGCCCAGAGAGGGTAGAAAGTACATCTTTAGAAGAGATTAGGATATTAGGCATAAGTAAGAGAGAGGAGGGCGGAGAGGGAGGAATAGCACCGGAATCATCCAAGGTGGAGTTTCTAGCAAAAGTTTGAGCGAAGAGTTTAGCTTTGTCAGAGGAAGAAGTGATGGTTGTGCCATCAGAGTGGGAAATGGGAGGGAAAGACGAGGAAGAGAAATTGTTGGAGAGGTTTTTGGCTAGATGCCAGAAAGCTTGGGAAGAGCTTGAGTTGGATAGTTCAGTGCATTATTATTGATGAAAGAGTGTTTGGCAAGTCGAAGAACAGATTTGGCTTGATTCCGGGCAGAAACATATGAAGAATGAGAGTCTTGAGTTTTAAGGCGTCGGTACCGTTTGAATGCTTCCTCCTTATTGCGGACAGCAGTAGAACAGGCGTGAGTAAACCAAGATTTTTTAGCATTAGTCTGAGAGAAAGAGAATGGAATGTATGCTTCCATGCCCGATAGGATTACCTCGGTAATGCGTTCAGCACTCTCCGAGGGTCCTCGGCCATGGAAGCAGAAATCATTCCATGGGAAATCAAAGAAGTACTGCCGAAGAGCCTCCCAGTCGGCAGCGCCAAAGTGCCACAAGCGCCGCCGGCTAGGAGGATCGGGTGGCTGTACTGGAGAGATAGGACAGGTAACAGAGATAAGTTTATGGTCGGAGGAGCCCAAAGGAGAGAAAAGATCGACAGTATAAGAAGAAGGGTTAGAAGTTAGAAACAGGTCAAGAATGTTGGGCCGATCTCCGATGCGATCCGGGATCCGGGTGGGTTGCTGAACTAACTGCTCTAGGTTATTTAGGATAGAAAAGACGTAGGCTTGTTCACCAGGTGGATCAGTAGTGTGAGAGGAGAGCCATTGGCGGTGGTGAACGTTGAAATCTCCTAAGATGGAGATTTCTGAGAAAGGAGAAATGGATAGAATGTGTTCCACTGTAGAGTTTAGATAGTCAAAGAATTTGGGAAAGTTGGTAGAGTTAGGGGAAAGATAGACAGCACAGAAATATTTAGAAATATTTCTAGGGGAATCCCCCAAAGAAAACGAGGAGAATGGGATTTCCAGGAGACACTACGGAAACCACCCAAATCAACACGTGAGACTCAGTGACGCACCCGAAAGTATGCAAATATACTACCAAACCCCCCAGTGCACCCCTGTAGAGTACCAAATTAACTATGAGGATAGTCCTAGAATCCGAAGTAAACAATCCGAATCAAACATAACTTTCCCCACCAGTGTAACTAGTGAAGAAATCCCCAAACCTAAGCAAACTGAACAATATAGCATGTCGCTCACAAATACCCATCAGGTCAAACCCAGAGTAAATAAGAAAGTGAAAACACCCTGAACATCATCATCAAGTGATTCCCAAAGATAAACAAACTTTAGTGCAACTGGTTCCCTATCTAAACATAGAACCAGAGTCTCACGCACGCCCCTATTACCCCGAGACAAAAGCCCCCTAGTGCCGACCAAAAATGAGTTACTATCTTCACTGAACAGAGTTGATTTAAGCAATCAGCCTACTTTGGATTCAGAGTTCGGGATTCCTAAGTTGGAAAGGAATAATTCATGTGAAGCCTATAGTGAAGAACTCCCTGTGATACTACCTAGCATTCAACTTTCGGACCAACGGAGGCTTATCAGTACACATACAGGGAGTTCCAATATCTCAGGTGGATCAGGTAGCCTTGATGCTAATCTAGACTCTAGATTAGTCTCACTGCACCAACCCGATACTCAGAGTAAACATCAAATTAATTGTCCGCCTACGCCTGGTAAAACTCTACCTTTGCCTTGTGTAGGGGATTAGTCAGTGTCATCCTCCAGATTCAGTTAAGATAGTGTTCGAGTGTGTTGTGAGGAGAGAAAGAAGGATCGAGAGAGAGACCGGCGCCTAAAATTGTTTGGCCCCGACCCTAGCGAAACGAAAGTGTGTGAAGTCCCGGGGTCCCTGTAGTCAACCGTCGGACAACCTGGCCAAGAGAAACGTGCTCTCAGAACGATCTACCAGTGTCTCTCCTCTTCAAAAACCTTTAAGTGTTCTTTTATTTCGTAATGGTAACGATGATTGTAAATAGGGTTTGAACTTAGGTATGTTGAGGTTCATAGTGTAACAAAATCATAGAAGATTTTCCATTCTTTCCTTTCTAGTTATTATTCGTTGCTCTGCTGGGGGAGAACAGTACACATATCTATTGTGGGATAAATGTTTATATACTTCCTCGAATACAGGCTCCTGTATTCTTCATGTGGAAATATATATATGTTTGTCCGGGAATAAAATACATACACTTAAGCCTAGTTCACACTAGCCGTTTTTCGTACCGTTTTACGTTGAGTATAAAAAATTGTGACGTCAGAGTTACAGCCATGCGGTCCGTACGTAGTCTGAACCGGGAAGGCATCTACCAAAACGCGGACCGCACAAAAGGATGGTTTCGTTTTATTTTTTTCGTGTCCTGACAAGAAGTAAGTCCATACTTTGAACATTGAAGTGAAATGTGTGTAATATTTTTGTGCCTATTTCCATTACATTATAGTTAATATCGCATAACAATATACGCTATATGTATAATTTTAATGGCAAGGCAAATATTAAGGCAGTTTAATACGTTAACCTATTGATTGTGTACCTGGCAGCCGACGCGGCACCACCAAACTTACCAAAGTTAACACGTTGTACTGCTTCGCGCGCCTCCAGATAGAGACAATGAACACCTAGCAAGCACCTAGTTTATAACTACAGAACAACAACATGTTTCTCCAATAAAATCTTGATTACCTTCTATATACAGTGCATATAATTAGGTACCGTTGCCCACATAAGTTGTTTCTAATTGTGATTTGATGTATGAAAGTAAATTATATAGTAGGCCTATACGAATGAATTGCGAGTGCGGTTTCTTTTAATCATCAGTTTACTAATAATATGAATTAACCACTATACACTCGTAATTCAATGATGCGCAATATATTTCCATGGTCACGGAGAGGAACAGAACTTGTATAAATATGTGGGCAACTGCAGGCTGCGTGATGGCTTGGTTTTTATATATTTTCCTAGTTAATATGCATTGAATTACGGTGGTGGTTCATCTTCGTTCAAAATTAAGAAATAAACACCAAGAAAGATTGTTTCTCAGTCCATGTTGACGATCGTCTAGTTACTCTAGTAGGTGTTTACCTTAAGCCAGAGAAGTACGTTCCGCACCCCTGAGTCTGCCCCGCGCTCTGGAATGTGGCCCGCATTTTCTTTCAACTTTACTTTTCCGCTTACGTTTTTCGTATGTGACGTCACGGGCCCAAAAACGGATCCACAAAAGACGGCTCGTGTGAACCAAGGTTTACACGTCAACCAGTGAACGCTTATTCAGACTTTAGTTTTCATGCTTTTTATCATCTGGGTACAGAACTAATATAGAAAGTTCATTTACAGAGTATGTCTCCTCAGTCACATATTTATGAATATTATTATAATCACATCTTGATGAAGTATAATTCTTATCCAACTCTATGATTTATTCAAGTTACCTTAACTTATTGTTCGTTTCGAAACTCAGTCACGCATACATGACTATTATCTAAATCATATATTCATGAAGTTACTTTCATGATAATTACTCTTTGAGTTATTAGAGTTTTATCTCTAGATCAAGTTGCTTTAACTTATTGTCCGTTCCAAGATCAAATAGTGGCCCAATTTCAATACCTTCAGTACCGCGTGTATGCTATCGCAGTAACTATTATTTACTCTGAGGGAAGAAATATTGAGAGTTTTTCCATATTTATTTAGGACTCTATTTATTGTGATTTGAGACATACCATCGCTGTGTTATTATTATTCATATGTTACATTGTAACATTATTATTTTGTATATATGAATGTTATGCATATTATTTCCATAAGCATTTTGAGAATGTACCCTAGCTATTAAGGAATAAAACTTGTGAACCTTTACTGTGTATTTTGTGTCCATTGTTTGTTACTAGAGTGTAGTTCATAGAGCCAAGGTCAGTCTTTTCCCAGTGGAGAGGAACCCAAGTTGTTGATTAGCGCTGATTCTTAAGGTGGAAATCGCAATCAGATTATCTCACGTTTTATTATAAACATGGCATAACAGGTATGAACCAGATTAGGCTGTTACGTTAGGAACTATTATCGCACTGGTTTAGTTGGCCCTGGTTGAGATCAACTGGCCAAAATGGTCAACTGGTTGAGTTGTCAAAGAACCAAATTTAGTAGCCCAAATATTCTCGATGCCAAGATGAGGTTTTCAGGATATAATATCAATATATATTATATTGTCACTTAATTAGCCTTATCCAACATCCCATCAAAGACAAAACAAGAAGAGCAGGCTAATTTCGGCAGTATATATATTTCATATTTAGAACACCACAAACCTGTAATTTTCCAAGAAATATTGCATTACATAGTACGAATCTATTATTGCAATTAATACAAATATATTAAGAACACTCATAAATTATAGATACCATGAACCGAATTTGTGCTCATGTGATCGAAATCTCGTTGATACAATACACTTCACTAACGATTCTTTCTATGTAATTATGAGTTTATTATACAAAACAATGATGAGCATAAGTACAAAAACAACCATAGATTGCTGTACAACCACAAAAACACTGACATTCTTTCGATTCAGGCTGCTTTGTTAGGAAATAAAACACATTTTCCAGTTCATAGCTCTTGTCGGCGTTGCAGTATTCGTATGTAAACACAATGTAGGTTTCGTACCTCTGTTTAATTGTAGAAAATAACAAATTGTTCTTTTACTTTTATCACATATTAATAAGTGAGAATCGTCATAGAATGAGTGACTAAATATGAATGAATTCTAACGTTCTCAATTATATTTGCCTGCAGCGTGAATTGCAAGACAAAGTGATAACATTGCATCTAGACCGCAATCTTCAAAATGTCTGTATCTTTCTACTTTGTAGCACCACTGGGTCCTGATGGCGTTAGGTTTAATTGGAATATGGCTAATTCTAACACTATCTTCTCTTTATCTTTGCAGATGGTGTGATGGTAGCAGAGGTGAGTACCCCATACGGATGCTAGACATTTTGCTAACCAGTATTGAAATTCATTACAAGTCCTAATCAAACGTAGGGAACTTAACATAACCTATCAAATCATAACCTACTTTTCTCTAATTTTCGTTAGATGGTATTATTTATGTTCTCAAATGGCCCTTTAGTTACATGTTTGGTAAGCAATTATATAACAAGAAAGGGGCCGTTGAGAATTGAGATCTTAGAACTCTTTTATTATACATTTTATTTCTCTATTTGATAATCGCTCGGATATCATATCAATAGACAACATAATTTTGGGTAAGTAATGGCCGGCTAAATAGTTTCTCTAATGAATTTCCATCTTTGTTTTTTGTTTTTATATAGATGTGGAGTGATGATCGGCAAGGTTAAGGTCGGTGCACACTGACACGAAAGTCTCTCCAGACGAGTTCACGACTTGAAATTTCAGCCTGATATGGCGAATCGGCAACATAATCGTGGATATCGTAAATTAGCCGTGGGTGACTCTCACGGTCCAAGCAATGTATCGTGGGTCGATACGAGATTTTGGGCTGTTCAAAAGTTCGCGAGTATCCCCCGGCAACTGTAAAGCAGGGATCCCATTGTGCGACTCGGCGATTGCGAATGAGCTGCGATTTTTTTTTTCTATGTCTAAAAGTCGCCGTTTTCAGCGCCGAATCAATGTGATTTTGTAAGCAAATAAAGCGAAGAACGCAATAGCCGTGCGACAGTTATGCGAGTATCGTACAATAACATCGAATGTGAGGAGACAATAGCGAAAGTCTGAAGAAAATTTGACAGCGATAAGAACGAATTATGCGAAAGGCTTTTTTAACAATTGCGATACCGCTGCAATAATGGTGCGCATGCAAGACTACTGGTGCAATTAGACTGAGAATGTTATGCGAACATGTCGAATGATGGACGGTTGTCGCACATACGTTCCCCTGTTAACCCGTACAGCCCCAGCGACGCGCCTGACGCGTCGGCGATGTATGTAACGCACAGCCCCAGAGACGCGCCTGGCGAGTCACCCTAATTGCGCCGACCGTAAGCTCAGGTATAGCCACTCAAGAGGGCTCAGATTTGTATGGGAACTGTGTACGTATCCCACGCAACCGTGCCGATGATTGAAAACTCTCAAAGTCCACGTGCATGCGCGCGAGCGCGCAATAACCTGTTTTTTGGGGATAATTGCCTTCAATTTTTTACTCTTATAAAATCCGTTTTCGGGGGATCTGTAGGACCATTTTTTAAGCTTTTTGAGCGGTTTTTCGTGGTTTTTCCTTCATTCCTAACCCATTCGCTATTGTTTCTGGAATAAAATCATTTTTTGAAAACCGGCCGGGTTCTGGTGCGCAAACATTACAAAACTAGCCGGGGCTCCACGGGTTAAAAAGGTACGAATAGGGAATACACACAGGTTAACAAACGGGAACGTAGACAGGTAAGCACATATGAACACTCGCACTGCACTCCAATGTTTATATATACATATATATATATATATATATATATATATATATATACAATTACATCACATAAACACATACAGTACAATGTCATACGTGTACTTAAAAAAACACACACACACATACACACACACACACACACTACACAAGTGCCTATGTACTTCCCTCTAATCCACACACACTCACAATTACATTCATACACACACAATATAATAAAACACACACACACACACACACACGCAATGAGATGGATAGATATTGAAATTGAAAATGATAGAAACAGTTACAACCCCCCCCCCCCCAAACACACACACACACAAAGAGATGGATAGATATTGACATTGAAAGGATAGAAAGTGACACCTCCCCCAAAAAAAAAAAAAAAATACAAAAACAAAAAAACAATGGTAAACAAAGGAAGCAGGAAGAGATAACCCCAGATAGCACACACACACACACACACACACACACTTAAGTGCTTCGCATGTCTCACTCCCTAGACTGGAACAAGACCTCACGGGCCTCACCGTGTTCAGGGTAGAGTGTAAAGGCTATCAGCCTATGCCCGAGAGGAAGTACCGGTAGTTGGACTATAGAAAAAAAAAAAAAAAAACACACACACACACACACGGAAGTACCAAGTACCGATAATGGGTATTGTGTACACATCCCTGGTCATTTGGTTCCAGCCACAGACCTGACGACAAGTTAGCTTCAATATTTTCCCTTTTATTCTCCATTTGTAGCATTTTCTTGGGTTTTAATTTAGTGACTTGCCCTAATTTCCGATGTCCGTTACTTTGCGCCAGGTGCCTGATCATTAGTTTCGCAATGTTTCGTATGTTTTCAGTAGATTTAAAGAAAAATTGATGATGAAAGCCGGTGAGTTAACCAGGCGGGTTGAACAAACAATATGGCGACCGAGTGAAACTTGGGAAGCAGGCTGGTTGTCCCTTGGGGCAATTATTGTCTGAATAATACATTACTTATAATAAATACCTGATAATTGCAGGCTTAAGGTTAAAGAAAGTCGTAATATTTAAGTTTTTTTGTATTTAATTTGGTCAGATAATACACTTAGCACCAAACAAGATGATAGACATAGCCCTATGATATTTTTGTCACAATTAGAATACTATAATATTGCATAACAGGGCATATTCATTGTTTTATTCACAAGTTATTTAGCAATATTCACAAAATAGTAGGTTAGGGCTACTTCATCCACAATATCTCACTCCTTCGGAACTTGTCTCGTGACAATCTCGTCGCGATCGAAGTTATCTGGTAGACTATCGCGTTAATTGCGTTACTGTCTCACTGTAATCGCCAGGTCATACCAAAAACAGCGTTGCCAATAATGACGGATAGCTGAAATCGCAATGAAGGACGCAATGACATCGTAATTAATCGATATTGTCGCAATGATGTTGCACAATTGTCGCACAATATTCGCAATTATCGTTTGAAGGTCGACCAATTCGCACACCTTTTCCATGAGTTGCGACAAACGAGACCTTGGTGCGAATACTGAGATTCTACTGAGATAAGGTGAGAATGAAGTGAGACAATGCCCGATTATGCAAGGTGCGAATACTGAGATTCTACTGAGATAAGGTGAGAATGAAGTGAGACAATGCCCGATTATGTCGCATTTGTCGCAGCAGTCCTCCATTCGCACCCGGATTTTAAACTTTTCAAAATCTAACGGCGACCCTAGCGACTTCTGGGGGACTCGTGGGGGGGTTGGTGAGACTATTGTGAGAATACTGCGATTGAATATGACTTTATGGTTGATTAATGCGAATACTGGACATAGAAAAAAACCCTGTCGCAAGCTGTCGCATCCATTCGAAGTCGCCGAGTCGCACAGTGGGATCCCGCCTCAAAAAATCGTCTTAGTTTGCTCTTCATCGCGAACTCGCCATTTAAAAATCGTGTGGTCCGTATCAAAAACGTATGGTCCATATCAAAGTCGTAAGGTCCGTATCAAAGACGTATGGTCCGTATCAAATACTACGTATGGTCCATATCAAAGTCATCTGGTTCGAAAAGTTGCCACCAACATGGTGCCAACACCCCATCAGTACCCACCATCTACCCTACAGTTCCCCCCAGCTACCCATAGCACCTGCCAGCCACCCTACAGTACCCGCCAGCCACCCCACAGTAACCGCCAACCAACCTACAGTACCCACCAGCCACTCTACAGTACCCACCAGCCACCCTACAGTACCCACCAGCCACCCTACAGTACCCACCAGCTACCCATAGCACCTGCCAGCCACCCTACAGTACCCGCCAGCCATCCCACAGTACCCGCCAGCCACCCTACAGTACCCGCCAGCCACCATACAGTACCAGCCAGCCACCCTACAGTACCCACCAGCCACCCTACAGTACCCACCAGCCACCCTACAGTACCCACCAGCCACCCTACAGTACCCACCAGCCACCCTACAGTACCCACCAGCCACCCTACAGTACCCACCAGCCACCCTACAGTACCCACCAGCCACCCTACAGCACCCACCAGCTACCCATAGCACCTGCCAGCCACCCTACAGTACCCGCCAGCCACCCTACAGTACCCGCCAGCCACCCTACAGTACCCACCAGCCACCCTACAGTACCCACCAGCCACCCTACAGTACCCACCAGCCACCCTACAGTACCCACCAGCCACCCTACAGTACCCACCAGCCACACCACAGTACCCACCAGCCACCCTACAGTACCCACCAGCCACCCTACAGTACCCACCAGCCACCCTACAGTACCCACCAGCCACCCTACAGTACCCACCAGCCACCCTACAGTACCCACCAGCCACCCTACAGTACCAGCCAGCCACCCTACAGTACCTGCCAGCCACCCTACAGTACCCACCAGCCACCCTACAGTACCCACCAGCCACCCCACAGTACCCACCAGCCACCCTACAGTTCCTGCTAGCTACCCACAGCACCTGCCAGCCACCCACAGTACCCGCCAGCTACCCTACAGTACCCGCCAGCTACCCAACAGTGCCCACCAGCCACCCCACAGTGCCCACCAACCATCCCACAGTACCCGCCAGCCACCCTACAGTACCGCCACACACCCTACAGTACCCACCTGCCACCCAACAGTACCCACCAGCCACCCCACGGCACCCACCAGCCGCCCTACAGTACCGCCAGCCACCCTGCAGCATCTGCCAACCACCCTACAGTACCCGCCAGCCACCCTGCAGCCTCCGCCACCCTACAGAACCCGCCAGCCACCCTACAGTACCCGCCAACCACCCTACAGTACCCGCCAGCCACCCTACTGTACCCACCAGCCACCTTACAGTACCCACCAGCCACCCTACAGTACCCACCAGCCACCCCACAGTACCCGCCACACACCCTACAGTACCCACCAGCCACCCTACAGTACCCACCAGCCACCCCACAGTACCCGCCAGCCACCCCACAGTACCCGCCAGCCACCCCACAGTACCTGCCAGCCACCCTACAGTACCCGCCAGCCACCCCACAGTACCCGCCAGCCACCCTACAGTACCCACCAGCCACCCTACAGTACCCACCAGCCACCCTACAGTACCCACCAGCCACCCTACAGTACCCACCAGCCACCCTACAGTACCCACCAGCCACCCTACAGTACCCACCAGCCACCCTACAGTACCCACCAGCCACCCCACAGTAGCAACCAGCCACCGCACAGTACCCACCAGCCACCCTACAGTACCCACCAGCCACCCTACAGTACCCGCCAGCCACCCTACAGTACCCGCCAGCCACCCTACAGTACCCACCAGCCACCCTACAGTACCCACCAGCCACCCTACAGTACTGCCAGCCACCCTACAGTACCCACCAGCCCAGCAGCCACCCTGCAGTACCCACCAGCCACCCTACAGTACCCACCCCCCACACCAAAGTACCAGCCAGCCACCCTACAGTACCCACCAGCCACCGTACAGTACCCGCCAGCCACCCTACAGTACCCACCAGCCACCCTACAGTAACCGCCAGCCACAGCACAGTACCGCCAGCCACCCTACAGTACCCACCAGCCACCCTACAGTATCCGCCAGCCACCCTACAGTACCCACCAGCCACCCTAGAGTACCCACCAGCCACCCTACAATACCCGCCAGCCACCCTACAGTACCCACCCGCCACACCAAAGTACCAGCCAGCCACCCTACAGTACCAGCCAGCCACCCCACAGTACCCGCCAGCCACCCCACAGTACCCGCCAGCCACCCCACAGTACCAGCCAGCCACCCCACAGTACCCGCCAGCCACCCTACAGTACCAGCCAGCCACAGCACAGTACCCACTAGCCACCCTACAGTACCCACCCTCCACACCAAAGTACCAGCCAGCCACCCTACAGTACCGCCAGCCACCCTACAGTACCCGCCAGCCACCCTACAGTACACACCAGCCACCCTACAGTACCCACCAGCCACCCTACAGTACCCACCAGCCACCCTACAGTACTCACCAGCCACCCTACAGTACCCACCAGCCACCCTACAGTACACACCAGCCACCCTACAGTACCCACCAGCCACCCTACAATACCCACCTGCCACACCAAAGTACCAGCCAGCCACCCTACAGTATCCGCCAGCCACAGCACAGTACCCGCCAGCCACCCTACAGTACCCACCAGCTACCCCACAGTAGCCACCCAGCCACCCTACAGTACCCACCAGCCACCTACACCCACCAGCCACCCTAGTACCCACCAGCCAACCTACTGTACACCACACCAAGTACCAGCCACCCTACAGTACCCACCATAGTATCCGCCAGCCACAGCACAGTACCCACCAGCCACCCTACAGTACCCACCAGCCACCCTACAGTACCCCCCCGCAACACCAAAGTACCAGCCAGCCACCATACAGTATCCGCCAGCCACAGCACAGTACCCACCAGCCACCCTACAGTACCCACCCGCAACACCAAAGTACCAGCCAGCCACCCTACAGTATCCGCCAGCCACAGCACCGTACCCACCAGCCACCCTACAGTACCCACCAGCCACCCTACAGTACCCACCAGCCACACCAAAGTACCAGCCAGCCACCCTACAGTACCCGCCAGCCACAGCACAGTACCCACCAGCCACCCTACTGTACCCACCAGCACACCAAAGTACCAGCCAGCCACCCTACAGTACCCGCCAGCCACAGCACAGTACCCACCAGCCACCCTACAGTACCCACCAGCCACACTACAAGTACCAGCCAGCCACCCTACAGTATCCGCCAGCCACCTACAGTACCCACCACCCACCCTCCAGTACCCGCCAGACGCCCTTCAGTGCCCACCAGCCAACCTACAGTACTCACCAGCCACCCTACAGTACCCACCAGCCACCCTACAGTACCCACCAGCCACCCTACAGTACTCACCAGCCACCCTACAGTACCCACCAGCCACCCTACAATACCCGCCAGCCACCCTACAGTACCCACCCGCCACACCAAAGTACCAGCCAGCCACCCTACAGTATCCGCCAGCCACAGCACCGTACCCACCAGCCACCCTACAGTACCAACCAGCCACCCTACTGTACCCACCCGCCACACCAAAGTACCAGCCAGCCACCCTACAGTATCCGCCAGCCACAGCACAGTACCCACCAGCCACCCTACTGTACCCACCCGCCACACCAAAGTACCAGCCAGCCACCCTACGGTATCCGCCAGCCACCCTACAGTACTCTCCAGCCACCCCACAGTACCCACCAGCCACCCTACAGTACCAGCCAGCCACCCCACAGTACCCACCAGCCACCCTACAGTACCCGCCAGCCACCCTACAGTACCCGCCAGCCACCCTACAGTACCCGCCAGCCACCCTACAATACCCACCAGCCACCCTACAGTACCTGCCAGCCACCCCACAGTACCCGCCAGCCACCCCACAGTACCCACCAGCCACCCTACAGTACCACCAGCCACCCTACAGTACCCGCCAGCCACCTACAGTACCCACCAGCACCCTACAGTACCCACCAGCCACCCCACAGTACCGCCAGCCACCCCACAGTACCCGCCAGCCCTACAGTACCCGCCAGCCACCACAGTACCCGCCACACACCCTACAGTACCCAGCCACCCTACAGTACCCACCAGCCACCCCACGGCACCCATCAGCCGCCCTACAGTACCCGCCAGCCACCCTGCATTGCCAACCACCCTACAGTACCCGCAGCCACCTGCAGCATCCGCCAACCACCCTACAGTACCCGCCAGCCACCCTGCAGCATCCAGCCACACCACAGTACCCACCAGCCACCCTACAGTACCCACCAGCTACCCTATAGTACCCACCAGCCACCCTACAGTACCCACCAGACACCCCACAGTACCCACACACCCTACATTACCCACCTGCACACAACAGTACCCGCCAGCCACCCACGGCACCCATCAGCCTACAGTACACGCCAGCCACCCTGCAGCATCTGCCAACCACCCTAAGTACCCGCCAACCACCCCACAGTACCCGCCAGCCACCCTACAGTACCCACCAGCCACCCTACAGTACCCGCCAACCACCCTACAGTACCCGCCAGCCACCCCACAGTACCACCAGCCACCCTACAGTACCACCAGCCACCCTACAGTACCCACCAGCCACCCTACAGTACCCACCAGCTACCCCACAGTACCACCAGCCACCGCACAGTACCCACCAGCCACCCTACAATACCCACCAGCCACCCTACAGTACCGCCAGCCACCCTACAGTACCGCCAGCCACCCTACAGTACACACCAGCCACACTACAGTACCCAGCAGCCTCCCTACAGTACCTGCCAGCCTCCTTACAGTACCCGCCAGCCCAGCAGCCACCCTACAGTACCCACCAGCCACCCTACAATACCCACCCACCACACCAAAGTACCAGCCAGCCACCCTACAGTATCCGCCAGCCACAGCACAGGACCCGCCAGCCACCCTACAGTACCCACCAGCCACCCTACAGTATCCGCCAGCCACAGCACAGTACCCGCCAGCCACCCTACAGTACCCACCAGCTACCCCACAGTAGCCACCAGCCACCGCACACTACCCACCAGCCACCCTACAGCACCCACCAGCCACCCTACAATACCCACCAGCCACCCTACAATACCCACCCGCCACACCAAAGTACCAGCCAGCCACCCTACAGTATCCGCCAGCCACAGCACAGTACCCACCAGCCACCCTACTGTTCCCACCCGCCACACCAAAGTACCAGCCAGCCACCCTACAGTATCCGCCAGCCACCCTACAGTACCCACCAGCCACCCTACAGTACCCACCAGCCACCCTACAGTACCCACCAGCCACCCTACAGTACCCACCAGCCACCCTACAGTACTCACCAGCCACCCTACAGTACCCACCAGCCACCCTACAGTACTCACCAGCCACCCTACAGTACCCACCAGCCACCCTACAGTACCCACCAGCCACACCACAGCACCCGACAGCCACACTACAGTACCGTCAGCCACAGCACAGTACCCGCCAGCCACCCTACAGTACCCACCAGCTACCCCACAGTAGCCACCAGCCACCGCACAGTACCCACCAGCCACCCTACAGCACCCGCCAGCCACCCTACAATACCCACCAGCCACCCTACAGTACTCACCCGCCACACCAAAGTACCAGCCAGCCACCCTACAGTACCGCCAGCCACCTCACAGTACCCACCACCCACCTTACAGTACCCACCAGCCTCCCTACAGTACCCACCCGCAACACCATACAGTACCAGCCAGCCACCCTACAGTACCCAGCCACGCACAGTACCCACCAGCCACCCTACAGTACCCACCAGCCACCCTACAGTACCCACCCGCCACACCTACAGTACCAGCCAGCCACCCTACAGTATCCGCCAGCCACAGCACCGTACCCACCAGCCACCCTACAGTACCCACCAGCCACCCTACTGTACCCTCCCGCCACACCAAAGTACCAGCCAGCCACCCTACAGTATCCGCCAGCCACAGCACAGTACCCACCAGCCACCCTACTGTACCCACCCGCCACACCAAAGTACCAGCCAGCCACCCTACAGTATCCGCCAGCCACCCTACAGTACCCAACAGCCACCCTACAGTACCCACCAGCCACCCTACAGTACCCACCAGCCACCCTACAGTACCCACCAGCCACCCTACAGTACTCACCAGCCACCCTACAGTACCCACCAGCCACCCTACAGTACCCACCAGCCACCCTACAGTACTCACCAGCCACCCTACAGTACCCACCAGCCACCCTACAGTACCAGCCAGCCACCCCACAGTACAGCCACAGCCACAGCACAGTACCCACCAGCCACCCTACAGTACCCGCCAGCCACCCTACAATACCCACCCGCCACACCAAAGGACCAGGCAGCCACCCTACAGTACCAGCCAGCCACCCCACAGTACCCGCCAGCCACAGCACAGTACCCACCAGCCACCCTACAGTACCAGCCAGCCACCCTACAGTACCCACCAGCCACTCTACAGTACTTGCCAGCCACCATACAGTACTCACCTGCAGCCACCTTACAATACCCGCCAGCCACCCTACAGTACTCTCCAGCCACCCCACAGTACCCACCAGCCACCCTACAGTACCAGCCAGCCACCCCACAGTACCCTCCAGCCACCCTACAGTACCCGCCAGCCACCCTACAGTACCCGCCAGCCACCCTACAGTACCCGCCAGCCACCCTACAGTACCCACCAGCCACCCTACAGTACCTGCCAGCCACCCCACAGTACCCGCCAGCCACCCCACAGTACCCACCAGCCACCCTACAGTACCCGCCAGCCACCCTACAGTACCCGCCAGCCACCCTACAGTACCCGCCAGCCACCCTACAGTACCCGCCAGCCACCCTACAGTACCCACCAGCCACCCTACAGTACCTGCCAGGCACCCCACAGTACCCGCCAGTCACCCCACAGTACCCACAGCCACCCCACAGTACCCACCAGCCACCCTACAGTACCCACCAGCCACCCCACAGTACCCGCCAGCCGCCCTACACTACCCGCCAGCCACCCCCCAGTACCCGCCACACACCCTACATTACCCACCTGCCACCCAACAGTACCCACCAGCCACCCCACGGCACCCATCAGCCGCCCTACAGTACCCGCTAACCACCCTGCAGCATCTGCCAACCACCCTACAGTACCCGCCAGCCACCCTGCAGCATCCGCCAACCACCCTACAGTACCCGCCAGCCACCCTGCAGCATCCGCCAACCACCCCACAGTACCCACCAGCCACCCTTCAGTACCCACCAGCCACCTTATAGTACCCACCAGCCACCCTACAGTACCCACCAGCCACCCCACAGTACCCGCCACACACCCTACATTACCCACCTGCCACACAACAGTACCCGCCAGCCACCCCACGGCACCCATCAGCCGCCCTACAGTACACGCCAGCCACCCTGCAGCATCTGCCAACCACCCTAAGTACCCGCCAGCCACCCCACAGTACCCGCCAGCCACCCTACAGTACCCACCAGCCACCCTACAGTACCCACCAGCCACCCTACTGGACCCACCAGCCACCCTACAGTACCCACCAGCCACCCTACAGCACCCACCACCCACCCTACAGTACCCACCAGCCACCCTACAGTACCCACCAGCTACCCCACAGTAGCCACCAGCCACCGCACAGTACCCACCAGCCACCCTACAATACCCACCAGCCACCCTACAGTACCCGCCAGCCACCCTACAGTACCCGCCAGCCACCCTACAGTACTCACCAGCCACCCTACAGTACCCACCAGCCACCCTACAGTACCTGCCAGCCACCCTACTGTACCCACCAGCCCACCAGCCACCCTACAGTACCCACCAGCCACCCTACAATACCCACCCACCACACCAAAGTACCAGCCAGCCACCCTACAGTATCCGCCAGCCACAGCACAGGACCCGCCAGCCACCCTACAGTACCCACCAGCCACCCTACAGTATCCGCCAGCCACAGCACAGTACCCGCCAGCCACCCTACAGTACCCACCAGCTACCCCACAGTAGCCACCAGCCACCGCACACTACCCACCAGCCACCCTACAGCACCCACCAGCCACCCTACAATACCCACCAGCCACCCTACAATTCCCACCCGCCACACCAAAGTACCAGCCAGCCACCCTACAGTATCCGCCAGCCACAGCACAGTACCCACCAGCCACCCTACAGTACCCACCAGCCACCCTACTGTACCCACCCGCCACCCCACAGTACCCGCCAGCCACCCCACAGTACCAGCCAGCCACCCAACACTACCCACCAGCCACGCTACAGTACCAGCCAGCCACCCCACAGTACCCGCCAGCCACCCCACAGTACCCGCCAGCCACCCTACAGTACCCGCCACCCCACAGTACCCGCCAGCCACCCCACAGTACCCGCCAGCCACCCTACAGTACTCGCCAGCCACCCCACAGTACCCGCCAGCCACCCTACAGTACCCGCCAGCCACCCCACAGTACCCGCCAGCCACCCCACAGTACCCGCCAGCCACCCTACAGTACCCGCCAGCCACCCCACAGTACCCGCCACACACCCTACATTACCCACCTGCCACCCAACAGTACCCACCAGCCACCCCACGGCACCCATCAGCCGCCCTACAGTACCCACCCGCCACACCAAAGTACCAGCCAGCCACCCTACAGTACCAGCCAGCCACCCCACAGTACCCGCCAGCCACCCCACAGTACCCGCCAGCCACCCCACAGTACCAGCCAGCCACCCCACAGTACCCGCCAGCCACCCTACAGTACCAGCCAGCCACCCCACAGTACCCGCCAGCCACCCCACAGTACCCGCCAGCCACCCCCCAGTACCAGCCAGCCACCCCACACTACCCACCAGCCACGCTAAAGTACCAGCCAGCCACCCCACAGTACCCGCCAGCCACCCCACAGTACCCGCCAGCCACCCTACAGTACCCGCCAGCCACCCCACAGTACCCGCCAGCCACCCCACAGTACCCGCCAGCCACCCTACAGTACCCGCCAGCCACCCCACAGTACCCGCCACACACCCTACATTACCCACCTGCCACCCAACAGTACCCACCAGCCACCCCACGGCACCCATCAGCCGCCCTACAGTACCCGCCAGCCACCCTGCAGCATCTGCCAACCACCCTACAGTACCCGCCAGCCACCCTGCAGCATCCGCCAACCACCCTACAGTACCCGCCAGCCACCCTGCAGCATCCGCCAACCACCCCACAGTACCCACCAGCCACCCTTCAGTACCCACCAGCCACCTTATAGTACCCACCAGCCACCCTACAGTACCCACCAGCCACCCCACAGTACCCGCCACACACCCTACATTACCCACCTGCCACACAACAGTACCCGCCAGCCACCCCACGGCACCCATCAGCCGCCCTACAGTACACGCCAGCCACCCTGCAGCATCTGCCAACCACCCTAAGTACCCGCCAGCCACCCCAACAGTACCCGCCAGCCACCCTACAGTACCCACCAGCCACCCTACAGTACCCACCAGCCACCCTACTGGACCCACCAGCCACCCTACAGTACCCACCAGCCACCCTACAGCACCCACCACCCACCCTACAGTACCCACCAGCCACCCTACAGTACCCACCAGCTACCCCACAGTAGCCACCAGCCACCGCACAGTACCCACCAGCCACCCTACAATACCCACCAGCCACCCTACAGTACCCGCCAGCCACCCTACAGTACCCGCCAGCCACCCTACAGTCCTCACCAGCCACCCTACAGTACCCACCAGCCACCCTACAGTACCTGCCAGCCACCCTACTGTACCCACCAGCCCACCAGCCACCCTACAGTACCCACCAGCCACCCTACAATACCCACCCACCACACCAAAGTACCAGCCAGCCACCCTACAGTATCCGCCAGCCACAGCACAGTACCCGCCAGCCACCCTACAGTACCCACCAGCCACCCTACAGTATCCGCCAGCCACAGCACAGTACCCGCCAGCCACCCTACAGTACCCACCAGCTACCCCACAGTAGCCACCAGCCACCGCACACTACCCACCAGCCACCCTACAGCACCCACCAGCCACCCTACAATACCCACCAGCCACCCTACAATACCCACCCGCCACACCAAAGTACCAGCCAGCCACCCTAGAGTATCCGCCAGCCACAGCACAGTACCCACCAGCCACCCTACAGTACCCACCAGCCACCCAACTGTACCCACCCGCCACACCAAAGTACCAGCCAGCCACCCTACAGTATCCGCCAGCCACAGCACAGTACCCACTAGCCACCCTACTGTTCCCACCCTCCACACCAAAGTACCAGCCAGCCACCCTACAGTATCCGCCAGCCACCATACAGTACCCACCAGCCACCCTACAGTACCCACCAGCCACCCTACAGTACCCACCAGCCACCCTACAGTACCCACCAGCCACCCTACAGTACTCACCAGCCACCCTACAGTACCCACCAGCCACCCTACAGTACTCACCAGCCACCCTACAGTACCCACCAGCCACCCTACAATACCCACCTGCCACACCAAAGTACCAGCCAGCCACCCTACAGTATCCGTCAGCCACAGCACAGTACCCGCCAGCCACCCTACAGTACCCACCAGCTACCCCACAGTAGCCACCAGCCACCGCACACTACCCACCAGCCACCCTACAGCACCCACCAGCCACCCTACAATACCCACCAGCAACCCTACTGTACTCACCCGCCACACCAAAGTACCAGCCAGCCACCATACAGTATCCGCCAGCCACAGCACAGTACCCACCAGCCACCCTACAGTACCCACCAGCCACCCTACAGTACCCACCCGCAACACCAAAGTACCAGCCAGCCACCCTACAGTATCTGCCAGCCACAGCACAGTACCCACCAGCCACCCTACTGTACCCACCCGCCACACCAAATACCAGCCAGCCACCCTACAGTATCCGCCAGCCACAGCACCGTACCCACCAGCCACCCTACAGTACCCACCAGCCACCCTACTGTACCCACCCGCCACACCAAAGTACCAGCCAGCCACCCTACAGTATCCGCCAGCCACAGCACAGTACCCACCAGCCACCCTACTGTACCCACCCGCCACACCAAAGTACCAGCCAGCCACCCTACAGTATCCGCCAGCCACCCTACAGTACCCAACAGCCACCCTACAGTACCCACCAGCCACCCTACAGTACCCACCAGCCACCCTACAGTACCCACCAGCCACCCTACAGTACTCACCAGCCACCCTACAGTACCCACCACCCACCCTACATTACCCACCAGCCACCCTACAGTACTCACCAGCCACCCTACAGTACCCACCAGCCACCCTACAGTACCCGCCAGCCACCCTACTGTACCCACCAGCCACCCTACAGTACCCACCAGCCACCCTACAATACTCACCCGCCACACCAAAGGACCAGGCAGCCACCCTAGAGTACCAGCCAGCCACCCCACAGTACAGCCACAGCCACAGCACAGTACCCACCAGCCACCCTACAGTACCCGCCAGCCACCCTACAATACCCACCCGCCACACCAAAGGACCAGGCAGCCACCCTACACTACCAGCCAGCCACCCCACAGTACCCGTCAGCCACAGCACAGTACCCACCAGCCACCCTACAGTACCAGCCAGCCACCCTACAGTACCCACCAGCCACTCTACAGTACTTGCCAGCCACCATACAGTACTCACCTGCAGCCACCTTACAATACCCGCCAGCCACCCTACAGTACTCTCCAGCCACCCCACAGTACCCACCAGCCACCCTACAGTACCCGCCAGCCACCCTACAGTACCCGCCAGCCACCCTACAGTACCCGCCAGCCACCCTACAGTACCCACCAGCCACCCTACAGTACCTGCCAGCCACCCCACAGTACCCGCCAGCCACCCCACAGTACCCACCAGCCACCCTACAGTAACCACCAGCCACCCTACAGTACCCGCCAGCCACCCTACAGTACCCACCAGGCACCCTACAGTACCCGCCAGCCACCCCACAGTACCCGCCAACCACCCCACAGTACCCGCCAGCCGCCCTACAGTAGCCGCCAGCCACCCAACAGTACCCGCCACACACCCTACATTACCCACCTGCCACCCAACAGTACCCACCAGCCACCCCACGGCACCCATCAGCCGCCCTACAGTACCCGCCAGCCACCCTGCAGCATCTGCCAACCACCCTACAGTACCCGCCAGCCACCCTGCAGCATCCGCCAACCACCCTACAGTACCCGCCAGCCACCCTGCAGCATCCGCCAACCACCCCACAGTACCCACCAGCCACCCTTCAGTACCCACCAGCCACCTTATAGTACCCACCAGCCACCCTACAGTACCCACCAGCCACCCCACAGTACCCGCCACACACCCTACATTACCCACCTGCACACAACAGTACCCGCCAGCCACCCCACGGCACCCATCAGCCGCCCTACAGTACACGGCAGCCACCCTGCAGCATCTGCCAACCACCCTAAGTACCCGCCAGCCACCCCACAGTACCCGCCAGCCACCCTACAGTACCCACCAGCCACCCTACAGGACCCACCAGCCACCCTACTGGACCCACCAGCCACCCTACAGTACCCACCAGCCACCCTACAGCACCCACCACCCACCCTACAGTACCCACCAGCCACCCTACAGTACCCACCAGCTACCCCACAGTAGCCACCAGCCACCGCACAGTACCCACCAGCCACCCTACAATACCCACCAGCCACCCTACAGTACCCGCCAGCCACCCTACAGTACCCGCCAGCCACCCTACAGTACTCACCAGCCACCCTACAGTACCCACCAGCCACCCTACAGTACCTGCCAGCCACCCTACTGTACCCACCAGCCCACCAGCCACCCTACAGTACCCACCAGCCACCCTACAGTACCCACCAGCCACCCTACAATACCCACCCACCACACCAAAGTACCAGCCAGCCACCCTACAGTATCCGCCAGCCACAGCACAGGACCCGCCAGCCACCCTACAGTACCCACCAGCCACCCTACAGTATCCGCCAGCCACAGCACAGTACCCGCCAGCCACCCTACAGTACCCACCAGCTACCCCACAGTAGCCACCAGCCACCGCACACTACCCACTAGCCACCCTACAGCACCCACCAGCCACCCTACAATACCAACCAGCCACCCTACAATACCCACCCGCCACACCAAAGTACCAGCCAGCCACCCTACAGTATCCGCCAGCCACAGCACAGTACCCACCAGCCACCCTACAGTACCCACCAGCCACCCTACTGTACCCACCCGCCACACCAAAGTACCAGCCAGCCACCCTACAGTATCCGCCAGCCACAGCACAGTACCCACCAGCCACCCTACTGTTCCCACCCGCCACACCAAAGTACCAGCCAGCCACCCTACAGTATCCGCCAGCCACCCTACAGTACCCACCAGCCACCCTACAGTACCCACCAGCCACCCTACAGTACCCACCAGCCACCCTACAGTACCCACCAGCCACCCTACAGTACTCACCAGCCACCCTACAGTACCGACCAGCCACCCTACAGTACTCACCAGCCACCCTACAGTACCCACCAGCCACCCTACAATACCCACCTGCCACACCAAAGTACCAGCCAGCCACCCTACAGTATCCGTCAGCCACAGCACAGTACCCGCCAGCCACCCTACAGTACCCACCAGCTACCCCACAGTAGCCACCAGCCACCGCACAGTACCCACCAGCCACCCTACAGCACCCGCCAGCCACCCTACAATACCCACCAGCAACCCTACTGTACTCACCCGCCACACCAAAGTACCAGCCAGCCACCCTACAGTATCCGCCAGCCACAGCACAGTAAGCACAGTACCCACCAGCCACCCTACAGTACCCACCAGCCACCCTACAGTACCCACCCGCAACACCAAAGTACCAGCCAGCCACCCTACAGTATCTGCCAGCCACAGCACAGTACCCACCAGCCACCCTACAGTACCCACCAGCCACCCTACTGTACCCACCCGCCACACCAAAGTACCAGCCAGCCACCCTACAGTATCCGCCAGCCACAGCACCGTACCCACCAGCCACCCTACAGTACCCACCAGCCACCCTACTGTACCCACCCGCCACACCAAAGTACCAGCCAGCCACCCTACAGTATCCGCCAGCCACAGCACAGTACCCACCAGCCACCCTACTGTACCCACCCGCCACACCAAAGTACCAGCCAGCCACCCTACGGTATCCGCCAGCCACCCTACAGTACCCAACAGCCACCCTACAGTACCCACCAGCCACCCTACAGTAACCACCAGCCACCCTACAGTACCCACCAGCCACCCTACAGTACTCACCAGCCACCCTACAGTACCCACCACCCACCCTACAGTACCCACCAGCCACCCTACAGTACTCACCAGCCACCCTACAGTACCCACCAGCCACCCTACAGTACCAGCCAGCCACCCCACAGTACAGCCACAGCCACAGCACAGTACCCACCAGCCACCCTACAGTACCCGCCAGCCACCCTACAATACCCACCCGCCACACCAAAGGACCAGGCAGCCACCCTACAGTACCAGCCAGCCACCCCACAGTACCCGCCAGCCACAGCACAGTACCCACCAGCCACCCTACAGTACCAGCCAGCCACCCTACAGTACCCACCAGCCACTCTACAGTACTTGCCAGCCACCATACAGTACTCACCTGCAGCCACCTTACAATACCCGCCAGCCACCCTACAGTACTCTCCAGCCACCCCACAGTACCCACCAGCCACCCTACAGTACCAGCCAGCCACCCCACAGTACCCTCCAGCCACCCTACAGTACCCGCCAGCCACCCTACAGTACCCGCCAGCCACCCTACAGTACCCGCCAGCCACCCTACGTACAGTACCCGCCAGCCACCCACAGTACCGTACCCACCAGCCACCCCACAGTACCCACCAGCCACCCTACAGTACCCGCCAGCCCTACAGTACCCGCCAGCCACCCTACAGTACCCGCCAGCCACCTACAGTACCCGCCAGCCACCCTACAGTACCCACCAGCCACCCTACAGTACCCACCAGCCACCCCACAGTACCCCCCCACAGTTACCCCTACAGTACTCGCCAGCCACACCACAGTACCCGCCAGCCACCCCACAGTACCCGCCAGCCACCCTACAGTACCCGCCAGCCACCCCACAGTACCCGCCACACACCCTACATTACCCACCTCCTACCCAACAGTACCCACCAGCCACCCCACGGCACCCATCAGCCGCCCTACAGTACCCGCCAGCCACCCTGCAGCATCTGCCAAGTACCCTAAGTACCCGCCAGCCACCCCACAGTACCCGCCACACACCCTACATTACCCACCTGCCACCCAACAGTACCCGCCAGCCACCCCACGGCACCCATCAGCCGCCCTACAGTACCCGCCAGCCACCCTGCAGCATCCGCCAACCACCCTAAGTACCCGCCAGCCACCCCACAGTACCCGCCAGCCACCCTACATTACCCCCCTGCCACCCAACAGTACCCGCCAGCCACCCCACGGCACCCATCAGCCGCCCTACAGTACCCGCCAGCCACCCAGCACCCGCCAACCACCCTACAGTACCCACCAGCCACCCTACAGTACCCACCAGCCACCCCACAGTACCCGCCAGCCACCCTACAGTACCCACCAGCCACCCTACAGTACCCACCAGCCACCCTACAGTACCCACCAGCCACCCTACAGTACCCGCCAGCCACCCTACAGTACCAACCAGCCACTCTACAGTACCCACCAGCCACCCTACAGTACCCACCAGCCACCCTACAGTACCCGCCCACCACCCTACAGTACCCACCAGCCACCCAACAGTACCCGCCAGCCACCCCACAGTACCCACCAGCCACCCCACAGACCCACCAGTCACCCCACAGTACCCACCAGCCACCTTACAGTACCCAGCAGCCACCCCACAGTACTCGCCAGCCACACCACAGTACCCGCCAGCCACCCCACAGTACCCGGCAGCTACCCCACAGTACCCGCCAGCTACCCCACAGTACCCACTAGCCACCCCACAGTACCCACCAGCCACCCTACAGTTACCGCCAGCCACCCCACAGTACCCACTAGCCAAACCACAGTACCCACCAGCCACCCTACAGTACCCACCAGCCACCCCACAGTACACACCAGCCACCCTACAGTTCCTGCCAGCTACCCACAGCACCTGCCAGCCACCCCACAGTACCCGCCAGCCACCCTACAGTACCCGCCAGCTATCCATAGCACCTGCCAGCCACCCTACATTACCCACCAGCCACCCTACAGTACCCACCAGCCACCCTACAGTACCCGCCAGCCACCCTACAGTACCCACCAGCCACCCTACAGTACCCACCAGCCACCCTACAGTACCCACCAGCCACCCTACAGTACCCACCAGCCACCCTACAGTACCCACCAGCCACCCTACAGTACCCACCAGCCACCCTACAGTACTCACCAGCCACCCTACAGTACCCACCAGCCACCCTACAATACCCACCTGCCACACCAAAGTACCAGCCAGCCACCCTACAGTATCCGCCAGCCACAGCACAGTACCCGCCAGCCACCTTACAGTACCCACCAGCCACCCCACAGTAGCAACCAGCCACCGCACAGTACCCACCAGCCACCCCACAGCACCCACCAGACACCCTACAGTACCCACCAGCAACCCTTCTGTTCTCACCCGCCACACCAAAGTACCAGCCAGCAACCCTACAGTATCCGCCAGCCACAGCACAGTACCCACCAGCCACCCTACAGTACCCACCAGCCACCCTACAGTACCCTCCCGCCACACCAAAGTACCAGCCAGCCACCCTACAGTATCTGCCAGCCACAGCACAGTACCCACCAGCCACCCTACAGTACCCACCAGCCACCCTACTGTACCCACCCGCCACACCAAAGTACCAGCCAGCCACCCTACAGTATCCGCCAGCCACAGCACAGTACCCACCAGCCACCCTACAGTACCCACCAGCCACCCTACTGTACCCACCCGCCACACCAAAGTACCAGCCAGCCACCCTACAGTATCCGCCAGCCACAGCACAGTACCCACCAGCCACCCTACTGTACCCACCCGCCACACCAAAGTACCCACCAGCCACCCTACAGTATCCGCCAGCCACCCTACAGTACCCACCAGCCACCCTACAGTACCCACCAGCCACCCTACAGTACCCACCAGCCACCCTACAGTACCCACCAGCCACCCTACAGTACTCACCAGCCACCCTACAGTACCCACCAGCCACCCTACAGTACCCACCAGCCACCCTACAGTACTCACCAGCCACCCTACAGTACCCACCAGCCACCCTACAGTACCCGCCAGCCACCCTACAGTACCCACCAGCCACCCTACAGTACCCACCAGCCACCCTACAGTACCCACCAGCCACCCCACAGTACCCGCCAGCCACCCCACAGTACCTGCCAGCCACCCTACAGTACCCGCCAGCTACCCTACAGTACCCACCAGCCACACCAAAGTACCAGCCAGCCACCCTACAGTACCAGCCAGCCACCCCACAGTACCCGCCAGCCACAGCACAGTACCCACCAGCCACCCTATAGTACCAGCCAGCCACCCTACAGTACCCACCAGCCACTCTACAGTACTTGCCAGCCACCATACAGTACTCACCTACAGCCACCTTACAGTACCCGCCAGCCACCCTACAGTACCCACCAGCCACCCCACAGTACCCACCAGCCACCCTACAGTACCCGCCAGCCACCCCACAGTACCCACCAGCCACCCTACAGTACCCGCCAGCCACCCTACAGTACCCGCCAGCCACCCTACAGTACCCGCCAGCCACCCTACAGTACCCACCAGCCACCCCACAGTACCCGCCAGCCACCCCACAGTACCCACCAGCAACCCTACAGTTCCTGCCAGCTACCCACAGCACCTGCCAGCCACCCCACAGTACCCGCCAGCCACCCTACAGTACCCGCCAGCCACCCTACAGTACCCGCCAGCCACCCCACAGTACCCGCCACACACCCTACATTACCCACCTGCCACCCAACAGTACCCACCAGCCACCCCACGGCACCCATCAGCCGCCCTACAGTACCCGCCAGCCACCCTGCAGCATCCGCCAACCACCCTAAGTACCCGCCAGCCACCCCACAGTACCCGCCAGCCACCCTACATTACCCCCCTGCCACCCAACAGTACCCGCCAGCCACCCCACGGCACCCATCAGCCGCCCTACAGTACCCGCCAGCCACCCTGCAGCATCCGCCAACCACCCTAAGCACCCGCCAGCCACCCTTCAGTACCCACCAGCCAGCTTATAGTACCCGCCAGCCACCCTAGAGTACCCACCAGCCACCCCACAGTACCCGCCACACACCCTACATTACCCACCAGCCACCCTAAGTACCCACCAGCCACCCTACAGTACCCACCAGCCACCCTAAGTACCCGCCAGCCACCCTACAGTACCCGCCAGCCACCCTACAGTACCCACCAGCCACCCTAAGTACCTGCCAACCACCCCACAGTACCCACCACACACCCTACATTACCCACCTGCCACCCAACAGTACCCACCAGCCACCCCACAGTACCCGCCAGCCACCCTACAGTACCAGCCAGCCACCCCACAGTACCCGCCAGCCACTCCACAGTACCCGCCAGCCACCCCACAGTACCAGCAAGCCACCCCCCACTACACGCCAGCCACCCTACAGTACCAGCCAGCCACCCCACAGTACCCACCAGCCACCCAACAGTACCCGCCAGCCACCCTACAGTACCCGCCAGCCACCCCCCAGTACCCGCCAGCCACCCCACAGTACCCGCCAGCCACCCTACAGTACCCGCAAGCCACCCCACAGTACCCGCCACACACCCTACATTACCCACCTGCCACCCAACAGTACCCACCAGCCACCCCACGGCACCCATCAGCCGCCCTACAGTACCCGCCAGCCACCCTGCAGCATATGCCAACCACCCTACAGTACCCGCCAGCCACCCTGCAGCATCCGCCAACCACTCTACAGTACCCGCCAGCCACCCTGCAGCATCCGCCAACCACCCCACAGTACCCACCAGCCACCCTTCAGTACCCACCAGCCACCTTATAGTACCCGCCAGCCACCCTACAGTACCAGCCAGCCACCCCACAGTACCCGCCAGCCACTCCACAGTACCCGCCAGCCACCCCACAGTACCAGCAAGCCACCCCCCACTACACGCCAGCCACCCTACAGTACCAGCCAGCCACCCCACAGTACCCACCAGCCACCCCACAGTACCCGCCAGCCACCCTACAGTACCCGCCAGCCACCCCACAGTACCCGCCAGCCACCCCACAGTACCCGCCAGCCACCCTACAGTACCCGCAAGCCACCCCACAGTACCCGCCACACACCCTACATTACCCACCTGTCACCCAACAGTACCCACCAGCCACCCCACGGCACCCATCAGCCGCCCTACAGTACCCGCCAGCCACCCTGCAGCATATGCCAACCACCCTACAGTACCCGCCAGCCACCCTGCAGCATCCGCCAACCACTCTACAGTACCCGCCAGCCACCCTGCAGCATCCGCCAACCACCCCACAGTACCCACCAGCCACCCTTCAGTACCCACCAGCCACCTTATAGTACCCGCCAGCCACCCTACAGTACCCACCAGCCACCCCACAGTACCCGCCACACACCCTACATTACCCACCTGCCACCCAACAGTACCCGCCAGCCACCCCACGGCACCCATCAGCCGCCCTACAGTACCCGCCAGCCACCCTGCAGCATCTGCCAACCACCCTAAGTACCCGCCAGCCACCCCACAGTACCCGCCAACCACCCTACATTACCCTCCAGCCACCAAACAGTACCCGCCAGCCACCCTACAGGACCCACCAGCCACCCTACAGCACCCACCAGCTACCCCACAGTAGCCACCAGCCATAACATAAATGAATTCTTGTACATTCGTAGAAGTACTGAACTCGTGTACTTATGGAGAAGTAATTACTTCAAAAGTAAAAGTCGTAGTAGCAACTACCGAGATTTTTCAAAAATCTATTGCTTCACAACTAAAGCTACTTACAACAAGAATTGTTGTAACAATACTATTGGCCTTTAGCACAATTTCCTGCAATGAATACTACAGAGAAATTTTATAATACAATGCCTACAAACAGTATCACAGCTCGTATGTTCCGAACACATACTCCGGAGGGGTCTAGGGTGTCCTATGTCACACTGACTGCACCCTCCCCCCCCTTTTTCTTGAAATTAAACAAAACGTGACTAAAAGGGCCACCTAGACCCTCTGCCGTAAAGCTATACATGGCAAGGAAGGTTTGTCCAGAGCTACTGAAAGGTATCGAGTCAAAATCTCCTGATTAGAGGCCCACAACTGTGTGGACTTAATAACTTCCACCGAAAGATTATTAAGGAAACGTAAAGAGGCTGTCCCCTTGCGTAAATCGTGGGTCTTACCCACAACGCCGGGATTCTTCTCTTTAAAGTCCTCGACCAAGAGAGAAGCCAGTGTACGCTCCATCAAGCGTTCACCCGGACTTGCGACCCATAAAGCACCCTGGTGATTTAGAGGTGCCACTCTTAAATATTTGGTTAGAGCTTGCACTGGGCAAAAAAAGATGGTGCACCTTTCCCCTTTTTAACGCCGGCACCGTGAACTCTGAAAACACGTGTTCACTGTGCTCATTCTTGGCTATGAATCCTGGGGAAGGTGCAATGTGAATACACTCATGAAGCCTATCAAACCTGAGGCAATTAGGTGTGTTGCTCATCGCCGCCAGCTCAGATACTCTGTTCCCGGTAGCCAAAGCCATAAGGAATACTGCCCTTTTGTAAAATCTGCAGTCTTTGGTACATACGGGAACGAGAATAACTACGATGCTTTGTCCAGAGACCATGTAGGCCTGAGCTGATGGGGAGGTGGGCGGAGTTTAAAACCTGCCCTCATAAATCAATTTCACATAAATGTTTCTGCATGAACAGATACATTAAATAATTAACAACCAACGCCACCGAGGGCACAGTTTGTTTTGTTCTAAGAATCCAAGACATAAAAGCTTGCCAATGCGATTGAAACTGTCGCTTTGTAGACTGGGTATATTGATTCGTGAATATCTTGGTCACGTCGCTACCATATGGTATGGTGCTAGCCACTTGGCCTCCTGAATGTCCATAATGAACAAGTCCGCGAGGTTTCTAGGTTGCCAATTGTGTTCTAAGTGGAACAACCCGACCGGGAGTGACACTGGGTGCGGGCACCACGTGTACAACTGCTGGTACCACACTGCACCGGCCACAGGGGCGCGATTAGCGAGACTACGCCTCGCTAATCCTGTAGTTTGTTGACTACGTGGCACATTAGAGACGCGTCTGGCGGCGGAAAATAGATAAATGGAACTCAACCTGTTCTCGTCCGTCATCAGAGCGTCAGGTCCGCCCGCCGGCGTTATCGTCCGGCGGGTGAGGTACAGTGGGAGTTTGCAAGTCTTCTCAGACGCAAACAAATCCACTTGTGGATGGTAATGCTCCGCACACGCAAGAGCGCCCATTCTACTGATGTGCTTTGTCTCTGAGACAGAGCGTCTGCCCAGACGTTTGCTACGCCTGGGAGATAAGATGCGTGAAGATGAATGTTCTGCCTGTTGGCTAGTATAAAAATCTTTTCTGACACGTTTAGCCACTTCCGAGATCTTATTGACCCTTGTTTCTGAATACAGTGAACCACATTCAGATTGTCCATTCTGAAGGCCACCGACTTGCCCCGTAAAGCAGAGCCGTGAGCCTGAAGGACAGATAAGGGGACTAGTAAGTCTTTGACATTGATGTGGAAGATTTCTAAATGGGACTAAAACCTTTGACCCTGATGCCCGAGGTTTGACTAAAAGCCCCAACCTATCATGCCTGACGCATCCATGTCCACCCATACCGACGGCGGAGGAGAGGTTCATGACATGACTGCGTGCAACATTTCTCTCGTCGCCCAAACTGCTAGTAAGTTGTGTAATAACGTTGGGATAGGCCATACTATCCCCGCCGGTAATAGTGGGAAAAATTTGTTGCCCTCCAAGATTAAACGTTAGACTTACAACCGGCCCAACTTCACAGTTAGCTGAACCCCGTTGAGAGAACCGACTAGAGATTCCCACAGTCTCTGTGTCGTAGTCAGACTGTGGAGAAACATAAACAGTTTTTGCGAAATCTGTTTCGAGTGTCCACACTCTGACTCAGAGTGAGAGAAGCTGTGTCCTCGACCAGGCCTATCCCCTGAAATACTCGTGGGGGAACAAGGGTTTGACTTTTACTAAGTTGACCTTGAATCCTAGAGATATGAGATGGTTTAACGTAACGTAGACATGACTGATGCGTAACTTTTCTGTTTCTGCCACCACCAGTTAGTCGCCCAGATACCACCAGACCCTGATCCCTTGTTCTAACAAGGGCATCAGGGCTTGCGGGGACCTTGCTTGAATGCTTGTGCCAAATTGAAAACAGTCTTCCAAACTGCTGGTGAAATCAAAGAAGGAATTAGAACTGGAGACAGAACTACTTGGCTTGCAATACGGTCAAGAAGTTTCTTCACTAAGAACATCCTCAGATCCTGCCTTGCTCGAACTGCCTCTAATAAGGCCGTCCGAATATCTCCTAAAGACTTGGATGGAAGTCTGGAGAAGCAAGCGCCGGGAAAGTTCAATGGCTTTCCTGACTTCCGCGGCTTCTATTGCCTGAGAAGAGCGTAACAGAGACTTTGTTACTTGCTGGGAACCATATATTGCGAAAACAGTTTAAACGCTTTTCCTCTTAACCTAAACTCGCGGTCTAGGTAAGCTGGGGAAGGCGTGCTAAAGGGAGCTTATAATTCGCCCAAATTGATTATTTGGGGGGTGGCAGCCAAGCAGAGGGGACTCCGCCGGCACCAAAAACCGGAAGAGAGAACCAAGAATGGCGTTCTGGAGGGATTTGGTGGGAAGAATAAGTCATGGTTATAATAACTTGGAATGTCCTTAATATGAACATCCAAAACATTTCCGTAACATTGCTACCCCTGACTCATCAGGCCCGTATAAAAGAGGCATAGCTCCTGTTTTTTGACTGGCGCCTTGTCTAAAGGAGGGGGAGATATGTCTGATATGACTCGCACAGTGGAAGTAGTGAGAGCTGCTGTGCCTGGCACATTGGAAATTGGGTCTGACACAAGCGGATGGTTAGGTATTTTAGCTAAAGCAAAGGATGTAGCCAGAGGTCGCACATTCGTCGACATCGCGGGATCTCCCGTATCAGAAGGAGTTTCCGGCGTAGGGCCAAAGAACCTATTAAGTGCATTCAATAGTAGTCCATCAATCTCTTCCGCCGGTACATACCTAGCCGATGACGAACTCCGTGGAGATTCGACAGTACCCTGAGAGTCGCCTAGAAGGTGACTGGACTCTTCAACCTCCATCTCTGAGACCAGAGATCGTTGTTCTTCATCCGTTAAGTCTGGCTTATCATGGGAAGATCCCGCCGAAGCCGGGACCTCCACATGTTGCCATGTTCAAACTGGGATAGAAGATGGTACATCGGCATCCCGGTGGACGTCAGCACTAGTTGAGTCACAAAGGGATGTGTTCTGTCCTGCCAGGACTGTAGGTATCGCCATACACCTTGGCTGTGGCTGTCCCTCGCTTGCGAGCTCGGTATACTCTCTGAAAGAGAGCCCTGTAAAGGTTTATGATAATTAAAAGCTCCCATAGCTCATTAACACATTGAAAGCAGAGCTGGTGAGCAAAATCATAAAGTATACTAATTAATTTAATTTATATTTAATTGTATTAAAATAAATTACTATAAATAAACACAATATTATCATAATATAATCATAGAAAATATATATGGTTATTATTATTCAGTGATTAAATTATTTCATTAACAAATAAAAATAATATAGGGATACCTGATCTTAACGGCGTTGAACATACAGCAATGAGAGGTTCAAGTGCCGACATGACAGAGACTGGGGGAAAACTACCCCGCCCCCGGGAACTACCTGGTCACCTGGTGCAACACCGGTACTCCGCCCTGGAAAGAGAAATTTCCGGGGATTAATGCTCATAGGGTTACACCCAAAAAATGGTACAAAATATGTGCCACAAAACCGCCGGTCAACGAACCGTAGCACTCCACCACTACTTTTCGTTTTCCTTTAGTTTCATATTAAAGATTTCAGGATATATTTACCTGTCCAGAAGATTTAAGCATATCTTCTGAATCCTCATAAAGATGAAGCATATCTTTATTAAAGATGAAGTCTTTCAAGTATCCCTTTACACTTGAAACACTAGTAAGATTCCGGCATCTTTTTATCCCATAAAAAGTCTAAGCCTATCCTAATCTCTAATCCGGCTTCTCCCAGAAGCCCTCATAGATCGCCGTCTTGAAGGCCGTGATACCCTATTGTATCAATCAATTGTTTGGCAAATTATCGCGAATTGCAAATCAGTTAATATAACCACCCGAAGGTACAACCGCCGGGTTTTATATGCAATGTCAAACCAATTGTACCTGCCCCAGACCTTTTTTGTAAAAAGGTCGCCGGGAGGGAAAGACTAAACAAACAAACAACATTGTTTCAATTGTTTATTAAAGATTTCAGCATATCTTTTACCTGTTCAAACGAATTAAGCATAACTTCTGAATCCTCATAAAGATGAAGCATATCTTTATTAAAGATGAAGTCTTTCAAGTATCCCTTTACACTTGAAACACTAGTAAGATTCAGGCATCTTTTTATCCCATAAAAAGTCTAAGCCTATCTTAATCTCTAATTCGGCTTCTCCCAGAAGCCCTCATAGATCGCCGTCTTGAAGGCCGTGATACCCTATTGTATCAATCAATTGTTTGGCAAATTATCGCGAATCGCAAATCCGTAAATATAACCACCCGAAGGTACAACCGCCGGGTTTTATATGCAATGTCAAACCAATTATACCTGCCCCAGACCTCTTTGTAAAAAAGTCGCCGGGAGGGAAAGACCAAACAAAATAACTGTGTGGAGCCCCCCTCGCCGGGAATAACACAGGAAGCCTGATCCCAGGCTCGACCACAGAAAACGCAGTTTCTGATGAGCCCTCAAGCGACCAAACTCGTCGGGGTAACTTACCTATTTTAGCCATCCTGACTAAAACTCGGTAAACAAAAACGGTGTTCTCGGAGCAACGAGAAAAACGCCGGAAAGGTAACCCACACCAAACGAGACATTACAGGAGGGCGTAATGAAAAAGCAATGAATAACACAGGAAGCCTGATCCCAGGCTCGACCACAGAAAACGCAGTTTCTGATGAGCCCTCAAGCGACCAAACTCGTCGGGGTAACTTACCTATTTTAGCCATCCTGACTAAAACTCGGTAAACAAAAACGGTGTTCTCGGATCAACGAGAAAAACGCCGGAAAGGTAACCCCCACCAAACGAGACATTTTAACACATTTTATACAAAGGGTGTGCGCAAAAATAGGGATACCTGAACAGGAGGGCGTAATGCATAAAGCAAAAACCGGGGCAAAGGTAGCCATGACAGAGACTGGTGGGAAACTTACTCCAGGTTCTGCATAGACCCGCCGGGACCCAGCTCTGGAAAAAATAAAATTTCCAGGAATTAATGCTCATAAGGTTAACCCAATCATGTTCGCACACAACTGTTAAATAACCCGCCGGGTAACGAGATGTAATACTCAACGACCACAGCTCGCTACGCGGTGGGGTTTCCTAAGTAAAAGATTTCAGAATATCTTAATTTGTCCAAAAGATTTATGAATACCCTCTGACATAATATATAAAGACCAGCATGGCGTTTATAAGTGATTAAGTCTTTCCGGTGGTGTTTGTTTCAAGATTAAAGTTTGGAAGAAAAAAAAACTAAAAAAGACGCCGGCCCCCGAATTATCTTGTAGATCAAAAACTGGGAAGCCTGACAAATATACGAGATCTAACTACTGCCGAAGTATCTTTTTAGATCGCCGTATGTTGAAGGCGGCGATACAAAACGTATCCCTCAATTGTCTGGTTAACTAACTGAATTGTAAATTCGTTATTCCCATCCGTCCAAGGAGCACCCGCCGGGTGTGAATAATAGTTTTAAAAAAACGTTAACCCCAATTGTGCCCTAAAGCGCCGTATGTTGAAGGAGGCGATACACAATGCATCCCTCAATTGTCTGGTCAACTAAACTGAATTTTGCAAATTCGGTCATCCCACCCTTCCAGGTTGCACCCACCGGGTGATTTAAAGTTTAAAAGTTAACCCCAATTGTTCCTATCCCCACTTCTTTGTAACAGATCGCCGGGGAGGAAATACAACTACAGCATAGTTTTATATTGGCTTTGCAAAACCGAAAAAACTACAAACAACACGTGTCCGTATGAACACTGTTAGATGGGTACAGCCAACCCGCCGGGAATCAGAAGGAGCCTGAAACAGGCACCCCAGAGACGCAGTCCTGGGGAGCCACAGACACCCACTCGCCGGGGAAACAAGCCTGTTTTAAACCACGCGTGGCCAAAACTTGGCAACCAGCCGGGGTTATCAAGGTGAAACCGAGAAAAACCCGCCGGAAATAACCCACCCCGTCCAGATACCATCTGAAAGCAACACCGGACCGAGGCGTAGCTAAAACACAACTAACGCCGGCCCAACATAGTCCGTGGAATTAGCCAGTACACAACTAACCCAGGACACATAAATAGTCTGTGGAATTAGCCAATACACAACTAAACCAGGACACACATGACACAGTAGTACATATTTAGAAAATAAATCAATAACACTTGTATATGTGGTAAAGCTACGAGAGGCTGGCTAGGCCTAGGCAGACGGATAACAGTAACATGTCGGAATATAAACAAAAAGCACTGAATTATATCACAACAGGAACCACCGCCAACACACCACTGTAGCAAACACTTCCGGCAAAGGGAAGAACTGACTCGGGACCCAGAAAAAACTTCACTAAGTGAAGAAAAATACGCTGGGAATGACAGCAAAAATACGCTACCTCATCAGAAAGATAAAAGGAAGCAATAACGTGTAATGAAAGCCGCCTGCATCACAAAGCTAGCTAACTGTGAAAAAGTTCACCTGTCCACAACAGGACCACGAGGGTACATCCGAAATAGATGCCCCAAACACACGACCCAAAATACACTGCACTGCGGGCAACTAGCCCAGGACACTCCTGCTACGCATATCCTAACCTTACTCGATACATCCCGGAGTAAACAAATGAGAAAAAACTCACTAGGGACGCAACAAATGCGGAAACCGCGGAGCGTGGGGAGACACGTCCGGGCAGGCTGAGCACAGAGCAGAGAAGGAAGAATGACGCCTGCAGTAGCGTCTGGTCAAAAGATCCACACAAGTACATCCACGATATGATGGAAAGCTTATTGAATAGTTATTCTTATTTTCTTTTTGTTTTTATTTTTTAAGAAGTTTTTTCGTAGTGAGAACCCAATTCATTATGACTGAAGCCATGAGTGAGGTCGCGTGCGCTCATGATGAAGGCTCCTCAGTTTTTTAAATGCTCTGCGCGGTAGATTCAAACTACGGCGGATGAGTGTTTGAAGAGGGTGCCTTATGTAATAGTCATGTTCGTCAATGATGGAGGGGCCACTAATAATTTACCCGCTAGCCACCCTGCAGCATCTGCCAACCACCCTACAGTACCCGCCAGCCACCCTGCAGCATCTGCCAACCACCCTACAGTACCCGCCAGCCACCCTGCAGCATCCGCCAACCACCCCACAGTACCCACCAGCCACCCTTCAGTACCCACCAGCCACCTTATAGTACCCGCCAGCCACCCTACAGTACCCACCAGCCACCCCACAGTACCCGCCACACACCCTACATTACCCACCTGCCACCCAACAGTACCCGCCAGCCACCCCACGGCACCCATCAGCCGCCCTACAGTACCCACCAGCCACCCTACAATACCCACCCGCCACACCAAAGTACCAGCCAGCCACCCTACAGTATCCGCCAGCCACAGCACAGTACCCGCCAGCCACCCTACAGTACCCGCCAGCCACCCTACAGTATCCGCCAGCCACAGCACAGTACCAGCCAGCCACCCTACAGTACCCACCAGCTAACCCACAGTAGCCACCAGCCACCGCACAGTACCCACCAGCCACCCTACAGCACCCACCAGCCACCCTACAGTACTCACCAGCCACCCTACAATACCCACCAGCCACCCTACAATACCCACCGGCCATACCAAAGTACCAGCCAGCCACCCTACAGTATCCGCCAGCCACAGCACAGTACCCACCAGCCACCCTACAGTACCCACCAGCCACCCTACTGTACCCACCCGCCGCACCAAAGTACCAGCCAGCCACCCTACAGTATCCGCCAGCCACAGCACACTACCCACCAGCCACCCTACTGTACCCACCCGCCACACCAAAGTACCAGCCAGCCACCCTACAGTATCCGCCAGCCACCCTACAGTACCCACCAGCCACCCTACAGTACCCACCAGCCACCCTACAGTACCCACCATCCACCCTACAGTACCCACCAGCCACCCTACAGTACTCACCAGCCACCCCACACTACCCACCAGCCACCCTACAGTACCCACCAGCCACCCTACAGTACTCACCAGCCACCCTACAGTACCCACCAGCCACCCTACAATACCCACCTGCCACACCAAAGTACCAGCCAGCCACCCTACAGTATCCGCCAGCCACAGCACAGTACCCGCCAGCCACCCTACAGTACCCACCAGCTACCCCACAGTAGCCACCAGCCACCGCACAGTACCCACCAGCCACCCTACAGCTGGGTCGTAGGGTGGTCTATATGTTTTCTATATTTCTGTATGTTACCCTGTTTAGTCAACCTGAAAGTATATTTAAGTGGTGAATACACTATTTTGCACCCCAATTGAGCATCTAAAGATTACTATTTTCCTTGTTACCCTTATGAAAACAGATTATCAAGATTTTCCGATGTGGTACAAAAGGGGTTAATATTGGTTAAACTGGCTGAATTCAACTTTGGTAACAAGTTAATTTGACTTCTCCATGATGTTTACTATAATTCTACACATACAAAAAATAGTTACCAGATGGAGACCACGAAAATTTATTTCTAGGCCATTTTTGAGGATTAATCCTCTGGCCTAGGGGGCTCCCCGACTCTAATTGACCGAAACTGCAAGGCTTCAGGGGTATTTATACCTAAATCAATGAGAAGGTAACCAAAAGGAGTTTATACGGCATATACAGTATATATATATATCAATCAATCAATCAATCAATTTTATTTCGTAGATAAACTACGTATAACAAAAAATACATTACAATTACAATGTTTACTGTATAAACAGATTATCATAATATATGTATATAAATTCATACACATAAATATCCATAGTCTTCAGTTATTTTATGAAGTCCAGTAGGAACATCTGTTAAACTTATTAGAAGCTTTAGGATAATAGGATTAAAATATAATTAATAACATAATCAATGTATATTAGACTTAACACCTTAAGAGCGGGTGGAGGAGTATATATATTTGATGTGCCGCCCAGCGGGGGGTTTTACCATAAACAAGCTTGTTTCCGTGCTCGTTTTCATGCATAAACAAGAGCCAGAGCATAATACAAGTATGCATTCCTGAAAGGGCGTTAATTCAGCTTTCCAATGACACCAGAACCATCCTTCTACGATGGCTGGTTGTCTTGCAACGATCGTGCAACCGAAGGGCAAAATCGGTAAAATACGGTAATTTTCTTACATTATTATGTGTGAAACGAGTGAGAGAGGGTGGAGTACAAAGGAGTACAGCTCAGTAGCTCCACGGCCACCGTGGTGAGCGGTCATGAGGTAACCTACGCTCCTCCCACTGCTCCGCTCTCTCTCAGAGCACATTACGTGCTCAAAATTGCACTCGACAATAGCCGGGACCCGCCACATAGGCCACATTTATTTAACTCGACAATAGCCGGGTGCCGCCAGTTAAGGGTTAAACCACAACTAAATACGTGTGTTGTATAGTTACATAATAATCCATATAAGGGCCCGTTAACAGGACAAAATATAATAGGAAGCAATAGATTACAATTATTAGAAATTATAGCAGTCAGAATAAAATCGCTAATAGAGAATCTGTAATTAGGGGAACAAATATGGCAAGTATAACAGAATAAGAGTTATACAGTTTTAGAGTATCACAATTTGCGTTATAAGTTATATATTAATCGTCCAGTCCTTTCTTCATGTTTCTGAATCCAGGTTATTCGAGCATGTACAATATCTAGGGCAGTGTTTGACACATCCACGCTGTAAATATTTTTGAAAAGATGGTAGGTAAATGAATAGAAATATCCATTTTTAATTACTGATAGGTTAGATTTTATTAATAGGCTTTTTGATCTCAAAATTCTATGAAGATAAGGTGCATAAGATAGAGCTACATTATGTTTCAATAACAGTTGATTACAAATATCAGCAACCTGATGATTACTGGCGAAGGGTGGCGCTCCTATCATCCGTTTTAGTGATTTAGCATATGCTACTTCAAATGCCTTAAAATAACTGGATGTCAATGTAGTTTTATGATTCCATAGACACAGACCATAATCTGGTTTACTATATGAATTGAATAGAAATGTAGGGTATTTTTTTATCTACCTGACTAAAGTTTCTTATAATACTATCAAAACTTGCATACAATTTACTGAGTCTCTTTTCAATATCATCTTTATTTTTCAAATCATGATTAATTCTGTGTCCAAGGTATTGATAACTTTTAACCAATTCCAGCTCATCCTCCCCTAGTTTAATGTGACTATGTTCCTTTAGAAAATGTGAATTACCACTAACCATGCATTTGGTTTTTCCCTTATTAATTTTTAGTTTAAGCTTGTCAATTGAAGAGCAACATTTATTATAAAGTGTATTCATACTAGAGGTGGAATTGGCAAGTAATACAATGTCCATCTGCATATGCCAAAATGTTTAACTTATTTGTTCCAAAATTGGAACCTTCTATCATGTTGCAGATATCTGTTAAAAGAGAATCTATATACAGCTTAAAAAAAAACGGTGACAGAACACCACCCTGCCTTATACCATGCTCTATGTATTCGTAATTGCTCTGTGCTCCCTGCCATTTTATGCTAGCCTTTTGATTACGTAAATAGTGCATAATAATATATATGAGATCAGATGGAATTCCTATATCTATAAGTTTATTGCCCAAAATAAAATGATTTACCATGTCAAATGCTTTGGACAAATCTATGAAAGTAAGGAAACTTGTAACCTTAATATTTGAGTTCCTGTGCACGACTTCTTTCAGCAAAAAACATGCATCGGTCGTGGACAAATACCTCCGAAATCCAAACTGTCTTTCATTTAGCACAACTTTTTCCTCAAGAACATCCAACATTATCATTTCGAATAATTTTAACATGCATGATGACTGCATCACAGGGCGGTAATGATTTGAGTCAGAAATGTTTTTATTGGCATTTTTTACTATTGGAGTGATGGTATCTTTTAATAGATCCGGTGGTATATAACAATGTGAAAGGCAAATATTATAAAACCTGGATAAATGTTCCAGGAACTTCTCGGAAGTGCGTTTCAAAAAGACAGAATGGATCCCGTCATGACCAACACCATGGTTCAACCGAACAATATATTTCCTTAATGATGTCACCGAAGTTTGGAGGTACATTCTCCTGCCTTGATGCCATGTTTGCTTACAATTATTCATAAACACACGCTTACTTTCTTCATCTTGAGTTTGTTGGTTTATTAACCCGCTGAGTACCAGCTAAATATTTATAAATATTTATATAAATATTTATATATTTATAAATATAAATATAAAACCCAGGACCGGCTGATTCTGATTTTTTTTTTTATTCCAGAAACAATAGCGAATGGGTTAGGAATGAAGGAAAAACCATGAAAAACCGATCAAAAAGCTCAAAAAATGGTCCTACAGAGCCCCCGAAAACAGATTTTACAAGAGTAAAAAATTTAAGGCAATTTCCCCAAAAAACATGTTTTTGCGCGCTCACGCACACGCGGTTGGACTTTGAGAGTTTTCAACCATCGGCATGAGTGCGTGGGATACTTACACAGTTCCCATACAAATCTGAGCCCTCTAGGTACCATAGGACCGGAGTAATTGGGACCGGAGTGACGCTGATGCAAACAAGGCGTCGCTGGAGTTTAGCGTTACATACATTACTGACGCACTGTTTGCGTCGCTGGGGCTCAGTGGGTTAAGTATTTATTGTTAAAAATATCAACAATTTCTTCATCCTTGGTCCTACCATCTATCATACTTGATGTCTTCCCCTTTCCCTTTATACGTTTAACCTTTTTCCAAAATTGGCGTTTGTCTCTGTAGGCAAACATATCCATAATGGAATTACATATTTTTTTGTGTTCATTTAGTTTACATAGATTCATGGCACTCTTAAATTCCCTTCTATTGTTAATCATTTCATTGTGTTCAGAGGTATCAATAATCTTCCCTAAAGATACCCATCTTAAATAGGATTCTCTAGCCTTGGCATGCAAATGCTTTACCTGTCTGTTCCATCCAGGAACTACTTTAAATGTATTTACTTTAACCTGCTTAGTTGTGTAATCCTCTGAAGCCTCATTAACTGCTTTACATAATTGTTTATACAACATATCGATACTGTGCAGATGAACTTTATATCTACATCCTACACTAGAACATAGAAAAGCGTGGTGCTGGTTAAAGTTGTGTAAAATATAATCTACCCCACATGCAATATTGTCAATATCGTCTACTTTAAGTTTATTCCAGTTTATCCACATACAGTTTTGTATATCCTCATCAACAGACGCTACTCCAACATTACCTATGCATGGCCTTAGATTATGCTGAAATGATAGGTCAAAAGATAAAGGAAAGTGATCTGAGCCAAACTTATCTAATAAAACTTCAACATTGTTTACCTTGACATTTTCATGTACTCTCCCAACAACATGATCCAACCATCTACCATATGAATGACCGTATCCTAAAAAAGTATAAGTGTCCCTGTCCATTATATCAACATCAAAACAGTTTAATACATTGTTCTGCATAAAAGTAGTTAAGGTACGCCAGGCTCGTCCTGAGTGAGGGTCAGCATTAAAGTCTCCCACAAAATATATGAGATCGTAATCATATTCGGTGATAATGGACTCCAAGCAAGATAATGTCTCGAGATATTTCTGAAGAGTAACTGCCTCCCAGTTATCACTATTCAAATATACTTTAACCAACTTAATATCCATACCATTATAATTTATAATTTATACTGTATATACTGTATATATACTGCATATATATATATATATATATATTCCTTACCTAATATTTGTCTTCCTAGACAATGGATTTGAGATAAATCACGTTGTTTTAATAACATATAATTATATAATGTGAACAGTTAAAGATAATATTTCATGCATGTTTGCCACCCGTATACAGGTTTTGGGTGATAAATACACAATATATATTATTAGACAACCCAGGGTGAAGGCATCGACAACAATTGTGTGCTTTGCAGCATCGATGAATATATCATCAAGCACAAATAAAGTACCTCTCTGGTCTAAAGGGTCCTCATTGGCAACTGAATCTATAATATTATTTTTATTAATCTCCCCACCACACCCCCAATGAAATTAATTAAAGTATATATGATCCACCGGGATTCGAACCCGGGGAGGAGACAATGCCTTTAGAACCAATTGTTTTATCTTGCTGCAGGGGGTGGGATGGTAATCCACATATGACCATTTTCTTGAATTCCTGTTGATACTTTCATATAAGCTTTTGTACAAGTTGCGATTTACCAATATTGCTATACCCTGCAACTATAATACGGGCAGGGTATTTGAACACATCAAGGGTGTCTTCTGAATATGTATGATCCATGATGAAATTCCTGTAAAATGATGGTACCGGTACACAAGGAAGTAGGTTACTTATATACTTGTTGAATTAACAGTGAGGGATCTTTGTGTTGCTTGAAATGGTGCTCTCACACACACACACACACACATGTATATGTTTTTTAATCTGAACTTGACGAATGGCAACAGGGGGACTGATTTCTCAGATAAACCTTTTGCTCCACCCACTCGGGTAGGCCTCCTAATCACAACTCCTGGACAACCATCGCCATTTTGGACCCTTCTCAACTTTGGGACCCCCCTCCCCGCTTAGGTTACCCCCATTCTGGTAACCCCCTTTTCTATGCATAAACTCTATGCAGAAACGGTCTGTTGAAATGAATATTAACCTAGAAAAATTGTCAGAAATGAAACCGTCACATGCAGGTTAGTTATGTCAGGTTGTTTTTGGCCAGTATGTGTGTAATTCACTTGCTTGTTCGTCAAGGGGAATCCACGCAATGCAAGCTAAGCTTATTATTATCGCGCCTCCTTAACTGGGAATGTATTGCGTGAAATGCATGTTAAGTGTTTATGTATCGTTGGAATGGCTGTGGATGTGTGTGTAGTCTGTATTTTAGCCAATTGGCGACATCTGGAAACGAAGGCTTAGGATTAATCTGTACGATACCATTCTCATAACGGTACCAGTCTCACCCGAAGGCTTAGGTTGATCAGTAGCTTAGGTTGACCAGTACGATACCCATCTTACCTTGTAACCGATCACCAACCCCAGATGGGACGTCACAACTTCGTCCACTTATACCAGGTTCCTATTTATACTGCTAGGTGAACAGAGGCTACACTGTTAGGAGACTTGACCAAATGTCTCTTCCCCGCCCGGGTCTTGAACCCGGGACCTTCTGGTTGTGAGCCAAATGCGTTATCAGTTACGCCACGGGGAGGTGTATGTTTGTGTATGTGTGTGTGTGTGTGTGTGTGTGTGTGTGTAAGTATGTATGTATGTATTTATTGACAAGCACCCTAAGCCCCACCCCCTCCAGTCACTCGTATTTCACTGTTGATGTTGTTTGTTGTTTTTGTGTACCCCTCTTTCTTACCACCCACCTCACCCACTCCCCCTTCCCCTCCCCCTAGGCACCCCAGAAGACTGTTGAAGGGATATATTGCCCATACACATTGCTAAAACTGGCACCGTCACACGTGTGTGTGTGTGAGTATGTTTGTGTAAGAGAGAGAGAGACATTGGAGGTGGGACATAACTTTTGACTGTGACTGTACACCTGTTTATGATAGCAAGTGATAATACACCACGTTTGGTAATACCTGCTGGAGAGAAAGAGAGAGAAATATAAGCGCGCGGAAGGAAATACAAAATAGTATATGGGGTGTACGTTTTATCCCTTTGGGATACGATAACGCATTTCTTTTCTGTTTTCTGGCTATAATTAGACGATCATATTTAACATAGTAAGGGTATATGAAAGTCAGAGAGTTAACCGAAACCGTATTTACCTTTTTTATTTACTTTACTTGTAGGGAAAGATTAAACAAATATAGTACTGAAAACCAAATTAGTACAAATATTTTGAGTATCACCAAAAACGGACTTTGGAAGACAATATTGCCCATAAAAATGATCAGAAATAGCACTGTCACACGCATGGTAAGTTCTCGCAGCGAAAATAGGATTGGTATATATCTTTTAATCTGGAATTGATGAATGGCGACAGGGGGACTGATCTCTCAGATAAACCTTTTGCCGCGACGACGGACAACCGTCGCCATTTTGAACCCTTCTCCACTCTGGGGCACCCCCCCCCACCCCCCCCCCCCCCGCTTACGTAACTCCCACTCTGGTAAACTCCCTTGTATATAATTATATAAACTCAACAGATGTAAGAACCAAAATGGCATGGCATTAATCCATATACTATACGGATGTAAAACCAAAATGGCATTTTTACTCCTACCTCTGAATGATGGGTTCAACGTTTCGGAACGCCATGGCAATTTACAGCAATTTACAGGCTTTTAAAGCCTCTTAAAGCCTGTAGAATCGAGTGTGAGTGAGTGGGAGCGCGGCAAGCCCCCCATCCTCTCTCCAACCAACCAGCCGAGGCATTGAGGATTATGAGCCATACTCTCGCTAGACATACAGCGCTGCCAAACGCAAATGTAGCGCGACATTAGCAATAATTGCTCAGTATTAGCGAATGTCTTTGGTAGCGCTGCGGATGAAGGCCGCGTGCTACGAAGCTCATTCTGGTGTAATTTTGAAGATACAGTATTTTTTCTAGTTTTGGCTGAATACATTTAATTTCATTCAGACACTTGCTTAATCAATCAAGAGTGCCTGAATGACTCCTAATATGGCGGAAATATGCCAGCAGTGTAAGTGTTAAGCAAGACTAGGGAATTCGGGGAACCAAGACTGAAGACTGAAAACGTGTGAAATAAAGAGAATGTTTTTTAAACTCAATACTGAATAGACAGTTTTTCAATGCTGCAGCCAAACTATTGCACCAATTTCTATTCTTTTGATACCAAAACGTTCGAAATTACGAGCCTCACTTAACTACACAACAATGGTTTTAATCATCCTTGTAGTTTTCAAGATATGGATTAAAAAATTTTTTTAGTTTTTTTCAAGATGGCCAAAAAAAAATCCACATGCATGTTAAACCTCTCTCTATAACATATGTGGAACATTGGTAGTGGAGTCCATATACCAAAGCACAATAATTTCCTATGAGTATGAGAGAAAACTTTCGGAAATAGGGCCGCTACGGGCGTGTCTGGCTCTCATTGTTTATCATATCAAAAGCTGCTCAATACAGAAACGCACTTAGTGTCAAAGTTTGGTCACGTTTCAAAAAGCGGTTCCAGAGTTAAAAAAATGGTTTGCAAGAATAATTTGGAAGAATAAGAAGAAAAATAATAATCTCAACGATTACAATAGGGGTTCCCGCCGTAGGCTTGAACCCCTAATAATAAAAATAACAAACCATCAGTATATGTTGTGCTGGTAGCCAATGAGGCTGGAAACAAAAACATTCTAAACCAAGCTTATGCTAAGTAGTCAACAGATTGACTTTGTCTGCCACAAGGGCACCTACATACCCCCAGAAGCGTTGGGATGGGGAGGGGATGTACGCCGCCACATACCTTACCCCCTGCGCATGCGCAAAAATGTAAGCCTCCCTTGGCCCCGCACCCCGTTTCTCGCGTTTAAATATAGCCTGCAAACCGTTACTGCCAGGTCGCTCTGTAGCTCTTGCCCGACACCGAGAAAACCAGTGTTCAATCCCACTCGGATTTAGTGTATTTTTATATTTTTATTTTGTTATTTGTGTTATGTTATATTATATTATATTATATTAGGGTTATGTTAGGTTAGGTTAGGTTAGGTTAGGTTAAGTTAGGTTAATCTAATCTAATATAATATTTGTACATTTTGGGCAGTGGGTGGGGCCACGCATGCGCAGGAGGTAAGGTATGTAGCGGCGTACAGACCCTCCCGTTAGGATGTGGTCAGGGAATCATGTCGAACCCAGGGGCCGCCGTGCAGCCACACCAAATCTTCACAGCCATGAAAGTTTTTTACAGAAACTTAACTGTAGGCAGCTGGAACCGAACCCATGTTACCTGAGCAAAACGACTAGAGTACAGTGACTCAGCATGCTCTGTCATTGTGACCGTATGTATGTATGAGTTATCGTATGTGTGTGAATGTGTATGCGTGCGTGTGTTAAACCTGTGTGAATATGTGTATGTTTGCAGCGTAAGTGAGTGTGTGTATGTTTGTGTTTGTTGCCTGTATGTCTGTGTGTATATGGGTGTGTACATTTGGCAGGTGGTGGGTGTGGAGAGAGCCAAGTACCCGTCATCTCCCTAAGCTATGGCCAACTCACCCCACACACATCAATAGGGAGCTTATAGAAGTCAATAGAATTACAGTATCGTACACATTGCTATTTTCGTCAATTTATTAAGGTATTTCACTACACCAACGCATTTCTTCATACATTCATACATACAATGGTTTCTTAAGCATAATAATATATAATATTAGCCAGAATGCAATACAAATGACGTCATCGTATTTTAATATTAAATGTTGACGTTTTATATGCTAGATGATGACCCGTATGACTACAAAGTGGCACTCATTGGTGGTTTGTACTAGCTTTTATAATGACCCATATTATTACAAAGTGGCACTCATTGGTGGTTTGCACTAGCTTTTATAATGACCCGTATCATTACAAAGTGGCACTCATTGGTGGTTTGCACTAGCTTTTATAATGACCCATATTATTACAAAGTGGCATTCATTGGTGGTTTGTACTAGCTTTTATAATGACCCGTATTATTACAAAGTGGCACTCATTGGTGGTTTGTACTAGCTTTTATAATGACCCGTATTATTACAAAGTGGCACTCATTGGTGGTTTGTACTAGCTTTTATAATGACCCGTATTATTACAAAGTGGCACTCATTGGTGGTTTGTACTAGCTGTTATAATGACCCGTATTATTACAAAGTGGCACTCATTGGTGGTTTGTACTAGCTTTTATAATGACCCGTATTATTACAAAGTGGCACTCATTGGTGGTTTGTACTAGCTTTTATAATGACCCGTATTATTACAAAGTGGCACTCATTGGTGGTTTGTACTAGCTTTTATAATGACCCGTATTATTACAAAGTGGCATTCATTGGTGGTTTGTACTAGCTTTTATAATGACCCGTATTATTACAAAGTGGCACTCATTGGTGGTTTGTACTAGCTTTTATAATGACCCGTATTATTACAAAGTGGCACTCATTGGTGGTTTGTACTAGCTTTTATAATGACCCGTATTATTACAAAGTTGCACTCATTGGTGGTTTGTACTAGCTTTTGTAATGACCCGTATTATTACAAAGTGGCACTCATTGGTGGTTTGTACTAGCTTTTGTAATGACCCGTATTATTACAAAGTGGCACTCATTGGTGGTTTGTACTAGCTTTTATAATGACCCGTATTATTACAAAGTGGCACTCATTGGTGGTTTGTACTAGCTTTTATAATGACCCGTATTATTATAAAGTGGCACTCATTGGTGGTTTGTACTAGCTTTTATAATGACCCGTATTATTACAAAGTGGCACTCATTGGTGGTTTGTACTAGCTTTTATAATGACCCGTATTATTACAAAGTGGCACTCATTGGTGGTTTGTACTAGCTTTTATAATGACCCGTATTATTACAAAGTGGCACTCATTGGTGGTTTGTACTAGCTTTTATAATGACCCGTATGTGACGCACCCCAGTGCTGGGCAACGCAACCTGATTGTACTCCTTGGTACTCCACTGTACCGCCCGTGATCTGGCTACCGTCAGCCGCTATGTATATTGAGTGTGACAACTTATAACTATGTTCTTTGTATCTCTGCAAAGGTCTCGTCATGTGCTAACCAGTGGTGGGTTTTGTTTTAAGCCATGTCGAGACCTTCCATTTAATATGTAGTATCAATAGAGAAGTTGATAGATAGGATAATGGGAATTCAGAGAGAGAGAGTGAGTTGGGCTTCAGAGCAAGAGGGTAGCAACACGCCGCGCTGCCGGCCGGGTGGTTGCCAGACGTATGGACTGGTTGGCAGCCTTGCCCTTATAGCTAGGCGCGATAGGGTTGGTAGTCCATTGTTGCCTGCCTGGGCTGGGCCCATGTTGTCGTACAGCACACTGCCTGGAGGATGGCTGTGTGTTCCTAGACTAGGTTGCCTAGAACCTTTGAGATTCTAACATCCCTTGCTCTCTCTCCCCACTTCTCACGGTTGCACTCTTTCTCTCTGACGAAATTACTCTCATTTCATTCTTCTCTCTATTTAAATGCATAACCTTCCCTTGAGGTCCTAAAGGAGTTTCAGCACTCACCTCTCGTATTACTCTTAGGACAAGCATATATTTACATGTATTAGATTTAAGGGGTTAATGTGAACAGCGATCTTCTTGATGAGGATAGTTGGTGAACGTTCTACATGTTCACGAGTTATATGCCCTGCTCATCATCCCATTTGTGACTAGACTGGTGCCATGTGTAAGAGCCCGACCATGCCCAGGAGTTGTCTGTAGAGGGACGAGGACTTAGCCTTGATTTGCATACCGAGCCAGGAGCGAGTGTAGCACCCGAGACTACAGCTCGCTCGTAGTGCCGGTATAGTAGAGTAACGTAATTTATCTGTCCTTGTGTTCTCTACAGTCTTCTCCTGGGTTCTCGCTTTCGGTGCTGGGACTCGTTGTTCCTGTGACTTGGCCTGCTAGCTAGAACACATGGGGATGATGAGTGGGATATATCTTTATTTTACTATGCATTGCAGCTCTCTTTAAGTATATATCTATAACACTTTACAATACACATTACTCACACACAAGACAACACTATTAATACTTTCATGTATCAATTAACTGCACTGTCGTTTTGCTGCTGTGTCCGGAGTTCTGTTGCGTAGGGCGCATACGGACTCGGAGGGGAGACAGAGTGAGAGAAGCGAAGTAGCCTATGCGGTAGTAGGCTACCGGCGCAGTACTGTTGCCTGCAACCTTTTAGTTATTCCAAGTATAGATTCATTATTATAATAAGTGACTACTGTTTATGTTCCTCCCATGTGTATTATTAGGTATCTACTGGATCATGAACATCTTGTATGCTACATGCTAGTGCATGTTAGTAGGGGACAGTTAGTGTAGTGCACGCGCTTTCAAGTAGGCGTGTACATTTGTCATTTAGCATTTCACTGTCATACCTTTAGCCTGCTTCTATTCTACATTATTAGAGGCTTAATATTAACGTAGTTTCTTGAGTATTGCATTTCTTTAGTAATAACGTAACCTATAAATGTCTGAGGGAGTTTAGCCTCATAGCCTACCCCTGTTGTACACTTTCGCCGAGTTAAGGTACCTCGTTACCGTAGACGATAACTCTGTAGGGCGTTGGTGCTTTTGTTGTCTGGAGCATATAGTATTTGGGACTGGAATCGAGCGTGTCGTTGTCACTTAAGCCATTTCTGTCCTACGATCAAGAATCCCGAATATGTATTGCCGATCCAGCCGTAACAAAATGGCGACCTTGCACAAGATTCAGTAGTATCCTATCACATGTTTTTTGGAGAACTATTCTATGCTACCTAGTAGAGCTGGCTAGAATTTTCTTGCATATTGGAGGAATTTTTATTGTGTCATTATTGTATTGGTGGACTTGCAGATTGTTTCGTTAGGTGTCTAGAGTAGAGTCATTCAAGCATCTTTAACATTTTGTGAGTCGAGACTGCAATTAGTAATAAGCACTTTTTTTTGTTTATGAACAGCAGTTGTATAACCAGCACTATGTCTAATGACTCATCATTTACGGGGGAGGATAACACGGTACAGCCTAGTGACCAGCAAGTACAGCAGATATTTAGGGAGGGGAGTGTTATAAGTGGAGAGAGGGATGCCCGGGCATTTTTGCAGACACCTTTGACCGAACAGCGCCTGCAGGCTATTGATTGTTATGGTCTTCGCTGTTTAGCCACGGTTTTGGGGCGGGACTGTCCTGACAGTTGGCCCAAGAAGAATTTGGTGGCATGTTTGTTGGGTGATGGCGATGGGGCGGTGGGTGGAGTGGGGTCTTGGGGGGTTCCCTCCAATCCTCCATTCCACTCTACCCCTGAGCTGGGCCCTCAGCCAGCGAGTCTTAGCACGATGCAGCAGGAGGGTTCTCAATGGCAAGCTGGCTTACCCGTAAACACGTCTCGGTGTGGATCCCCCATTTTGTGCTCTCCCCCCCCAGGCCTGTCTCCTGAGATGTTATTTCAGCTAGAACTAGCTAAGTTTAAGCTGCAGGAGACTCAGATACAACAGGCTAGTATAGAACGCATAGAGGTTGCTAGAATCCAAGCCAATCAGGATGCAACCAGGTACCAGGCTGAAATGGATGTCGAGAAGTCTAGAGTAGAGACCACGGGGCGTCATCTCGGTGGTGGGCACCGGGTTACAGACTCACTTTCGCATTTAATTAAGTTAGTACCCGCATTTGATGAGACAGCAGTGACTGAGTTTTTTGCTCGTTTCGAAAAGAAGTGTCGTGAGTATGACTGGCCGGAGGTTAAATGGGCAGCATTAGTTTCATCACGTCTAGTGCGTAAGGGGTTGAAAGCCTACGATGCACTGTCACTGGACGAGAGTGTCGTGTATGGACTGGTGAAGGAGGCTGTGCTCCGGGCCTACGAACTGCAACCCGAAACTTATAGATTGAAGTTCCGTGGCGTGAATAAGAAGAGCGACGTCAGTTTTATGGAGCACGCACGGGACTTAACAGATGCATGTAATAACTGGTTTCGGTCCGAGCACGCAGAGTCGGCTGAGGAAATTAAGCAACTTTTCTATCTGGAACAGTTTTACAAATGTACTGGAACCGATCTAACGCTGAACATTAAGGAAAAATGTCCCAAGACAGTAGAGGAGGCTGCCAAGATGGCAGACCTCAGATTATCATTGATTCGTGGTTGCGGTGCCGCTCAGAGGGCTGAGTCAGGGCAGAAGGGGCGCTATACCCCACCCACCAGAGTTTTCGATAATAACAAATCCTATGACACACATAACCACACTAAAAGCATTGCACCTAATAACACCTATAAACACAAGCCTCTCCCGTTTACTAAAGGTCAGGCCCCTTCTTCGCCCGCACAAGGGAAGAAGCCCATTGGGGATGTGAAATGTTACAAATGTCAGAAGCTAGGCCATTATTCACGTGAGTGCCCTAGTAACACTCCCGCTAAGCCGGTGTCATTGGTTCACAGTATCGGTGTGTCTCTGAAGGCTGCAGCAACTGCCCGGGGTAGGTTGTCAGCAGCTGAGGCACACGCGGTAAAGAAGCGTACGGAAGGCTCGACACCTGTCCGGGACACTTTCTGTAGCCATCGGGGACACGGGTTTGTGAGCTGGGGGAGTGAACTACGGAGGGTTGACTTGTTGAGGGATACGGGGGCTTCGCAAACTTTGTTGAGGAACTTCACAGGGAAACCGATAAATGCGGCCAGAGTTGTTGTGGTGCAGGGTATAAATGCTACGAGGTCATACCCACTTGTGAGGTTGGAGTTGAGAGTGGGAGAGGTGTGCAGGGAGCTGGATGTAGGGATCGTTGAGTGTTTGCCAGTTGAGGGCGTCGACCTTCTTCTCGGCAACGACTTTGCGGTGCCCACTTCCGGGACTCCACCCTTAGTCGTTGCCGAGAGGGCGGCCGACGTGGATGGTGAGAATCGGGAATGGGTTGGGAGGTGCCAACAGGATGAGATGGCCTGTGTGGTAACCCGATCTCGCTCTGCGGCTCCTGCACAGCCTAGCACTCAACCTCGGGGACAGTGGAGGAAGGATCAGGAGAAGGTTGCTAAGGGCAGGAAAAGGGACATTGATTCTGCTGCACTTCTCGGTGATTCGGTACTTGGACCTATAATAAACACGGGAGTTGACTCTGGCCCAGAGATGGTGTGTAACAAGGCAGAGTTGGGTAAGACTTCGCGTGAGGCAAGAGCTGTAGCGAGAGCCACTAAGGCAGTAGAGCCTACTAGCCGGGGTAATGTCTTATTACAAAACCATCTTGATGCATTGACGCTCGGGGACATAAGTGAGCAGCAGCTGCAAGACGCTAGCCTAGCTCGTTATAGCAATGGTGCCATAGAGTTGGAGGAAGATGGGGATGCGAAGCCGGGAGATTTCTTTAGGCTCAACAGGATATTGTACCGCAGATTTTTAGACCCCAAATCGAAGTGGGAGGGCGGTGCGAGGGTAGTAGACCAGGTGGTTGTTCCAAATAAGTATAGAGAGTCCTTATTGTGTCTGGCGCATGATGTGCCGGTGGCGGGTCATTTGGGGGTAACAAAAACATTGGCGGCATTGGGCAGGTTTTTCTGGTGGCCTGGGGTCAAGGCTGATGTCTGTGCATGGGTGGCTGGGTGTGCGACCTGCCAGACAACGGGGAAGCCTAACCAGACAATCCCGAAGGCACCTTTGTTTCCCATACCTGTCACCGGGCCTCCGTTCAGCAAAGTTGTAGTAGATTTGGTTGGCCCTTTCCCGCCTACTAGTAGTGGCAATAAATTCCTGTTGACAATCATGGATGTGGCTACGAGATACCCGGACGCATACCCCATGAGAAACGGCTCGGCAAAGGCAGTTGTTAAAAACTTATTATTGTTCTGTTCCCGTTATGGATTTCCACGTGAGGTGCAGTCAGACCAGGGGAGCAATTTTACATCCAAATTGTTCAAGCAAACCCTTCAGTTGCACGGTATATGTTCTGTAGTGTCGTCAGCCTACCATCCCGAGAGTCAGGGAGTCTTGGAGCGGTGGCACTCGACCCTGAAGAGTATGCTACGCTGTTACTGTGCAGAACATGACACTGATTGGGATTTGGGTCTGCCGTATGTTCTGTTCGCTGCACGTGAAGTCCCAGGAGAGAGCCTGGGGTTCAGTCCAAATCAGCTAGTCTTTGGCCATAATGTGAGAGGACCTTTAAGTATGGTGAAAGAGATCTGGGAGGGCGAAGAGAAGCCGGGGTCTGTACTTAAATATGTCCTTGAGAGCCGGGAGAGACTTATAGGTTGCATGGCAGCGGCAGGTAATAACTTGGTTAATGCACAGGCGGTCATGAAGCACCAGTATGACGCCAAGGTGAAGCTTCGGGAGTTTTCGGTGGGTCAGGAGGTAATATTGCTTTTACCTTTGCCTGGACACCCCCTTTCTGCCAAGTTCATTGGGCCGTATGTGGTGGCTAAGAAACTGTCCGACCTTGATTATCTCGTTGCAACACCTGACCGTAGGAAAAAACATCAGTTATGTCATGTTAACCTCATGAAAGAGTATGTGAGACGCCCCTCAGAGCCTCTCACTGTCCCTGTGCTGGCCTGCAGCGGCCAGGGTGGAGAAGGAGGTGGGGACAGTCATGCTGCTGAGGAGGATAGCTGGGACTGTGTCATTTCCGCGGAACAGTGGGCGGGGAATACTGAACAAGAGGCTAGGCAAGCTGTAAGTCACCTGCCTGAGCACCAGGGTGCTGCTGTCCTAGGCCTGTTCAGGTCATACCCCTCTGTTTTCGCCGAACACCCAGGTCTCACTACTCAGGTAACGCACGACGTGGACGTCGGTGATAATGTGCCCTTCAAGTCAGTGCCCTACCGTGTGCCCCCGGTAAAGTTGCCAGCTTTACGGGAGGAGTTAAAGTACATGGTTGAGAGAGGGATGATCACTGAAGGTTATGTGAAGTCGACATCACCCGTCACGTTGCAGCCAAAACCTGACGGCAAGGTGCGGTTCTGCATAGATTTTCGTAGGCTAAATGGCTTGACCACCACCAACCCTTACCCTTTGCCTCGAGTTGACGACAGCGTGCACAAGATAGGGAATGCAAAGTACCTTACTAAAATTGATCTTGTAAAAGGCTACTGGCAAGTACCCCTGTTGGACCGAGCTAAGCAAGTTTGTGGTTTTGTGGTAGATGGCAAGACCTACCAATGTAACGTAATGCCTTATGGGCTTAAGAACGCACCTGCCACGTTTCAAAACCTGATGAACGATATTTGTGACGAAATCCCTAACTGCACGGTCTACCTTGATGACGTGATAGTATATGATGACGATTTTGAAAATCACCTAAGGCACTTAGAGACCCTGTTTAGGAAGTTGCACGATGCTGGGCTGGTGGTGAACCTGAGGAAGTGCGAGTTTGTAAAGGCTACTGTGCAGTATCTTGGCTTTGTGGTCGGGTTAGGCCGGGTGTGCCCCCCCCTGAGCAAGATACAGGCTATCAATATGTTTCCCAGGCCCACCACTAAGCGCCAGGTCATGCGGTTCCTAGGTATGATAGGCTATTATAGGCGCTTCATCCGGGGATACTCTACTGTCTTAGCACCGTTAACTGATCTACTGTCGAAGTCAGTGAAGTTCTGTTGGGCTGCGGAGTGTCAGAGGGCTTTCGACCTAGTCAAGCACCTGCTGTGTACACATCCGATTTTGAGGGCCCCAGACTTCTCCAGGAGTTTTCAGCTGGCGACTGATGCCAGCGGTGTGGGTGCCGGGGCAGTGTTACTGCAGACTGATTCCGAGGGCTTGGAACACCCAGTGAGCTTCTTTTCTCGCAAGTTTAATTCGGCACAAAGGAATTACTCGACTATAGAGAAGGAGCTTCTGGCTATCGTTTTGTCGCTCAAACATTTCGAAGTTTATGTTCCAGCCTACGGCCCGGTAGTGACGATTTATACGGACCATCATCCCTTGAAATTCCTAAATCAGTTTCACAATCGGAATATGCGGTTGACCAGGTGGTCCCTAATGCTCCAAGAGTATAATCTCAACATTCAGCATATTGCCGGGAGTGAGAACGTGATAGCAGATTGTCTATCAAGGGTTGATGATCCAAGATAGTCGTGCACGGTGTGTGGGTTGAGCAGGAGTAAAATTAGGCTATCATAACGCCGTCCAAAAAGATTATAAAACAATAAAATAAACGAGAAAACTCTTTCTTTTTTTTAGTTTTGTAACTCTTTATTGTTGTAGCATGATGCATGCAATATTGTGTTTTATGTATAATTCACACTTCAGTTGTTGTGCACCTTTTGCAATTAGTGGCAGCTAAGGGTAGCAGGTCGGTTGGTTGCCTGTCAGATTTTGATAATGCTTCTAAGGTCGATTATCTAAAATCTTGGGGGGGCTGTGACGCACCCCAGTGCTGGGCAACGCAACCTGATTGTACTCCTTGGTACTCCACTGTACCGCCCGTGATCTGGCTACCGTCAGCCGCTATGTATATTGAGTGTGACAACTTATAACTATGTTCTTTGTATCTCTGCAAAGGTCTCGTCATGTGCTAACCAGTGGTGGGTTTTGTTTTAAGCCATGTCGAGACCTTCCATTTAATATGTAGTATCAATAGAGAAGTTGATAGATAGGATAATGGGAATTCAGAGAGAGAGAGTGAGTTGGGCTTCAGAGCAAGAGGGTAGCAACACGCCGCGCTGCCGGCCGGGTGGTTGCCAGACATATGGACTGGTTGGCAGCCTTGCCCTTATAGCTAGGCGCGATAGGGTTGGTAGTCCATTGTTGCCTGCCTGGGCTGGGCCCATGTTGTCGTACAGCACACTGCCTGGAGGTTGGCTGTGTGTTCCTGGACTAGGTTGCCTAGAACCTTTGAGATTCTAACATCCCTTGCTCTCTCTCCCCACTTCTCACGGTTGCACTCTTTCTCTCTGACGACATTACTCTCATTTCATTCTTCTCTCTATTTAAATGCATAACCTTCCCTTGAGGTCCTAAAGGAGTTTCAGCACTCACCTCTCGTATTACTCTTAGGACAAGCATATATTTACATGTATTAGATTTAAGGGGTTAATGTGAACAGCGATCTTCTTGATGAGGATAGTTGGTGAACGTTCTACATGTTCACGAGTTATATGCCCTGCTCATCATCCCATTTGTGACTAGACTGGTGCCATGTGTAAGAGCCCGACCATGCCCAGGAGTTGTCTGTAGAGGGACGAGGACTTAGCCTTGATTTGCATACCGAGCCAGGAGCGAGTGTAGCACCCGAGACTACAGCTCGCTCGTAGTGCCGGTATAGTAGAGTAACGTAATTTATCTGTCCTTGTGTTCTCTACAGTCTTCTCCTGGGTTCTCGCTTTCGGTGCTGGGACTCGTTGTTCCTGTGACTTGGCCTGCTAGCTAGAACACATGGGGATGATGAGTGGGATATATCTTTATTTTACTATGCATTGCAGCTCTCTTTAAGTATATATCTATAACACTTTACAATACACATTACTCACACACAAGACAACACTATTAATACTTTCATGTATCAATTAACTGCACTGTCGTTTTGCTGCTGTGTCCGGAGTTCTGTTGCGTAGGGCGCATACGGACTCGGAGGGGAGACAGAGTGAGAGAAGCGAAGTAGCCTATGCGGTAGTAGGCTACCGGCGCAGTACTGTTGCCTGCAACCTTTTAGTTATTCCAAGTATAGATTCATTATTATAATAAGTGACTACTGTTTATGTTCCTCCCATGTGTATTATTAGGTATCTACTGGATCATGAACATCTTGTATGCTACATGCTAGTGCATGTTAGTAGGGGACAGTTAGTGTAGTGCACGCGCTTTCAAGTAGGCGTGTACATTTGTCATTTAGCATTTCACTGTCATACCTTTAGCCTGCTTCTATTCTACATTATTAGAGGCTTAATATTAACGTAGTTTCTTGAGTATTGCATTTCTTTAGTAATAACGTAACCTATAAATGTCTGAGGGAGTTTAGCCTCATAGCCTACCCCTGTTGTACACTTTCGCCGAGTTAAGGTACCTCGTTACCGTAGACGATAACTCTGTAGGGCGTTGGTGCTTTTGTTGTCTGGAGCATATAGTATTTGGGACTGGAATCGAGCGTGTCGTTGTCACTTAAGCCATTTCTGTCCTACGATCAAGAATCCCGAATATGTATTGCCGATCCAGCCGTAACACGTATTATTACAAAGTGGCACTCATTGGTGGTTTGTACTAGCTTTTATAATGACCCGTATTATTACAAAGTGGCACTCATTGGTGGTTTGTACTAGCTTTTATAATGACCCGTATTATTACAAAGTGGCACTCATTGGTGGTTTGTACTAGCTTTATAATGACCCGTATTATTACAAAGTGGCACTCATTGGTGGTTTGTACTAGCTTTTATAATGACCCGTATTATTACAAAGTGGCACTCATTGGTGGTTTGTACTAGCTTTTATAATGACCCGTATTATTACAAAGTGGCACTCATTGGTGGTTTGTACTAGCTTTTATAATGACCTATATGACTACAAAGTGGCACTCATTGGTGGTTAGCACTAGCTTCTGTGATTTTAGAAACAATCGGATGGTTGTACAAAGCATAGTAATTGAATGGATTTTTTTAAAGACCGATGGCAATATGATTTAAGGAAATTTTTCGCAGACACTTTTTCAGATAAGAATGTTTTCCTGACAACATGTTGGGACTGTCTTTTATTGATATATGTTAGTAGACTCGTGCTAGATTGTTTTAGGTTACTGATTTCATGTAAAGCTTTATTTATAAACTACCGGACTAAAATTGGCCCCTTCCCCCCAACAAAAAGAAGAAGGAAAACGTGATTTAATTATTTCGCCGTTATGCCATAGGAAGACTAATAATTACATCACTGCCAGACACAAACTATTATGTACAAAGTCATGGGTAAAAACAAAGGTAAACTAGGGTATATTGATTGTATTATACACTTTATTATGTCATATAGATAGGAAACTAAATTACACCATGGGAATCATAAATATAAAACTATGAGACATAAACTAAATTACACCATGGGAATCATAAATATAAAACTATGAGACATAAACTAAATTACACCATGGGAATCATAAATATAAAACTATGAGACATAAACTAAATTACACCATGGGAATCATAAATATAAAACTATGAGACATAAACTAAATTACACCATGGGAATCATAAATTTAAAACTATGAGACATTAACTAAATTACACCATGGGAATCATCAATATAAAACTATGAGACATAAACTAAATTACACCATGGGAATCATAAATATAAAACTATGAGACATAAACTAAATTACACCATGGGAATCATAAATTTAAAACTATGAGACATTAACTAAATTACACCATGGGAATCAATATAAAACTATGAGACATAAACTAAATTACACCATGGGAATCATAAATATAAAACTATGAGACATAAACTAAATTACACCATGGGAATCATAAATTTAAAACTATGAGACATTAACTAAATTACACCATGGGAATCATCAATATAAAACTATGAGACATAAACTAAATTACACCATGGGAATCATAAATTTAAAACTATGAGACATTAACTAAATTACACCATGGGAATCATCAATATAAAACTATGAGACATTAACTAAATTACACCATGGGAATCATCAATATAAAACTATGAGACATAAACTAAATTACACCATGGGAATCATCAATATAAAACTATGAGACATAAACTAAATTACACCATGGGAATCATAAATTTAAAACTATGAGACATTAACTAAATTACACCATGGGAATCATCAATATAAAACTATGAGACATTAACTAAATTACACCATGGGAATCATCAATATAAAACTATGAGACATAAACTAAATTACACCATGGGAATCATCAATATAAAACTATGAGACATAAACTAAATTACACCATGGGAATCATCAATATAAAACTATGAGACATAAACTAAATTACACCATGGGAATCATCAATATAAAAATATGAGACATAAACTAAATTACACCATGGGAATCATCAATATAAAACTATGAGACATTAACTAAATTACACCATGGGAATCATCAATATAAAACTATGAGACATAAACTAAATTACACCATGGGAATCATCAATATAAAACTATGAGACATAAACTAAATTACACCATGGGAATCATCAATATAAAACTATGAGACATAAACTAAATTACACCATGGGAATCATCAATATAAAACTATGAGACATAAACTAAATTACACCATGGGAATCATCAATATAAAACTATGAGACATAAACTAAATTACACCATGGGAATCATCAATATAAAACTATGAGACATTAACTAAATTACACCATGGGAATCATCAATATAAAACTATGAGACATAAACTAAATTACACCATGGGAATCATCAATATAAAACTATGAGACATAAACTAAATTACACCATGGGAATCATCAATATAAAACTATGAGACATAAACTAAATTACACCATGGGAATCATCAATATAAAACTATGAGACATAAACTAAATTACACCATGGGAATCATCAATATAAAACTATGAGACATAAACTGCACAACATTAAGTGTTATCACATCATTACGAGCCTGATAATATATTATAGGAAGTGGAAATACAACGCAAGGAAACAACTAATACAACAGGAAACGTAAATATAACAGCAGAAGACATTCATTATAACAGCAGAAGACATTCATTATAACAGCAGAAGACATTCATTACCCAATGTCAAATAAACACAAGAATAGGAGAAGAAAAAAAACATAATTCAGCACGAAGAGGCAATATTTCTTGGTAGAAACACAGTGCATATAACTATGAGATACAACTTTTACCAATAGAAGATAAATACAACACTAGAAAACGTAAATAACTCCATAAGTAGTGTGGACACTTGCCTACGAGAGGCCTTTCCTGAACATAATGCTAATCACATTATGTTAGCCAAATTACAAGAACACATGGCATTACTCAACAAAAGGTATTACTGAAAGTAGCTGTAAACCATATCCTATAAGACCTATTTCCAAAGCTGAATGAAAATCGTTTAATATTGTCAAAAAGTCGTATTGCAGATGGTAATATATTACTTTGAAATAGAAAGCGTTAATAAAAAAAAAAGCGAGAGACACACAGACACACACACAGAATGAGAGAGAGAGAGAGAGAGAGAGAGAGAGAGAGAGAGAGAGAGAGAGAGATAAGCAAGATGGAAACTAGGCCTATAAAAACTGATAGGATCAAGTCTCCCTGTGGACGGCCCTGACACACTCTACTCGTACCCCTATTTCGGTTTACAAACATACTCCAGCAAACACCTTACCACCTTTCATCTATGCTTTTAATACCATACTTCATATTCCTGTCTTACAAATATAATCCTAGCAATTTATTTGTTTGTGATATTACTATTTTTATTGCTGAGGCCGTGTACTAAAAAATAGTTGATGCCGATATTGTAATTCTAGCGCTGATATTACTAAAATATACACTATAACTCGGTATTATACCAAAATATAGTATATATTTACACAGCATCAGAAAGGTATGACGCCGTAGGCAAGGAATAAGCTATTGAATCATTGATTTGTTATTCTTCTTACTAAATAAATAAATAGTTTACCGTAACTTTAGGCATCCTTTAGTATCCAAACCCAGTAATCCTTTTTACTGGTTTTGTCTATTCCCGTCCCTTAATTATAGTCTTGCTACTTATTGTTACTGCTTTCCCTTTGGCCTATGATTAGTAATGTTTTCTTTTATACACACACTCTGGTGTAGTCAATCATAGAGGCAGATGTTCCCAACCCGGATACAAGTGCCTTATAGATCAAGTCTTTAACACACTAAATGCAATATTGAAATGGCTTTCAAGACATAGAACAGGGAGTTATTATTAGTATTCTAATTCAGTATGGCCACCATCAGGTTTCTAAGTATCTAGTTAATATGTCCACACTGGCATATGGTCCTACTGTACCCCTATAACGGGTTTTTGTTTAGGGAGATCTATTCCTAATATTTCCATGATTCAAGGTTACGTGACAAGTTCACGGTTAACATTCATTTTGAGCCCCCAGATTCCGCCTTATTCTTTAACTAGTTGATGTAAATTAATCAGTGCTACTTTTGATAGCCAAGTTATACCTTACCTAAACCGGGGATGGTCTTTTTCAGCTCCTCCTATTTCGCCCCATTAGATTGGTGATTTTAAGATGTTATAAGCCCTCCTATTTTGAAAATGTTAAGATATTTCGTCCCATTCATGTATCAATTTTTATTCTGGGCTAGAGACAGTGACCCTGCAATATAAGTGTTATGCCGCAAATGCAATGTGCCGCCCACAGCAACACAATTCATGCACCTGCCGAAGGACACCATAGCGCACCAAGGCGAATACCACAGAAGGTGTTCCATAAGGAAAGGCAGCACCGTCCATTGGGGCCCCACAATAACAGAGCTTACCCTCGCAAAGTTCTCTCTCACACCGAACAAGGTCAACATGGACGAGTCCCCCCAGTAAAGAGAGAAGTGGCCCCCCCCCCCCCCCCATCAAAACAGGACTACTTTACCTGGGAAGCGATGCTGCAGCCCCCCCACCACCAGGAGTGATGTCATCCCCGCAGACTGACCTGGGGTTGGCTGACAGCCAGGTCAAACCGGCCAACCAGACGCCATCTACACCACCGTGCACACCTGGGGAATGGAGCTGGGATACAATAAGGAAACGTATCCTAAGGGCCCTACCTCTACTATCGCCCCTACCCCCGTCGCCGGAGCGACAAGGGCCTATGTCTCCAGGAGGGAGGGCCGAAGGCGCCCTTTTTCCATGTAGCCAGACAAGGCCGTAGAAGGCCTAGTAAGTGCATAGGTACTCGAACCAGGTTAGGGAAAGTATCTCACCTTCCCTCCTGAGTTTGAGTGTTCAATAACCTCTCTAGGTGCTCTATAGCCCAAAGCTCAGTGTGGTAGGAAGTTAGGGAGTGTCTACGACCCCCTGGTGACTCTGTCAGCGTCCCTGCAGATAACCCTTGCTGTTGGACCAAAAGAGTATCTACGATCTCTACATATCTCTGTCAGCCTCACTGCTAGATATTTTCATGGGTCTGTTTATCAGACCCCCTCGAGAGTAAAAGTAAATTCAGTAATTGCCATTCAAACCCTCAACATTATCCGTAACGTAAATAGTCATCGTATGAGTAGATTGTTATATGTTAGTTCGACCACTCAGTCACCTAACCACTTCCTCCTCATAGATGACCAGCTCTGCCTTACCTTAAATCATATTAGAATCCAGCTAGTATCCCCCCCTGTCATTCCAACCACACACTATCGAGCCTCATTTTGATTATTCATAATATCATCCTGGTATATTCTTGCACGTCGAGTATATTATTTGTCTATGATGGTTTCTATTATTGAGCAAGGTACTTAATAAAGACTATACCTGTGCATTCCTTGAATGCCATATTCTGTTACATAAATATTGATGAAGGGTACTGCCCGCACTAATTAACCCTTTCATGTTTATGATTTCTGTTGTGGCCTTTTGGGTCCCAATTATCTATCTATCTATCTATTGCCTGACGCCGTGATCCCCGAAGGGGTGGCCACGAACGAACCGCCACCATGCACCTCTGTCCCCAGTCAGTCGACGCCCCTCCTCCCAACCAGCACCGCCTTCATCCATATACTTCCTCACTCCATCCTTCCACCTCTCCTTTGGTGCACCTCTCCCTCTCTGTCCTTCCACCCCGCTCTCGTACACCCTCTTAGTCATTCTCTCGATTTCCATACGTTCCATATGGCCGAACCATCTCAAGTTGTTCCTTTTCACACTTTCCAGCACATCTACCTCCACACCACACCTCCTTCTTACTTCCTCATTCGTCTGTCTATCCCTCCATGTAACTCCTCACGCACTTCTCAAGTAACTCATTTCCACCGCTCTCACTCTTGGTCTGAGTCTCTTCTCGAACGTCCATGCTTCGCTTCCGTAAGTTAGTGTCGGGATTACCACACTAGCATGCAAGGACTTCTTCACTTCCATACTGACCACCCTATTTCTTGTTACTGCTTTCAACGTTCCTACAACCCTCTTCCTCTGTTGCACCCTCTCCCACACTTCTTTATCCATATCTTTACTCAACACACTGCCCAGATACTTAAAAGAGCTGACGATCTCCATAGCCTGACCGTTCAACTTCACCACACACTCTGTGACTTCACCCCTTTCGAAGACAATAACCTTGCTCTTCCCCGCATTTACCTTCAAATTCCGTTCTTCGCACACTGTTCCAAACTCATTTACCAGACCCTGCAACTCCCACTCATTATCGCTCATCAGAACTGTATCATCCGCAAACAGCATTATAGGTAGCTTCCACTTATTGCCCTCCCTTTTCAGCGATACACCAACATCCACTGCTCTTCCTAGTATTTCTTTCATGACTCCATCCATATATACAGTAAACAACCACGGGGACATCACACCCCTGTTTCAACCCAACATTCAGGTCAAAGAACTCGCTCTGCTCATTCTCCACACGTACTGCCGCCTTTGCACCCTCATACATGCTCTTCACTGCTTTCAGAAAATTGCCATTTACTCTGTATATTCTAAGTACTTTCCACATACCTTCTCTATCCACTCTGTCATAGGCCTTCTCCAAGTCCATAAAGGCAACATACACCTTTTGTTGCTTCTCCAGATATTTCTCCACAACACAATTCAGGGTAAAAATCTGATCTACACATCCTCTTCCCTTCCTAAAACCTCCCTGCTCGTCGCCTATCCATTTCTCTGTTCTCACTCTTACTCTCTCAATTACTACCCTACTGTACACCTTCCCTACTACGCTTAAAAGACATATTCCTCGGTGGTTACCACACACTCCTCTTTCCCCTTTGCCCTTATATAGGGGGACTATTATGCCAGTCTTCCAGTCATCGGGTGCACTCCCCTTCTCCCATGCTAGTTTGCACATTTTCCATACCCATTCGATCACTATCTCACCACCATACCTCAACATTTCCCCACACACTCCATCTGTTCCTGGTGCTTTCCCCAAATTCACTCTTTTCATGGCTTCCCACACGTCTGACCTCCTGATCCCCACCTCCTCCTCCACTACTTCTCTTCTCCCTCCCATACCATATCCAACTATGTTTGCTGGCTCTTCATTCCTTACATTTAGCAACTCGTTGAAGTACTCCCTCCATCTTTCGACTCTCTCTTACTTCTCGGCTAGCATTCTCCCATTCTTATCTTTCACACCCATGCTACCTTCCCTAACTTTCTTGACTTCTTTCCAGAACAGTTTCTTACACTCCCTCCATTTTACACTCAGATTCCTTCCAAATTCCTCATCTACTCTTCTCTTACTTTCCTTCACTACTCTCTTCACCACTCTTTCTCTCCACGTACTTCGCTCGTTTCTGCCTCTCCAAATCTTCATTCCCTCTACTACCTAACCACTCTCTATACGCTTTCTTCTTGTCTTCCACAGCTATTTTTACCTCTTCTGTCCACCATGCTGTACCTTTCACTCCCCTCCCTCTTCTCCTCACTCCACACACCTCCTCACATGCTGCACAGATCTCTTCCTTAAACAGCTTGCTCATCTCCTCCACTTCCTCCATATCTTCCAGGTCGAACCCACCTAGTTGTCTTTCCACTGCTCTCCTGTACTCTTCCCTGATTTCCTCCTCCTGTAGCCTCTCCACCCTCCTCACCATTCCACCTTCCTCTCGCCTCCCTCCAGCTCTCCTCACCCAATTCTTTTGTATCCTAATTTTAGCTACTACTACATAATGATCAGACAGACCCCCTCCAATACCACTATACACCCTAGCACCCAGCACAGATTTCTTCATTCGTTCATCCACACATAATATAATCAATCAGTGACTTTCGTTCCACCACTGTCTTATCCTTCATCGTCCACACCACTGTCCATGTGTACCTGTGCATCATTCTGTGTCGGAAGAAGGTGTTGGCTATCCACAGCCTCCTCCCCACACATACGTCCACAAGTGCACTACCATTCCCATTCACCTCTGACGGAATACCCCCCACCCTCCCACCACTCCATCAACTTTCCTATCACCCACATTACCATTCATATCCCCAATCAGAAATATTCTTTCGTTCTTGTCAAACTTATTCAGGCACGCCTCCACATTCACCCAGAACTCCTCTTTCCGTCCATACCATTAACCATTACACCACCGTCCTGGTGGTGTAATGGTTAAGGTGGCAAATATATGTGTGTGATAACCCGGGTTCGAATCCCGGTGGATCATATATACTTTAATTAATTTCATTGGGGGTGTGGTGGTGAGATTAATAAAAATAATATTACAAGTTTATCCTCTGTCGGAGCATACACGCACACAATCACCCACGTTTGTATTCCTACTTTCATTCTCACCCACACAATCCTTGAACCCACAGACCCATAATCTCTTACACGCTCCTCCCATTTGTTACTTACAAACAAACACGCACCTTCTCTCGCTGCTCCCTCACTCACTCCAGCACACACACCCATTCCACACTCCCACTCTCTCACATCTGTACCCCTCCATTTGGTCTTCGTCATTCCACATACATCCAGCCTGGCATTCAGTAACACTTCCAAAACCTCTCTCTCTTTTGTGCCATCATTCATGCCACTCACGTTCCATGTAGCAGCTATTCTAAGATTGTCCGTAAGATTGTCCATAGTCGGTTGGGGTTCGTCAACACAGGGTCCGTCCGCATCCGAGGCTGATCATTTGTTTTTCGTTGCCTCATTATTTTTCACGGGTGGGGGTCGCAAGCCCACCGACCCAACCTCTTTAGTCGCCTCTTACGACATGCAGAAGGCACTTGGGGCATATTCTAATCCCTTACCCCCAGGTAAAACGTGTAAAACCTTATTCGACTATTCGCTCTGATACCTTTCCCTAGCAAGTAAAGACCCATACATACAGTGTAGTTTATGCAGCCCTAAACGCCTCCTCATCTTATAAAAAGGGCTGATGTCTCACTGGTGGCAGCGGTGTCTGCGAGGCTAGAGGTAAAGGAGCAATAAATCAAACTAGGAAATTTTAACTTCTAGTAAAGTAAAAAAATACAAAAATAAATACAAAATAATAATAATAACTTTCAAAATGCCATTGGAAAATTCCAACTCCCCAAGTCCCAACTCTCACTGTTCCAACCGCCCCATCACGGCCTTCTGCCCGGAAACGATGAACCGCGACTTACTTAAAAATGGGCATGTCCCCCATCACCCTGAACTACTCCGAAGCTAAACGTACCTCTGTACTACTCTCTAGTATGGGATTCCGAACATATTCTCGTTTAACCGGGATATTCACCACCGAGGCCCCTTGGGAAGAGATACAGCAATTGATCATTACCACCTTGCAACCATCACTGGGCCGTGTACCCGCCTTAAACAAACTCTATGACATTAAGTATCTCGGGGATTTCGAAGATACATCCCTACACCAACTACGAAAATGTAATCAGACCGTCTACCCTACCGCAACCCCCGAACGCATTCACGAGATTGTATTCGATAACCTAATCAGGATCATGCCCCACAATATCAAACAATATTTTACGGTACACGACACTACCATCCCGGCTACGGATTTCGCCACCATCCAGAATCTGTTAACCATTTCCCAGGGGGCTGTGAGTAACATTTGTGCCCTTAGCCGTAACTCCACGCAACCGCAACCAACAGAAAACACTCCAGTCCCTCAGACCTACCCCACTCAGCCTTCTGCACCAACCCCTGCCGCGCCCCCCATGCAACCGTATCCTGTTGCCCAAATTAACTCGCCCCCCTATAACCCCCCCAACACCCACTGCCCCCCCATTACGGGCCAAGAAAAGATCAATATCCCCCCCGCCGATCTTCCGTGGTTCTAATGAATTTCCTCCCTGCTCTAATAATTGTCCCATATGTACTTGGCGAGCTCGCAACCGTACACAATCCAACCCCCCTTTCAACCACTTTGCAACCCCCTGACCCACATATTTCCATCATTCCCGACCCAACCAAAACCAAAACAATCGCTACCGAGGGCATCGCCCATACTGCCATCAGTCACAAAACCCCCCCCAGACTGGCTTTGACTGAGATGGGTCACCAGGACCCCCACTACCTTCCCCCGGCCCCTTTAGTCCACTGCCTATTACGAGCTGGATTTTTAGCTGCGCCCCCAATACCCTTCCAGGCTGCGGGGGTCCAGTCTTTGATACACAAACCGCCCATTTACCATAAACTCAAGCTCAACGGATTGCCAATACACCTACTCGTAGACACAGGTGCCACCCACATCATCAAGCTTAGGTACCTATTCACCGTTCCGCCGATGTCGAGCTGGTGTTCTCCCCCGCCTCTCACATTTCCTCCCACTGCTTAACTTCCCCCGCCTTACTATCCACAAGTTGCCTAAGAATCGCGAACATTTCCGACCATCCTTGTCCAACTCTGATATGGACAGTCTTACTTTAAGTATTACATTAAGTATTTAGTATTAAGTTTGTGGGATCAATGGTTATATAGAATAATTAAGAAGTTAATAATTATGTTCTATATTGGATATTGGGTAGTCAGTCTATCATTCCTATGAACTTAGGTAATTATAGTTGGGTGGGAAAATATATACCTACCCATTTGCGCATGCGTGATATTGGCGGACCTCTCGCGAATATTGTAAGGGTCCTCCTGCACTCTCTCCCTAGCTGCCACAACTACCAGATCGTCTGCCTACGCTCTCGTGTTTTCACCTCACCTTTCGCCCCATTAGTGATAGTACTTAGCTCATCAATTCTCCATCTATCCATACTAATTAACAGATCATTAATCATCATTCCCATCAATCATTAAGTATAGTGGCCCCCTTCTTTATTCATCAACTCTATCCTATTAGTTAACACTCCCGTTTCACACACCATCTTGTAACATCATCCCGGCTCAACAGGTCAACTAAGTTCTACAGCACTAGTTCCAGTCTTCAGGTGATATAAACTATTATATGATATTATTATACAGTCCACTGAACCATCTAACTAACGAATATCTATATAATATATGGTCCTTCGCCCGTCCTATTGTGATCGTTGGCCCGGGCCGGGCCGATAACGTACTTGTCGGTACGTTTGATGGCTACTCTCCCGCGATTTTTTTCTGCTTTTTCGGCCGCGAGGGTTTTCCTGATTTGCCAACATGGCACATGGCTTTTTTAAGCACGGGGCAGCAGGAGGTGGTGTAGGAGAAAGTTTGAGCCAGATAATTGAATATACACTAACTTTAACTAACCCATACAGTAAAATGCATTTTTCTGATTGACTAATTTGAAAGTTCAATGAGTCTTGTTTTTCTGATTAGGCCTAACTACATTTAAATTTAAGTTCATTAACAATTTGTTCTCTCTGATTAAGCCTAACTAAATCTAAATTTAAAGATATTTATTGGCTTTTCTAAATTATCAGTGAATCACGATGCATCTAGTTAAACCTTTTCAAAATTTCTGAGATAGCCTAACTTTTCAGAATTTCTGTGATAGCCTATAACTTTTCTGATTATTGTGTCATCTAAATTTCTAGTACTAAAATTTGAAGGGTTGTAATTTGGGTTTTAACTTTGATGATTTCGGCACTCGGCAGGCGCTAATTCTACAAGTTCTAATGCCACTCATGTTCTGATAATTTGCCATTTATCCCGTCGCTCGCGTTTAGTGTTAGGTCCGAACCCGAGTTTGATCGGCTATTTATCACCATGTCTTGTTAGTATATCCTTTGTTTTTTCCCTTTTTATTTCTTGCCGTTGCTCGCGATTTGTGTTAGAACCCGAGTTTGATCGGCATGATAAGTATTGCAATTTGTTTTCCCTCTCGTATTTGATGTTATTCGCATTTGTTCTCGCTCTTTGATTATCTGTCATTGGTCGCTCACATTTAGCATTAGAACCAGAGTTTGATCGGCAGAAGATTTCCTGTTTCAAATAAACTGTCATAAAGGTCTGGGTTTTGTTTTGGACTAAGGGTGACAATATGGAAGCTCTAGCCCAAGGCAAACGCCATAGGGCAGGTATTAAAGGTTCCTTGACTGTCCTGGCAGCAGGTTTGGATGAGTTCTTGGAGTCCGCAACTCGGGTAGAAATCGAGGCAAAACTTCATAGCGTGCAAACCCAGGTAGCCAAATTTGAGGCCAATCAAGAGGACTTGTTGCCGCTATACACCTCAGACGATGAATATTTTAAAGAGAACCAAGCGGATACCATCTACTTATTTGACATCTATGGGATAGTCGCCCGCCTAAAGGCGGAATTGGGTAGTCAAGAAGGGCAAACTCGATCCGACAACAAAAAGGGATCGGGAGTTAAATTGCCGCACCTGATCCTACCCACCTTCGCTGGCGACTCCACATTATGGACTGGGTTTTGGGACATGTTTCGATGTGTGGTGCATGAAAAGACTGACTTAAGTGAAATTCAAAAGTTAACATACTTAAAGGGTCAGTTAAAGGGGGATGCCTATAAGCTGTGTTACGACTGAGGTTTAAATATATCAGGGCTCTTATTCATTGGACTAGTAATGGCATAAATGCTACAACGGAAAGCACTAGATCCAACCTCTGATGTATATTCCCAGTGAACAAAGAACACAAATACTCTCCAGAGTTCTATATGCAATAATAGGTTATCAAACTCTCAATAAATGTGCGTCTACTCTAGGCTTAATGTTATCTGAAAACAGCCTATTACTACTTATAACCGAAGGTGCTTGGTTATGGTATGCAAGGTAAGGTGGTAAGAGAAGTTACAGCTTACGTTACTTTAATCAATAAATGTCAGGCACTGCTGCATGAAAGAAAGTGCACTAAAGTCCTTCAACACCAACAAGGAATCTTCTTTAAATGTTAGATGCTATCAAGATGCTCGAATCGGAAATGGAACCCAAAAAGGCAGGCAGCGGAACAATGCTCGTGCAGGCTATGCACACAAAAAGGCAGGATATATAATGCAGTCGGAGCCAAGAATATCCTAAATGCTACAACAATAATAATAATCGCCACGACAATGCAGTATTCCTATCAACAAAAAGAGCCTAAGTCGTTTGTGTCTCAATACATCAAACTAGGCTGCGAAATGCTTGTGTAATCATAAACGGGTATGCATAATAAGAGTAATTGGTTTAATATACTTAATGTCTACTATGACTGATAAAGTCTAGCTAGAGTCAATGATACGAGATACTGGTGCGCATGGCATGCCGCATAGCCTAGTGCAAATCTCAAGTCTGTGCGTCAAATATTACGTTATAGGGAAGGGTAGCTCTCTTGAGAAACCTTAATACCGAAGTATTAAGCGTTCTCCTGGCATACCTCAAAGACAACCAACCGAGCCTAGAACAGTGCAGAATGGTATAGGCAAAAAGCCCTCATTCGTGCATGCTCTACTCTCAATGGCACACAGACTAGAATTTACCCAATCAACTCCAGTTCTCAGGTATGTCGTGCAGCTTTTAACTAAAGCCAGCACCCATCGGAAACAATACCTTATAGTATCAGACTCCTAGTCTAGCATTATCTAATCCAGCAGAACACTAATAATTATAGGAAGCGGTACTGAACAATATGAATGCCAACCAATGCTTCGTGATCAACTTACCTTAACAACTAAACATACATGGGTTATATAAGACCTTAACGCACAATACAACTGACCATCATGAAGCTGATTATGTAGAGTTAACCAGAGGGGGTATAATATTAATAAAAGGTGGTGAAAGATATGGAAAATGAGAGAGATAGGCAGAGGAAAAGGTTCTCAGGTGCAGTGAGGGCGACAGATATCAATGGGATAAGAGGGATGCGTTCTAGAAACCAGATCTGAGGGAGAGAGTGGCAAGAAAGTTGTATATATACTAGCACTAGCTCGAACCGCGTAAGAAAAGCGGTAACAAGTCCTCTAGCCAATGCCAAAGAAGCTAGCCAAACATGACATCACCAAGCATGGTAAAAAACTCCTCCAATCAATCCCCACGAGGCCAGCCAGCTATGACGTCATCGAGTATAGCAAAACACTGCGCGCCTCCCCACACTCTGTTCTACTCTCTCTCTCTCTCTCTCAAATGTTATCATTACTACTTCATGATAAAACATATACTTTGCAATTAAATATATAAAGCCTTGACATGGGTGAAAACAAAGAGCCTTTCTGGACTGCCCATGACACGAGCTTTCACATGAAATAAAGCACACAATGATACATCAACTGTAGCCACATCCACTGCCCTGGCGATCCTAGCGAGTCACTGTAGGACAAGCCATGCGGTTCTAACGGAGTGGTTAACGTCACACCCCCCCAAGATTTTTTCTCAGATGCCCAAGGCTCACAAAAATCTGATTGTTAGAACCCATGCTATATCTCTACTTCTCATCACCCAGCGGCAGTCAAATATCTGGCACCGTTCTCAACAAAACATTTTACAAAATTATAACCCTCCCCAACACAATAGGTTAAATCATATGTAGTTTTGCTCCTCAAGAGCGAGCTTCTCTAGCCCAGCATTCTGAGAGGAGTGCAACTCAGAATTACTGCTATAACATACTGAAAAAATTCAACTATCAAAGAAAGAGTTTTTTATTTGATTTTTATGTTTTTAATTTGTTTATTTCGGCTGCACTATAGGGGCAAGCCTAGTTTTTTCTTCTATACCAAACGCTCAACTCCTGCTTTACGACCCAATACGCTGGGCTACAACCGCGAGCCAACAAGCACCAAGCGCAAAATACTATTCAAACTAAAGCAGGAGGCTACCCGTGTCAATCTACCCAGGATCATATACCCTTGAAAGACAATCTGCAACCACGTTGTCACAACCGGCAATATGGCATATGTCCAGGCTATACTCCCGTAACACCAGCGACCACCCGGTCAGCCTCATATTCCGATTGTGAAACTGGTCCAAGAACTTGAGAGGGTGATGATCTGTGTAAACTACAACGACCGGACCATAGGCTGGAACATAGACCTCGAAATGCCTCAGTGCAAGTACAATTGCCAGCAGCTCCTTCTCGACAACAGAGCAGCTCCCCTGGGCTGAATTGAACTTCTCCGAGCAGAAACTAACAGGATGCTCCAGCCCATCATCGTCCTTTTCCACAAGGACGGCACCAGCCCACACACCATTAGCATCCGTTGCTAGTTGGAAAGGTAGGCTAAAGTCAGGGGCCCTGAGGATCGGGTGAGTGCACAACAGGTGTTTTACTACTCCAAATGCCTTCTCACACTCAGGCTCCCATTTGAATTTCTTATCCTTCCAGTTATCCTCCACCTGAGCTTGACTGTCCCGTTCTCCTTCTCCACCTTGACTGCTAAACGTCATCACAGGCACAGTGAGAGGCTCAGGGGGGTGCCTCACATACTCCTTCATGAGATTAACGTGACATAACTGATTGCGCTTCCGTCTGTCTGGAGTGGCTACCAAGTAATCCAGGTCCGATAGCCTCTCAACCACCCTATAAGGACCAGTGTACTTCGCGGATAAGGGATGACCTACAAGGGGCAGTAGAATCAACACCTCCTGACCCACGTGAAACTCCCTGAGTTTAACCTTGAGGTCGTACCTGTCCTTCATGAGGGCCTGAGAGCTAGTCAAATTATGGCTAGCCAACTCCAGACTGCGCAACATCCGTTCTCGACTGTCGAGGACATACTTGAGCATAGAACAAGGTTTTTCTGCACCCTCCCATATTTCTCCAACCATATGGAGAGGCCCTCTGACACGGTGTCCAAAGACGAGCTCATTAGGGCTGAATCCCAAACTTTCCCCAGGTACCTCCCGTGCAGCAAATAAAACACATGGCAGGCCAAGATCCCAACCATTCCCACTCTCAAAGCAACAACAACGAAGCACAGATTCCAAGGCTGAGTGCCATCGCTCTAACACACCCTGGATCTCCGGATGATATGCAGATGACACAACCGTAACAATCCCATGCTGCGGCATTGCTTGAACAAAGAGGTTAGAAGTGAAGTTGGATCCCTGGTCTGACTGAATTACCTGCGGGTAACCATACCGGGCAAAATATACTAGCAAGTTTCGGACCACCGTCTTTGCTGACCCATTTCTCATAGGGTACGCGTCAGGGTACCTTGTTGCTACCTCCATGATGGTCAGGGGATACTTGTAAAAATCTCCCGACTGTGCATCACTGTCCTCCTTCAACCCGACAGCACCGGTACCACATTCAAGAACCTCCGGGTCTTCTAATTGCAATTTACGAATGTCCGAAGGAGCAAGCTTATCTAAGTGTTTGCGAAACAACTCATGCCCCCCTCCTACACTGAATTTAGCCTCCCGTTGCTCTCTCTCTCTGTATCGTTGCTGTGTCTTCGTCTTTTTAAGCCCATCCTCTGCCTTCTTAGTAACAGTTAATGGGGCTTCTCCAGACTCGAAAATCGGTCCTAATAATGAGTCCCCGAGAATGTCCGTTGATACTAAACTCTCAACCGCATCAACTTTCAACCCCTTCTCGGTACCTTTCCTCCGCTTGTCTAAAGACTGTTTACCAGAATGTGACTCCCTGAATGCAAGAGATCTGGTGACAACACATGCCATAGGTTGCACCGGACACTTCTCAACCCACTCCTGCTCCTCCCTACTCACGTCGGCCGGCTTCTCGGCAACGACTAAGGCTGGAGCCTCAGAAGTAGGCCCCGCAAAGTCGTTGCCGAGAAGGAGGTCGACGCCCCCAACAGGTAACTTCTCCACAATTCCTACATCCAGGTCACGAGTCACACTATCAACTTCCATCTTCATTCTTACAAGCGGGTATGACCTTGTTGCATTAACTCCCTGAACCACAACCACCCGCGCCGTATTTACAGGTTTACCAGTGAAATTCCTCAACAATGTTTGCGATGCCCCAGTGTCACGCAAAATTCTCACCTCATGTCTTCTACCCCCCCACTCCACACAACCGAGTCCCCTGTGGTCACTAAAGGCATCACGGACAGGGAATAAGCCTTCCGGATCATTCTGCACTGGCAGTGTATTTACCTCGAAAGAATTGACTCTAACAAACTCTGATGTCCTCTTGAACACTCCAATGCCGTGAGCAAAAGACACGGCTGCCGGAGGAGGTCGACTAGGGCACTCATTTGCCTTATGACCCTCCTGGTGGCACTTAAAACACATACATTTCGGTTTCGGCTTATACTGTGATGTAAAAAGCCCCTGACTTTTCTCATACGGCGTGGTGTTAGGTTTGGATTCAGTTTTAGTTTCATTGCTCTTTTGTTTAAATGTGTCATTGCTACGGGGAGGGGGAGGATAACGGTCCCTAGCACTTGCATCGTACTTCTGTGAGGACCCGCAACCTCGAATCAACGACAGCCGTCGATCAGCCATTTCTGCTGCTTCGACTAGAGTTCTTGTTTTTTTTTCCTTTAAGTTCAAAGTTAGATCACCGCCCGTGCTCTTAAAGAACTGCTCCAACATCATTAACTGCTTAAGTCCATCAAATGTTGGACTTTGGACTCAGATCGGAGCCAGTTCCCCATAGCATCGGACAAGTCCCGGGCGTGTTCCAAAAAGGTGCTATCTCTTCCCTTAGTTACACCCCGGAACTTCAAACGGTACGTTTCTGGTTGCAGTTCGTAAGCCCTCAGGACAGCCTCCTTGAGATCCTCATACACAATACATGACTCCAAAGGTAACGCATCATAGGCTTTAAGACCCTTGCCTATTAATCTAGAGGATACAAGTGCTGCCCATTTATTCTCTGGCCACTGGTGTTCCTGGCACTTCTTCTCAAAGTGTGCGAAAAATTCTGTTACACCACTCTCATCAAACACCGGAACCAGTTTCAATAAGTGCGAGAGAGATTGATCATGAGCACGGTTACCAGCCCCAAGTCGCTGTCCCGTTGTCTCTACTCGCGACTTCTCTACGTCCATGTCGGCACAGTACCTAGTCGACTCTAAATCAGCTTGGATTTTTGCTAGCTTGGCTCTCTCTTCTATCTTGGCTAATTCTATTTGCTGCTGAAGCTGAAGCTGAAGCTCAGATGCCCTGCTAGCCTTTCTCTCTTCGATCTTAGCTAATTCTATTTGCTGCTGGATCTTAGCTAATTCGAGCTGAAGCAATAATTCTGAAGTTAACCCTTGAGGAGGTGAAGGTGCTACAATTTTTTAAATTACCAGTGGTCCCCCCAGGGGCAACCCACCCTGCCAGTCACCACCCAACTGTGGAAGCGTACTCAGGGTCGGCAGCCTCCTGGGATGGCTGGGAGTCGAGTGTAGGGGAAGCATGGCCGAAGGGCTCTGAGCACTCAACCCATCTCGCTCACGAGTCACCCTGCCCAGTACACACGTTATCAAGTTATCCCTGGTCATGCTGCTAGTACCCGCATGACCGATAGCTGTGGCCAGGCATTGAAGACCATACCGATCCATACCCTCCAACTGCTCGGCAGTAACAGGCCATTGCAAAAATATCCTAGCATCCTCCTCACAGTTCACCTGATTAACCCTTTCATCATGCTGCTGTTCCTCAGTTTCGACATTACGCACTGTGTCTCCATTCTCCTCTGATCCGGTATAAGACATGACGCTCACAAACATTTTCCACCTCAATATTCAGAAAAGAAGCACCCCAAACTCTTATACCTTAATATACACACAAACATTCTCGGAAATACTCAAGGGCTATACTATGTTGCAAAAAAAATTATTCTTGCTGATCCCCGCAAAATATTCCTCAAAACATCAAATGTTCCCTGCTAATAAATGTAGGTTCACCAAATCCTAGGTAAGGTCGCCATTTGTTACGACTGAGGTTTAAATATATCAGGGCTCTTATTCATTGGACTAGTAATGGCATAAATGCTACAACGGAAAGCGCTAGATCCAACCTCTGATGTATATTCCCAGTGAACAAAGAACACAAAAACTCTCCAGAGTTCTATATGCAATAATAGGTTATCAAACTCTCAATAAATGTGCGTCTACTCTAGGCTTAATGTTATGTGAAAACAGCCTATTACTACCTATAACCGAAGGTGCTTGGTTATGGTATGCAAGGTAAGGTGGTAAGAGAAGTTACAGCTTACGTTACTTTAATCAATAAATGTCAGGCACTCCTGCATGAAAGAAAGTGCACTAAAGTCCTTCAACACCAACAAGGAATCTTCTTTAAATGTTAGATGCTATCAAGATGCTCGAATCGGAAACGGAACCCAAAAAGGCAGGCAGCGGAACAATGCTCGTGCAGGCTATGCACACAAAAAGGCAGGATATATAATGCAGTCGGAGCCAAGAATATCCTAAACGCTACAACAATAATAATAATCGCCACGACAATGCAGTATTCCTATCAACAAAAAGAGCCTAAGTCGTTTGTGTCTCAATACATCAAACTAGGCTGCGAATTGCTTGTGTAATCATAAACGGGTATGCATAATAAGAGTAATTGGTTTAATATACTTAATGTCTACTATGACTGATAAAGTCTAGCTAGAGTCAATGATACGAGATACTGGTGCGCATGGCATGCCGCATAGCCTAGTGCAAATCTCAAATCTGTGCGTCAAATATTACGTTATAGGGAAGGATATCTCTCTTGAGAAACCTTAATACCGAAGTATTAAGCGTTCTCCTGGCGTACCTCAAAGACAACCAACCGAGCCTAGAACAGTGCAGAATGGTATAGGCAAAAAGCCCTCATTCGTGCATGCTCTACTCTCAATGGCACACAGACTAGAATTTACCCAATCAACTCCAGTTCTCAGGTATGTCGTGCAGCTTTTAACTAAAGCCAGCACCCATCGGAAACAATACCTTATAGTCTCAGACTCCTAGTCTAGCATTATCTAATCCAGCAGAACACTAATAATTATAGGAAGCGGTACTGAACAATATGAATGCCAACCAATGCTTCGTGATCAACTTATCTTAAGAACTAAACATACATGGGTTATATAAGACCTTAACGCACAATACAACTGGCCACCATTAAGCTGATTATGCAGAGTTAACCAGAGGGGGTATAATATTAATAAAAGGTGGTGAAAGATATGGAAAATGAGAGAGATAGGCAGAGGAAAAGGTTCTCAGGTGCAGTGAGGGCGACAGATATCAATGGGATAAGAGGGATGCGTTCTAGAAACCAGATCTGAGGGAGAGAGTGGCAAGAAAGTTGTATATATACTAGCACTAGCTCGAACCGCGTAGGAAAAGCGGTAACAAGTCCTCTAGCCAATGCCAAAGAAGCTAGCCAAACATGACATCACCAAGCATGGTAAAAGACTCCTCCAACCAATCCCCACGAGGCCAGCCAGCTATGACGTCATCGAGTATAGCAAAACACTGCGCGCCTCCCCACACTCTGTTCTACTCTCTCTCTCTCTCTCTCAAATGTTATCATTACTACTTCATGATAAAACATATACTTTGCAATTAAATATATAAAGCCTTGACATGGGTGAAAACAAAGAGCCTTTCTGGACTGCCCATGACACAAGCTTTCATATGAAATAAAGCACACAATTATACATCAACTGTAGCCACATCCACTGCCATGGCGATCCTAGCGAGTCACTGTAGGACAAGCCATGCGGTTCTAACGGAGTGGTTAAAGTCACAGCTGATAGAAGGTTTCTCGGTGGAGGGTGCAAGCTACGTCCCCACCTTAGACTTACTTCAAGAAACCTTCGGGCACCCCGACAGGGTAAAAGCGGCACACATCATGCATTTCCATAATCTTGTCGCTCCTAAATGTCAGGCCGTAGAACTAAAGGCTTTCTACGCCACCATGGAAAGTGCCATGAGATCTATGACTAGTCAACAGGTGAGTCTGACAGAGTTCTGTGTGGTTACATTGCTGAATAAATTGCCATCACCAGTTAGGGAGACCATTAGGAGGGAGATGGGTGAGCAAAGCCTAGATTACAAGACTTTCACACAGTGTTTTCAGGCAGAATTGTATAACATGGTTGGTCAGGACTCCCCAGGAAAGAATATGCCTGTGGTTACGGCTGCATTCGCAACACAGAGTGGTAGTAGCCGGTTCCCATGTAAACTGTGCGGTGGGAATAACCATCCCTGGTATAAATGCTTTAAACATAAAACGGGACCGCTCAAAATTAAAAGAGCTCGGCAACTACGACTCTGTGCGGGATGTCTCTCCAGTGATCATGGTAGTAATGGGTGCACTAACCCTAACATCAAAAATTGTATGTATTGCCAGGGTAAGCACTTTCACTCCCTGTGCCCAAAACAGAGAGAGGCAAGACCGGTAAGTGGAGGTACTACTAGGGAAGAGTCAACACCTACAACCTCAACAACAATGTCTGTTAGTATGAATAAGCAAACTGTTATCCTACCCACAGTTCAGCTGCCTGTAAAGGATAAACACAGGAAAAGTATAAAAGTCAGATCGCTATTAGACCAATGCTCACAGAGGACCTTCGTGAAGAAATCCGTACTACCGTCCCTTTCATATGAAACCGTAGGGACGGAAGGATTACGGCTTCATGGTTTCACCGGAACTCAAATCCCTCGTGAGTATACTATTGTAGAACTGAAATATTTACATCGGGGTAGGTTCCATCGTCTCGAAGCAATTGTGGTCGAGGATCTTCCCGAACATAAAGGTGAGTCTAGTCTTAGTGCTGAAATGATTAGTTTAAAGCACCATGGCATTAAATTGGCCGATTCATGCGTCACAGAGACAGAACAGCTGGAGGTACTAATTGGTGCCGACTATTACTAGAACTTAGTGCGACCTGGTTATAAACGGGTAGGTAATTTGGTTTTACTTCCAACCAAATTCGGATATGCACTGAGTGGTTCTTATGTGGCATCCACATCCAGTTCCAATACTGAGGTTGTAACAATTCTAAAAGTGGCAGTAACTCCAGTGGACCAATATATGTCTACTGGACAGTTTCCGTGCAAAGAAGAACTGAATGCTTTGTGGGATTTAGACCACATTGGCATATCACCCAAAGAACATTCGCAAGCCGAACGGCAAGCTTTGATCAGTTATGAGGAGACAGTCACCTATGAGCCTAAGAGTCAACAATATCAGGTACGTCTGCCCTGGACTGAATTAAAATCGGTTCAGGGTTGTCCTTTTCGGTGTGACCTGCTCTCAATTTCTCCTTAACGCGACCATCCTTAAGCATCTTTCTCTTGTTGATGCAGACCCGGAGTTGGTGCAGGAAATTAGGGCCGGGCTATATATCGATAACCTCCAAGGTACGGGGGATAATGAAAGTTCCCTCGTCCATGCTTACGATGTGGCTCGTGAAGTAATGGATAATGCCCATTTATTCCTGCGCCAATGGGCCACAAATAGTCCCGTCATGAGAAAGGTGTTGTAGAAGGATGGTGTTGCTGCGGAACAACAGGATTTGGTGAGAGTACTTGGCCTGGTGTGGAAAACTGACTCTGATTCTCTTTCCTTTGGAGTTCAGTATGCTCCTTTTGACCAGGTTACAAAGCGTGAGTGTTTAAAGTTTGCTGCCAAACTCTTTGATCCTTTGGGTGTTGTGTTGCCAGTATCAATAAGGTCTCGTATCTTTCTCCAACAATTGTGGAGACTGAAATTGGGTTGGGACGATGTTCTCTCTGTGGACCTGCAAGCGGAATGGCGGGGGATAGTGGATGAAATGGTTCTCTGTAGTTGTATTGAGTTCTCTAGGAGGATCTGTTTCAGAAAGACTATTTCCCTGCATGCATTTGCTGACGCAAGCAGTGTCGCTTACGGGACTGCTATCTATCTAGTCTATCCAGAGGGTAGCCACTTGGTCATGGCAAAGGCTAAGGTGGCCCCCATCAAGTCCCTTTCCATCCCTAAAATGGAATTGACTGCAGTTCTGCTAGCCGCCAGAATGATTAACTTCGTTGAGAATGCCTATAACGATAAACTTCATATCTCTGAAACCTATGTGTGGAGTGACAGTCAAATTATGCTACACTGGATTCACAGTCAAAAGAAACTACCAGTGTATGTCACTAACCGCATCGACGAGATACATGCCCTAGTCCCGACTGCTTATTTCCGGTATGTGTCGACTATAGAGAACCCAAGTGATATGGTATCTCGAGGCGTGTCTGCTAAATGTTTAAGTTCTTCTGCGTTGTGGTGGAATGGGCCTTCTTGGGTCCCGAAACCCGATGGATGGCCAGAGAATATAGATCTCCAACAGCAGCCCGCTGGTATCGTGACCCAAATTGTAGGCACGGTGCCCCAAGATGACACACAGTTATGGGACTGGCACAAACATAGCAGCTATGACAGATTGCAGCGTGTCACAGCATGGGTGATACGTTTCGTAAATAATTTGAAGGCAAAAAGAAATAGCCTGCCCCCCACAGGTAGTGCTCATCTCAACGTAAATTAAATTAGAGCTGCAGATAATGTTTTATGCAAAAAAGATACCTATTCGCAGGAACTTAAAATAATGGTGAAGGGTAAACAGTCCAGAAATAACTTAATCAACCAGTTAGGACTACACCTGAAGGGAGGTATAATTCATTGTAGAGGCAGATTGAGGTTAGCGGCTATCTCGGAATCATGAAAGTATCTTAAACTTCTTCCCTCCAAACATCCCTTGACCCACCTGATAATTGATCGGTGCCATCGGCTCTGTTGCCATTACAGGGTCGGTCATGTGGTTACCTACGTTCGTCAAAAATGGTGGGTGCCTAAACTCAGGCAGGTGGTGAAAAGCGTACTGGGTAAATGTCTGAAATGTCGTCGGGTAAAAGGTAAGCCCTACGACTATGCAGGACTGCCACCTTTACCAGCCCTGCGAACCACCCCTGGAGACCCGTATAAGGTCACTGGGGTGGACTATAGCGGAGCAGTCCCGATCAAGGACTCGCCGACCATAAAGGCTTACATGCTCTTATTTACTTGCGCGGTCACCAGAGCGATTCACATCGAAATAGTCACCAACCTCACTTGTGACAGTTTCCTCCACGCATTCAGGAGGTTCTGTAGTCGACAGGGATTTCCCCGGATCATTTTAAGTGACAATGCCAGCACTTTTGTTGGGGCCTCTGGGTACTTATCAGACATTTGTCATCACCCTAAAGTTCTGTCCCACCTTGGCAGTGTTCAATGTGAGTGGCGGTTTATCCCGGCTAGGGCGCCGTGGTTCGGCGCTATATGGGAAAGAGCCATCGGCATTGTCAAGGCGGGGTTGAAGAAGGTGTTGTGACGTGCCTTAATTTCCTTGGAGGAATTGACTACTCTACTGTTGGAAATTGAGGCCACTATCAATGACCTAGGGGATCTTACCCCAATAACACCCTCTGTGTTGGTGCGGGGTCATCGGTTGCGGGATCTTCCTGATGATAATGAAGTAGAGGATGGGTTGGAAGATCCAGACTACATAAATAAAGATGTCATTTCAGCCAGATATCAATATATTCGCAAACTGTCGAATGGTATCTGGCGACGCTGGTCTACCGAGTATCTGGTGACCCTCAGAGAGGCGCATAAGTGTAAGATGAGACCAATAAATGGTCGGTGGCCGGGTATCGGTGATGTCGTCATCATCCATGATGAGGGTCCGCGCGCTTTTTGGAAGTTGGGCCGTATTGTCGAGATATTACCCGGTCAGGACAGAGAAGTCAGAGTGGCTAGAGTCCGGACGAAGACGGGAACATATACGCGGCCGACTGTCTGACTGTACCTTCTTGAGGGGGTCATTGAGTGCAAAGAGGACTCCTCGGAGATGCCTGGAGACATTCCCACAGGGGCTACCTCGACCGATCAACCGGTCAACGTACCCAGTGGACGTCCTAGTCGACAGGCGGCTCAAGCCTCCTCCCAATCATGGCGGAATAAAATAGCCTCCGAGCTTTTGTAGATACTGTATTATATAAACCTGGTGGCGGGAATGTGTCCAAACTCTGATATGGACAGTCTTACTTTAAGTATTACATTAAGTATTTAGTATTAAGTTTGTGGGATCAATGGTTATATAGAATAATTAAGAAGTTAATAATTATGTTCTATATTGGATATTGGGTAGTCTATCATTCCTATGAACTTAGGTAATTATAGTTGGGTGGGAAAATATATACCTACCCATTTGCGCATGCGTGATATTGGTGGACCTCTCGCGAATATTGTGAGGGTCCCACACTCTCTCCCTAGCCGCCACAACTACCAGACCGTCTGCCTACGCTCTCGTGTTTTCACCTCACCTTTCGCCCCATTAGTGATAGTACTTAGCTCATCAATTCTCCATCTATCCATACTAATCCATAGATCATTAATCATCATTCCCATCAATTATTAAGTATAGTGGCCCCCTTCTTTATTCATCAACTCTATCCTATTAGCTAACACTCCCGTTTCACACACCATCTTGTAACATCATCCCGGCTCAACAGGTCAACTAAGTTCTACAGCACTAGTTCCAATCTTCAGGTGATATAATCTATTATATGATATTATTATACAGTCCACTGAACCATCTAACTAACGAATATCTATAATCTTATCAACCTACCAAAAAGCCTGTTGATGGGTGACCTCGAAACGTTCGATGACGTAAAAAGACCCTTCTATTAAACCCCCCCCCCCCCCCCCGAGAAACCCCCTTTTGCCGTTAATACCGCCCCACTTTCCCGACCATCAAAAAGAAGCTTTACAACGGGTATTACTATCATTTCAAGATATCTTTTCGCAAACACCAGACGATATCTGCAACACTAGGGTCCTCAACCACCCCATACACACCACGGGACCCCCCATCAGGTGGCCCCTGCGGCGTAAAAATCCCATACAACGTCGGAGGAAGATAAAAAAGTCAGAGAAATGTTAAACGCTGGATTCATGAACCCCTTCACTAGCCCTTGGTCTTCGCAAGTCGTACTTGTAAAGAAAAAAAGACGGCTCCCTGCGGTTCTGCGTTGATTACCGCCAACTAAACGACGTAACAATTAAAGACGCTACCCCCTGCCGCGAATAGATGACTCATTAGACTCTTTGCACGGTGCAAGCATGTTCTCTACGCTCGATCTGCAGACATGGTATTGGCAGGTCCCCGTACAACCTGACCACACCTAGAAAACGACATTCTCCACCAGCAGCGGCAGGCACTACGAATTTAACGTGTTACCCTTCGGCCTATGCAGTGGCCCTGCCACTTTTTCCAGGCTGATGGATTCCGTACTTCAAGGCTTAACCTGGGAAACTTGCCTCGCGTATCTAGATGACGTAATCGTTTTTGCCAGTTCATGGGAAGAGCACCTTCACCGCCTCACGGACGTTTTTCATAGAATACGAGGAGCTGGATTGAAATTGAAACTCTCTAAGTGCACCTTGGTCTGAGACTCCGTCCCCTACTTAGGTCATAGCATCTCAAAACAGGGGACGCTGAATGATCTCTACAGGTTCCAGTGCTTGGCCTTTGTGCCTAAATTTTATCAATTCAAAACAGTGGATATCACCCGACCCGGATAAAGTTGCTGCCATCCGGGACATTCAACCCCCTCAATCGGTCAAAGGCGTACGAACATTCCTCGGGTTAGCATCCTATTACCGACGTTTTGTGAAGGATTCACGTCTATTGTCAAACCCTTCCACAAACTAACCCACAAAGACGAAACATTTGTATGGACAAACACCCGCCTCGAAGCATTCAATCATGTTAAAGACGCCCTCACCTCAGCACCCATTGTAGGTTTCCCGGACTATAGTCAGCCATTCTGCCTATATACCGATGTGTAATTAACGGGAATCGGGGCCATACTATTCCAAATGACTGACAATAAAGAGAACATAGCAGCATGCACCAGTCGCACACTGACCCAAGCAGAAACCAATTATGCTGCAACAAAGAGGGAATGCCTAGGCCTAGTGTGGACCCTACGGGAGGGGGAAAGTGGTACGTGTACAATAAGTTTGTGCTAGTTTTTGGGAAATAGGTACGTCGAAATTGGTTGGAAAACCTGCGAACTTGTTTCCTGCGAACTTGTTTCCCACGAACCAATTTTCCGCGTTTGAACAGGGACTTGGAAATAGGATCGTACGTAATATTATAAAATTTAGTTGGAAATACGTACGTGGTAATAAGTACGTGTTGATAGTGCAAGGTTTGAAACAGATACGTTTTCGAATATCTTTCCAAGTAAACGTCAGTAAGTTCGAAAAGGCTAAAAACTGGGTTGTTGGAATTAAGTTCGAAATGTTTTAGTTTGAATTAGGTTCGAAAAGTGCTAATTGGAATTATTTTCGAAACTATCCGCTCGGTATTAAATTCGAAATTCGGAAATAAGTTAGAAAATCCTTCAAACTTGTTTCCCAAGAACCAATTTTCCGATTTTGAACAGGACTTGGAAATAGGATCGCATGTAATTTTATAAAATTTAGTTGGAAATACGTACGTGGTAATAAGTACGTGTTGATAGTGCATTTTATACCGAGTGGATATTTTCGAAAATAATTCCAGTTAACACTTTTCGAACCTAGTTCAAACTAGAACATATTGAACATAATTCCAACAACCTGTTTTTTGGCCTTTTCGAACACACTGACGTTTACTTGGAAAGCAATTCGAAAACGTACCTGTTTCATACCCTGCACTATCAACACATGATTGTTACCACGTATATATTTCTAACTAAATTTTAAACTATTACATACGATCCTATTTCCAAGTCCCTGTTCAAAATCTGAAAATTGACTCGTGGGAAACAAGGTTGAAGGATTTTCGAACGTAATGCCGAATTTCGAATTTAATATCGAGTGGATATTTTCGAACATAATTCCAATTGGCACTTTTTGAACCTAATTCAAACTAGAACATTTCAAACTTAATTCCAACAACCTAGTTTTTGGCCTTTTCGAACTTACTGACGTTTACTTGGAAAGAAATTCGAAAACGTACCTGTTTCATACCCTGCACTATCTTATTGTACACGTACCTATTTCACCCTCCCGGCCCTGCAACACTTCCGGTCATACCTGTTATAGGTGCCAAGATCACCATCATTATCACGGACCATCATGCCTTACAATGGCTCCGGACCTCCCAAACCACAAACACATTATCGTAGACTACAGTAGATCTGGACTGGACACGAAAATGGAACCTTGTAGTAAAGTACCCAAAATCGGAGAACGAACTCCCAAGTTCGAACCTCGAAACCGCGAAAATATGATATTTTCGTGGTTTCGAGGATCGAACTTGGGGAATCGTTCTGTGATTTTGGGTCCCCCACTGCAAAGCTCCATTTTCGGGTCCAGTCCAGATCTACTGTAGTTTATGGCATTACTAATAAGATGGTGGGAGACGTTAGATTTTTTTTACTTTGAAATAGCCTACAGGCCAGGGAAATTGCACACAAATGCCGATGCACTATCTCGCCTACCCGCGACCCCCCCCCCCCCCCGCCCAAGGGACAGCCCGTTTCTCCCCCCCCCCCCAGCAGTGCCGTTAATTGCCAGCATATGCACCTGAGACCCAGATAATAGACCCGCTTTGCTACTCCAGAGATAGCCGCTACTCCCACACGCATAGGTGATTCGTTTTTGACTGAGTCCGGCCCACATCATATTAAGCCCTGAAGAAGCCACAGACACTCTCGCACTCTTCCATCATGGAAACGGAATCCACTTGGGATACACGAAACTGTTGCAAACATTCAAGACCACCTACTGGACCCCCTACCCCAACCCCCTTGCCAAAAGAACCGTAGAATCCTGCCTTGCCTGTGCGGCCGGTAAAGACACGTCACGAACCCCAGGCCCATCCGGCACCATTACCACCACATTGCCGTGGCAACTCTTGTCCCTCGACACAGTAGGACACCTCCCCGCCTTTAATTCATTCCGATTCATCCTAACGTTCGTGGATGTCTACTCAAGATTCCTCATCGCGATTCCAGTCAGGGATCATAGCGCAAAAACAGTGGCCGACACCATGCTAAATCATGTTTTTCCCAATTTCGGCCTACTTCAGGCCCTACACACAGACAACGCATCAGAATTCTCTGGCAAAATCTGGGAAGCATTGTCGAGAGTGATAGGAGACTCCATTTCCCATTAATTTCCCTACTGGCCCAAGGGCAACGCCGTCTGTGAAAGAAGCCACAGGAGCATCAACAACCAGATACGCACAAAGCTCATCACCAGTCAGTCAAAAGACTGGCCTAGCCAACTTAGAATGATCCAGTGGGGGTTAAATTCCACCCCGAGAGAAGATGGTATATCCCCGCACGAAAAAGTGTTCGGGGTTGTTATGCCGGGCAATAATATTTGCCCGTGTATCTTAGTTCACTCTTTCCACTCTAGGAAAGCTTTTAACCTATGGAGCCCCGGCTAGTTTTGTAATGTTTGTTCACCAGAACCCGGCCGGTTTTCAAAAAATGGTTTTATTCCAGAAACAATAGCGAATGGGTTAGGAATGAAGGAAAAACCACGAAAAACCGCTCAAAAAGCTTAAAGAATGGTCCTACAGAGCCCCCGAAAACGTATTTTACAAGAGTAAAAAATTGAAGGCAATTACCCCAAAAAAACAGGTTATTGCACACTCACGCGCACGCACGTGGACTTTGAGAGTTTTCAACCATCGGCACGGTTGCGTGGGATACGTACACAGTTCCCATACAAATCTGAGCCCTCTTGAGTGGCTACACCTGAGGTTACGGTCGGCGCAATTAGGATGACGCGTCAGACGCGTCTCTGGGGCTGTGCGTTACATACATCGCCGACGCGTCAGATGCGTCGCTGGGGCTGTACGGGTTAAGAACTACAAACTCAGCAGGAACACAGCTTACTCCAGATATACAATAACAAATCTCCTCAATCTCTACCAATGATACAGAATACACGGTTGGGTTTCACAAGTTTTTATTTAACTTTGGATCAGGGCACTTGACATAGAACATGAATGGTTATTATGTTGAGTGATATCTATTGGGAAAAATACTCTCTAACCTGCTTCAAGAAGGAATAATATTATTCTTGAAGTATGGATAATGCATAATCAATTTACACAAATAATAGATAAATCACAATTGAGCAACAAGTGATGAATATATAACTATCGCATAAATGCTAACAGAGCGGCTAGTCTCGAAGGACAATGGATATCCTAAAGGTCAAGGTTAGCACGTGGTAAAAAAGTGATGTGGTGTAGGGTCAAAATACTGAGGTCACAATGTCTCAAATAGACCTAATAAATTATATATAAATATAAGTTGAAGGACAAATAAATAATGAGTTATAAATAATTGAAGAGGGTTTAATTCTTTACTAACGTATATGGTTAAATTTAATAATTGCAGTTCCGGGAACTGAGCAAACAAAGAATCGCCTTATAGAAAAGATCAAAAGCCCTCGACATATAAATATTAACGCTATATGGGCAAAATGGAATTACAATGAATTCAAGTTAATTGTTTAAACTGGGTGTGAAGCCAGGAAACATAAATCAAAGGGAGTTTACTTAGAGACACAACAAGTAATACACTCTGTGAACATGTATAACCGATATGCGTACCCTGATGATCCTAATTAACTTAAAATCAGATCTGTCAGGGGTGTTCACAGTATTTACATGTAGTGTGCGGGTAATCGGGCTGAATGGATATATATATAATATGTTAGTAATACATGAATATATAATACGAAGTATATAATTATATAGATCAATCCCAGGATAGCGTTTGTACTGTTCTCATGACACAAGTAATAAAGGGACTAAGAAGAGAATAAAAGATCTCTGGTATTTACGTTAATGGAACACATAACATATCCTACACAGCCTTGCAATAATCACACAACACGATAAGTAAAACAGAAAGCACTTCATTTCGGGTAGGAGTATCGCAGAGGTGGGTCTCATAGAGATCTGACACACGTAGAGTGACCAAGTGCGGGGTGCGTCTGGTCTGGGTGCCAAGGGAGTACGGTCCAGGGGAACCTCCACACAGGTAGCACTAACACGGGTCACTTCCGGGATGGCCTCCACACACACACTCTCGTCTGGTCACAGTCTCTGCTTGCAGGGCACGATTTAGAGGATTTTGGCTAGCCTCATTCGTATGGTGCTATCCGGTCGAGTTGATAACGTATACTCTCCCACAGAAACTCCATGGGACACAGTGCCTCGACTTGCCTAACTCAAACCTGATTTTGGCCAGGTAGTATTGGACTTTACAGAGACTGACAAGTCGGCGGTTTCCGGAACATAAGGGGCATGGAAAATATATTTTTGTATTTATTGCTTGGTTGTCTAAAGTCTTAAAAATACAATGCATACATGAATAAATAGGGAATAGTGTGCTTTATTTATTAATACTAATAGGTAGTAGCTTAATGGCTAATGGTAAATGTGATAAATAATTTACATAGTTGGAGGTCACTATCCATTTAGAGGCTGGTATGGAATGGCTTGCTTATCTTCTTGTCTCGTGGAATTCCAAGTACAGCCTTGTCTAGCTATGGTAGTGGTGCATTAAACGCCCGGGTGGTTGAAGAGGAATGAAGGAGGTTGGTGTCTAATTAACATAAAGTCCTCCTCCGTATAGTCCAGGACTGTCCCAGGTGCGGATGGCCATTGTTCACCTGGAGCCTGGGGGTATAGACTAGCAAACTGTGGTGGATGTCCTACCCCGCGTATCTTATACGTAGGGTAAGCCGCGCGCCTCTCCTGGTGTGGTGCTATGGATGACTGTGGTACCTTGTTGTTGCTGTCCCGGGAGGGCTGCTTCTGGGGTCTCTTCCGGCGGGTTATGGACGCAATACGATAGTGGTGATTTGTGGCTCCTGCCGTTGATGTGAATGGTTTTGGGTTTTCCTTTGGCATTAGGTTATCCAACCCTGTCATTTCAGGGGTTGCGCCCGTGCTGTTACCCTTTCGTCAATTGATGCACTCCCCCTCCCCCATCGCAGAAATCCACCACACGGTGTCACACATAAAAGCTAGATTCTACCAGTTACAAGCTTGCCAAGACTTAAAACAGGACAAACAAAACACGAGAAACCCCTTCAAAGTCGGCGACGACGTTATGGTAGCAAACTTGCCTTGTTTAAATAAGCTACAACCCAAATTAATTTGTGCCCGCTCACTATAAAAAAAACGTTTACCCCAAGTGGTAATTAACTATCACGGGGAGACCAGGATATTTCGGAATCGCTACGTGAGAGAGGTACATCTCGACAAACAGCAACCAAAACCCTCACCACCCTTTAACCCAGTCGGTCTGCCCGTGCCACCTATTCCCACATACCCACTCCCCCCGAGCACTTTCCACCTCACCCGAACCTATTCCAATTCCCACCCAAATCCCACCTACCCCTAACGCCCCCGCCACCCCCACCATAACTCCAACCCCCGAACTCCCCACCCCCTCACATTCATCCACCACCACGTCTGCTGACGCCGGCACTAAACCCACACCCACCCGCCGAACCCCAGACACCACCTCCCTACAATACCCAAACCCCTACCCACACATCCCCTCCTTCCACCACCAACACTACCTAACCAACCTCACCTCCTACCTCCCATACCTATAACTAACCAAGTACGAACCTCACCAACCCCCACAAGTCACCGAAACTTGTACTCAGAGCCAAGTTATACCTAACCAAAGACCACTTATTCCACCACTGACTCCTAACCACTCCCTCCCTGATCCCCAAACTTCGCCACATCATGCACCTTCCACTTCCCCTTCCAACCAAACCACCCACACCCCCATTCCCCACACCCAAGCCTCATTACAACCCCCTAAATTGATCGAAACAAACACAACCACACGTTCGGGCAGAGTTTCAAACCCCCCTGGCAGATTAGGGATTAATTGTACTTTTGCGTCCTCAGCAGGGAACAAAAGGAAGACGGGCAGGTCAAAAGTCACCCGCAGCCTACCTTACCAAGCAGACCTAGCAGAACCTCGGACGTCCCAGACATGCTAATTAAATTTATTCTTTGGACCTCAGTAGAGGGAAGGAAATATCGCCTGAGCCACCCCAACCAACTCCTGAAGCTGCTGATGTCGGCTGACCAAGCCACGGTCCTAACCATAGTTAGGAAAGACAGGCCCTGCAACGATTTTACCCGCCACTGGTACGGCTTTCTCCAGCACCTACAGCCCTTTTCCATCACAGTTAGCGAAAAGAAGTTCCTGTTGCAGCCACGAGGTTGTGACTTCTGTGCCGTAGGGGGTGGTGTTATGCCGCAAATGCAACGTACCGCCCACACAATTCCTGCACCTGCCGAATAATTGTTAAACAATAATATATATATATATGTATATATATATATATATATATATATATATATATATATATAATTTATATATATATATATATATATATATATATATGCATATATATATATATATATATATTATTATATATTTTGCATATATATATATATGTATTTGCATCTATTTTGCATATTTGATGTATATATATATATATATATATATATATATACTGTATATATAATATATATATATATATATAGTAAGACTAATATGTGTATTAATGTGAACTCGACAGAAAATGAGTCCTAGGCAGCTGAAGCTCAATAGTGTCCTGTAGTATCCCTCTGCAATGAGAGCACCATTCTCTCTATTTCTACGACATCATGAAACGTGGTCAACTCACTCACAAGACTCAATCAGAAGAAATACAAATACTACTTAGTTCGTTATTATGAATGATACAGTCGTCACTTCAATTGTGTTAGTGGTATATATCGAGAACATGTATACAATACTACTTTGTAAGACTTTTTGTGAACAACATATACTTAATATATATTTTGCGTACAAAAAATACACATACTTCCTTTCTAGATATTCTTAAAGTTCAATATTTAGTTAAGTCAGAATGATATATATATATATATAAAGAGAGAGAGAGAGAGAGAGAGAGAGAGAGAGAGAGAGAGAGAGAGAGAGAGAGAGAGAGATAATTTATTGGGCACAACTTGATTTTTGGTTTTAAACCCCATTTTTTTTTTTTTTTTTAATAAGAGACGTTCATTATTATTATTCCGATATTAAGTTTTCACTGTACCGGTATATTTTTAGTGTACACGAATAACATCTACATAATACCAACATTTGGTTAGGAGAAACTAGGAGAGTATAGGAAACAATAAAACAAAATAGACAGACTATAAGAATAAGTAGATTAGAAAGAAGCATTGGAAAGTCAGGAAGCAAAACATTTAAATACAAGAGGAAGAACTATCTGTGTATCTTTATACTGTATATATGCCGTGGGATCATTATGAGAGCGAAGGCCCTCATATCTTAGAACGACAATGTTATAATCATTATTTATGTGAAAGTACCTGTTGAAGCTGCTCATCAAATTTTGTTTTAATTTGTGAGTATGTTATAATTATATCTAAAATTAATTTGGACGAAGCCCAAGATGTCCGTGTATACTTATACAAAATTGTCTTAATCAGTTTGTACAATTATTTATAAATTAGTATAGTGATTTGGGTGTTGTCCACTAACCTACACATTATCAACTTCATAGAATCATCACCTAAATGTACATATAATATTTCTGAAAGTAAAAGTAGCAGAGGGAATATCAAGAAAAGTTAACAAAAACCTCCCATGGTGCTCAGGTAGGATTATAGGGAGACATTAAGTTGTAATTAAAACAAACAAAATGTGAAGTAAACAAATTTCTCTCCTGAAAGACATAAATACGGAAGTTAATGAGAGAGGGTGTTGACAAACAAAAAGGAGACAGACAGACGGTAAATAACACGAACTCATCACTAGCGCAATTGATAGAAACATAAATTGGCAGATAGATAGTGTAGATAGATAGGAAGCAAATACGTAGCTAGGTAGGTACACTATTTACGCTTTGGATAGATAATTATACAGTATACACACAATAGAATAATGAGGTGTTGTAATTAATCACCTAGATATTTTTATGTGACCATTAACAGAGAGAGAGAGAGAGAGAGAGAGAGAAAGAGATGATATGAATAATGATTATTTAGTTTAGGTACGGTAATTAAGTTTGAATAATTTCTATAGTCACTGGAAGAATACCCTCACCCTTAACTCTTTCACTGCGGGCTCCTTATGGTTGGCTTTACCTCTTTTTGTGGGGATTTTTCACTACTTTTTGCTCAATATACGTCGCCCTAGTGTGGTATCCGTATGTAGCATTGAGTTAATTCAAATTTTCTATAAAAGTATACCACAGTTTTTTTGTTTAGTACCAAGCTTATTATCCCTTCCTCTTTCGTAATCTTAAGTTTGCAATAACTCAATGAAATAAACCGTTTTCTTATTAGATGGGTCAATATATGGTTGAACATAACACAAATTAATACAAAAGTTTTTTTAATGGATTGTGGTACTATTAGCCATGAAAAGTAGCATACTAAATCTAGTCAAATCTGATCCCGGAAACAAGGCCCTTATCAAGATGGCGTCCAATTTTGTTTTCTCTTTCTATGTGAGTGAGGGAGACAAAAGGCAGAATTGCCTGTGGTGAGTGACTCCCCCAGTGTTGAAAGAGTGACAGGGCCAAAATCAAGGGACGTTCGAGCCAAAATGTCTGGACACAGAGTTTGAAGGAAATTAAGTCATAGGAAGAGGGAAAGACTGATTCTGGGTGCTACATGCTCTACAAAGAGGGGGAGGTATACACTAAAAAAGCTCTGAGGAACACTGATTATTGTAATAGTGGTATAATAGTGAGAGAGATGCAACATTGCGGCGAAGAGAGAGAGACTGCAGAGAATTGGTGAGTGGACGTGAGTTAATGAGACGGAAGGCTTTCTTTTCTACTTTGTCTAAAAGTGCTGTGTTAGAGGGTCCTCCCCACACATGTGAACAATACTCAATACATGGATGCACTGTGCCCCTGTACAGAGCAAAAAGCTGTGCAGGGGTAAAGAACCCCTGGAGGTGGTTGAGCACACCCTTTAGCAAGAGTGGTAATGGCGGGTAAACATATGGTTGAGCAATAAAATAATTGATGCAAAAGATATTTTTAACTGATTATGACACTATTGGGCATGCTAAATTACACTATTGGGCATGCTAAATTTCATACTAAAATTCTAGTTAGTTCTGTCCCAGGAAACAGGGCCATTTTCAAGATGGTGGCCAGGAGCTTAAAATAGCTATATCTCGATTACTATTCGAGGGGTGATTTTGGTATCTAACTCTAGGTTTCAAGGGACAAAATTGCTGCCCAAGGTACCGATCCACTAAATTGGCTCTGTCGCATAGTAGTCAACCTAGAGAAGTATTTTCAGTGTGTATACGTAGGCTTACAGTACCAACAAAATAATTAAAACTACTTACATACCTGCAAATTATTCAGGTAATCCAGTAAACCAGGTTTGCTGGAGATAGTTGTATTTTATCAGTCTTTCGTAAGACGTTTCTGACTTCAAAGAGGGCAGGAGGAAAAGGACTGTGCTCGTAACTCATGACCTCCCCCAAAGATAGCTCTCCAGTTTTGTTGACTTCCAGGAAATGTTAGAAAAGAAGTGTGGAATCAATTGTTCGATCAGGAGCGACCTCGATAGCTGACATTAGTCCAAGGGTTCTGGCCTTATCTACTCAGTGAGAATGTGAATGCATGCTATCAGATCATTTTGCACATGATCTTTCATCCAACAGACTCTTATTCGTGCTTCTCTAGATTGACTAATATTCAACAGAACAAATTTAGTGGATCAGGACCTTGGGCAACAATTTTGTATTTCAATACATAATTAACGGATGATATTTTTACTGATTTCTTCGGATTCCTTGTCCCTTGAAACCTAGAGTTAGACACCAAAACCACCTCTCTATGTTGAATAATAATTGAGATATAGTTATTTTGAGCTCCCGGCAGCCATTTTGGACGCCATCTTGAAAGAGGCCCCGTTTCCTGGGTCAGAATCAATTAGAAATTTAGTATGTAATTTAGCATGCCCAATAGTGCCATAATCAAATAACAAAAATCTTTTGCATCAATTATTTTATTGGTGAACCGTATGTTTACCAATCATCTTGGACACCATCTTGAAAAGGGTCTCCCTTCCGGGGTCAAATATTGACTAATTTTTAGTATGATATTTAGCATGCCTAATAGTACCAAAATCTATTAACCCTCTCCGACATACGACGCGACTTTGAGCCTATTAGGGATACTTTAATCCCTTATTGGCGGCGCTCGACTTAAGTCGTGCACCAATTTGCAGCAAGTTAGGAGCATTATTAAGTCTTTTAAAGGGTTAAAATCGAGTGCAAATGGCCGGGAGCACAGCGAGCCAGACAGCCGACTCCCAGGGCTTACCACTGCCCATTAACTCATGTTCCCTGTGTTCTCGAGAGGCCGGCAGTGTAGCCAGTAGTGAGCATAGCTGGGAAAAATATACCGATATATGCTAAACTCCCATGTTCGTGGCATCACTGCAAGAGAACCACGAGTGCTACGTAGCTCGTTCTGGTCTCATTTTGAAGCATTTAGTGCCTAGTTTTTTGCTAAATATATATATTTTTTCATGCAGATGCTTGATTTATCATGCAGGAGGGCCTGAATATGCCCAAATGAGCCCAAAACACCCCGCTAGACAAGGGTTAAAGCCTTTGTTACCATCAGGGGTATTTAGAAACCTTTAGTTTAGTTACTTCAACCTCTGCAGTTGTCTTTGAGTTAGCTGTGAGCAGAAAACTAATTTTGGAGAGGTAATTATAAGAGTGAGAGAACTCTATTTCTTATTGCTAATCTGGCAACCTCTGCGTCATATGTGCGTGAAAGGGTTACAAATCTTATTATTTCAAAGTGTTTGGGGTTAGGTGGTTATCTTTTGTAAATTGACCCATCTATATAAAGTTTTGTGCTTAGAAGACAGTATGAGTTATTGCCTGTAACATGAAATGAACCTCACATTCGTACCTGGCATGTAGTTGTCACAAATACATGTGGAAGTGGACCTTTTGGTTTGCACACGTACCCTCTCCCTACAGAGGCCTGCAACATACTAATATTGTTCCAAGAGTGAAGGCTACAAGCTTATCTTACGTCTGGCAATAAGCGGAAAAGTTGAATATTACTAGGGGTCAAAATGCCTGGACACACGAAGTTTAAAGCAGTTTAAGTCATAGGATGAAGGAAAGATTGATTGAGGGAGAGAGTCCCAGAGTTCACTTGTTGAGTAGGAGAAAGGATGAGAAAATTTGCCAATTCTTGGGTTGGAGAGCTGGACAAAATAGGAGTGGGAGTGCGTTGAAAGGCGGGTGCCCCGCACTCGCCTGAAAGGAGAGGGTATGCACTGAGAGAGAACTCTGAAGAACATTTATTGTTGTAATAGCGATAGTAGAGGGAAAGAGATGCAACACTGCGGCATGTAGAAAGAGATTGTAGGGAACTAGTAAGAGGAAGTGAGTTGATAAGACAAAGTTATTTGAACTCTTCTCTTTCGAGAAGTGCGGTATGTGTGGAGCCTCCCCACACATGTGAAAAATACTCAATACAAGGGCACACTGTGCCCCAATACAAAGCAAGAAGCTGTGCAGGGGTTAAGAGTCCACAGAGACGATTGATAACACATAACTTTTGGGAAGCTGCTTTAGCAGAGTGGTAATATGATCTTTCCAAGAAAGGTCGGATGAAAAAGATACACCTAGAATATTGAGAGATGTAGCTCTGATATGTATATTGTTGAAGAATAATTGATAGTCTTGCTGAAAATTGCGATGGAGAGATAGAGGGAAAAATCGGGTCAAGAAGGTGTTGAAAGTAACAAGATTTACTCTGCCCCAAATTATTGATAGATTGGAAGATAGGCGCTGTGTGGTCGTTTTATGTGGGTTTTGGAGTGATTGTGCCCTGGGTTGTCGTGAAAAATTTGTTGAATAGTGTAAGGTAGAGTCATCAGCATATGAGAGGATAGGACGAGAGGTACAGTTGAGGAGATGATTAATAATATTAGAAGAGAATTGATGGCCGTCCACAACTGCAGTTATGGAAAGGTGTGTAAGGAAATTTGAGACAACGGCACAGATAGAGGATAGAAACCGAAGGAGGGTAGTTTGGAAATTAGAGATTTGTGCCAGACTCTATCGAAGGCTTTCGACATGTCTAGCACAATAGAAAAAGTCTCACCGAAGTCCCGAAAGGAGGATGACCAAGAGTTAGTAAGATAAGCAAGAAGATCACCAGTCAAGGGGCCCTTAAGGAAACCATACTAGCAATCTGAAAGTAGATTATGGGAAGATAAATGCTTAAGAAATTCTGAGTTAAGAATAGTTTAATTTTTTATAGAGAAGCAAGAAATGAGAGCAATTGGATGATAGCTGAAGGGTTGAAAGTGGTCATACTTCTTTGGGACAGGTTGAATAAAGAGCAAACTTCTAGCAAGAAGGAAAGGGGTTAGATGAAAGAAATAGATGAAAGATTTTGCCTAGGCAGGGAGTCAGCATGGAAGAACAGTTTTTGAGTACAATAGGAGGAACACCATCCGGTCCGTATGCATTCTTAGTATTAAGCCAAGAGAGGGCAGAAAGTACATCCTTAGAAGAGATTATGATATATGATATTAGCCAGAATCACCCAAGGTGGAGTTTTTGGCGAAAGTTTGAGCGAAGAGTTCCGCTTTGTCAGAGAAAGACGTGACAGTAGTGCCGTCAGAGTGGAAAAGAGGAGGGAAAGACAAGGAAGTAAAATTGTAAAAGAGGTTCTTGGCTAAATGCCAGAAAGCTTGGGAGGAGCGAAAGTTGGAAAGTTCAGATTTTTTTTTTTTACAAAATAGTTTTTGGCTAGTCGAAGAACAGATGTGGCTTGATTCCGGGCAGAAACATATAAAACATGAGATTCTTGAGTTTGAAAGCGACAGTATCGTTTGCATGCTTTCTCCTTATTGTGAACAGCAGTAGAACAAGCGTGAGTCACCCAAGATATTTGTGGCTTAGTTTGAGAGAAAGAAAATGGAATGTATGCCTCCATGCCCGAGAGGATTACCTCGGTTATGAGCTTGGCACACTCCGAGGGTCCCCGACCATGGAAGCAAAAAATAATTCCATGGGAAATCAAAGAAGTACTGCCGAAGAGTCTCCCAGTCGGCAGCACCAAAGTGCCACAAGCGCCGCCGGCTGGGAGGATCAGGTGGCCATACTGGAGAGATAGGATTGGTAATGGAGGAGCCCAACAGAGAAAAAAAGTTTACAGTGTAAGTAGAAGGATTAGAAGTTAGCAATAAGTCAAGAATATTCAACCGATCTCCAAGGCAGTCAGGAATTCAAGTAGGGTGCTAGACTAACTGATCTAGGTCATTTAGGATAGAAAAGATATAGGCTTGTCCACCAGGTTGGTCACTGAAATGGGGGAGAGTAATTGGTGGTGGTTAACATTGAAATCTCCTAAGATGGAGATTTCTGCAATAGGAGACATGGATAGAATGTGTTCTACTTTAGAAGTTAGATAGTCAAAGAATTTTGGATAGTCAGTAGAATTTGGGGAGAGATAAACAGCATAAAATGATTTAGTTTGAGAGTGACAAGAAAGCCTTAGCCAGAGAGTAGAGAATTCAGATAAATCAAAGTTGGGAACACGAGAGAAAGCAAGATTGTAACGCACATATACGCAACATCCACCTTTGGCTTGAAACTGAGGACAGAGATAGTAGGAGGATACAGAAAAGGGTTTGCTGTCAGTAGTCCCAGACAACTGGGTTTCGGTGAGAAAGATATGATCGGGGTTGGCAGAGGAGAGGTGGTGTTCCACAGAGTGGAAGTTAGAGTAAAGGCCATGAATGTTGCAAAAATCTATAGTGAGAATGAGAGGTCGCGGTCCAGTGCATTTCGAAGGGTCAGCATTAGGGTCCAAACCACTGGGGGCATTTCTGGTCGCCCATCGTTGAGATCCTTACTTAATATTTAACTTTACCAATACACATTTCTATCCCATGTACTGTATAACCCTGTTCAAATATACATGTTCTAAGTAATACAGGTCTATCGATCTATAATATGAAAAATATAATATATATTTCGACCATAACGTCATAGGTTATCCAAAACACCACTCAAATACATATTGGCTACCCTCCCATGCTCCTCTCTCTCCATTCCATATTATAGGTTTGATTCCCGGAGGGAAGAAGGAAAACCTAATATTAAGTAGGGGCCCCGTAATCATTGACGATATGCCTATTAATATAATAGCCTCCATTCAAGCGCCTGCGGTAGCCAGTTTGAATCTACCGCCGCGGGGAAGAACGGAGTATCCGTCATAAGGGTAATGCTTATTCTCTTATGGAATCGTCTTATGATTGGGTACCCGCTACGAAAAAACTTTTGTAAAAAATAAAAAGTAAAACTTTATTTAATAATTGTTATACTACAGCTTTCCATCTCGTGGATTTCTTGTAAGGACTTCCTTGACGCTGCACACCACACTTCATTCCTCCACACCAAAATAAAAAAAAACAAAAATGATGAATTCTAGCCCAGCCTCGGAGTCCCCAGGGGGGGGGACCATAAATGCCCCCTCACCCGACCGACCATCCCCTGACGACCCCACACAATTACCTGGACCTCGGCCTGTTACTCTTTCTATTAATTTCTGCAACATTCGCGGACTTTCCTCTAACTTTCACTCTGTTGAGCACCATCTCTCCTCCTACAAACCTGATCTTCTCTTCCTCACCGAAACTCAGGTGTCTGTAGCAACATCCAGCAACCCCTTCTCTGTATCCTCCTACTTTCTCTATCCTAGTTTCAAAGCCAAAGGCAGATGTTCTGCATATGTGCACAACAAACTCACTTGCTCTCGTGTTCCCGATATCGACTCCTCTGAATTCTCAACTTTATGGCTCAAACTTTCCTGTCATTCTCTTACTAAATATTTCTGTGCTGTCTATCTTTCCCCTAACTCTACCAACTTTCCCAAATTCTTTGACTATCTAAACTCTACAGTGGAACACATTCTATCCATTTCTCCTTTCTCAGAAATCTCCATCTTAGGAGATTTCAACGTTCACCACCGCCAATGGCTCTCCTCTCACACTACTGATCCACCTGGTGAACAAGCCTACGTCTTTTCTATCCTAAAAGACCTAGAGCAGTTAGTTCAGCAACCCCCCCGTATCCCGGATCGCATCGGAGATCGGCCCAACATTCTTGACCTGTTTCTAACTTCTAACCCTTCTTCTTATACTGTCGATCTTTTCTCTCCTTTGGGCTCCTCCGACCATAAACTTATCTCTGTCACCTGTCCTATCTCTCCAGTACGGTCACCCGATCCTCCTAGCCGGCGGCGCTTGTGGCACTTTGGCGCTGCCGACTGAGAGGCTCTTCGGCAGTACTTCTTTGATTTCCCATGGAATGATTTCTGCTTCCATGGCCGAGGACCCTCGGAGAGTGCTGAACGCATTACCGAGGTAATCCTATCGGGCATGGAAGCATACATTCCATTCTCTTTCTCTCAGACTAATGCTAAAAAATCTTGGTTTACTCACGCCTGTTCTACTGCTGTTCGCAATAAGGAGGAAGCATTCAAACGGTACCGACGCCTTAAAAATCAAGACTCTCATTCTTCATATGTTTCTGCCCTGAATCAAGCCAAATCTGTTCTTCGACTTGCCAAACACTCTTTCATCAATAATAAATGCACTGAACTATCCAACTCTAGCTCTTCCCAAGCTTTCTGGCATCTAGCCAAAAACCTCTCCAACAATTTCTCTTCCTCGTCTTTCCCTCCCCTTTCCCACGCTGATGGCACAACCATCACTTCTTCCTCTGACAAAGCTAAACTCTTCGCTCAAACTTTTGCTAGAAACTCCACCTTGGATGATTCCGGTGCTATTCCTCCCTCTCCGCCCTCCTCTCTCTTACTTATGCCTAATATCCTAATCTCTTCTAAAGATGTACTTTCTACCCTCTCTGGGCTTAACACTAATAAGGCGTACGGTCCGGACGGTGTTCCTCCTGTTGTTCTCAAAAACTGTGCTTCCGTGCTGACTCCCTGCCTAGGCAAACTCTTTCGTCTCTGTCTATCCTCTAACGTCTTCCCTTCATGCTGGAAGTTTGCTCACATTCAACCTGTCCCAAAGAAGGGTGACCGCTCTCAACCCTCCAACTATCGTCCAATTGCTCTTATCTCTTGTCTTTCTAAAGTTTTTGAAACTATTCTTGCTTCCAAATTTCTTAAGCATTTCTCTTCTCATAATTTGCTCTCAGATCGCCAGTATGGCTTCCTTAAGGGTTGCTCTACTGGTGATCTTCTTTCATATCTTACTAACTCTTGGTCATCCTCCTTTCGGAACTTCGGTGAGACTTTTTCTATTGCACTAGACATATCGAAAGCCTTCGATAGAGTCTGGCATAAATCTTTAATTTCTAAACTACCCTCCTTCGGTTTCTATCCCTCCATCTGTGCCTTTGTCTCTAATTTCCTTTCCGGCCGTTCCATAGCCGCGGTTGTGGACGGCCATTGTTCACTTCCTCACCCTATAAACTCCGGTGTTCCTCAGGGCTCTGTCCTATCTCCTATTCTCTTTCTAATTTTTATAAATGATCTCCTTAACTGTACCTTAATTCCCATCCATTCATACGCAGACGACTCAACCTTACACTACTCCATTAGTTTTTGAGAACGCCCCAGCCAGCAATCCCTCAACGACAAACGTAATGAAGCCATAGAACTCTTAAATTCTGATCTAAATACTATTTCCAATTGGGGCAGAGAAAACCTTGTTAACTTTAATGCTTCCAAAACCCAATTTCTCCATCTATCTACCCGTCAGGATCTCCCAGCGGACTATCCCTTATTCTTCAACAATACAAAAATCAACCCTTCATCTTCTCTCAATATTCTTGGTGTCTCTTTTTCTTCTGCTCTCATTTGGAAGGACCATATTACCAGTCTTGCTAAGGTAGCCTCCCAGAAGCTGGGTGTGCTCAACCGCCTTAGGGGGTTCTTTTCCCCTGCACAGCTTCTTGCTCTGTACAGGGGCATAGTGCGCCCTTGTATTGAGTATTGTTCACATGTGTGGGGAGGTTCCTCTCTTACCGCTCTCCTAGACAAAGTTGAAAGGAAGGCCTTTCATATCATTAACTACCGTCCACTCACCAACTCTCTGCAATCTCTCTCTATCCGCCGCAATGTTGCATCTCTCTCGCTATTCTATCGCTACTATAATAATCAGTGTTCCTCAGAGCTATCCCAGTGCATACCACCTCCTTTACGTAGGGCACGAGGTACCCGTCTTGCAATTCAATCCCACCCCTACTCTGTGCAACTCTCCAACCCAAGAGTGAAACGTTACTCTCAAACTTTCTTCTACTCAACAGCTGAGCTCTGGAACTCTCTCCCAGAATCAGTCTTTCCCTCTTCCTATGACTTAAATTGCTTCAAACTCCGTGTGTCCAGGCATTTTGGCTCGAACGTCCCTTGATTTTGGCCCTGTCACTCTTTCAACTATGGGGGAGGCACTCGCTATAGGCAGTTATGCCTTTTGCCTCCCTCAATCACATAGAAAAAAAAAAAAAAAAAAAAAAAAACGCCATACTTTCTTCACTGACATATTAAGATTAACCTCAAGACATCAAGCGAATGGGAAGGGGATGGATGGGAGGGCCCTACATCGTCAATGATTACGGGGCCCCTACTCAATATTAGGTTTTCTTTCTTACCTCCGGGAATCAAACCTATAATATATTAGTGGCCCCTCCATCATTGACAATATGCCTGATATCTTAAGACTGGACGGGGACATTCGTGACAATATAAAAAAACACTAACAAACTACTTTAGGTAGAGACAAAGAATCCGTATGATTTGTTTTTTAAAGCTTTTATTGCTTGCATGCAATAATAATAACATTAGAAAAGGAAAGCAGTGCCGTACTTCGAAGAATATCTGCTTATAGTTGGCCGGGTCTACACTTAGAGATCCGTCCTATTGTTGTCTGGGGACATATCTGTATTCCCATACCGACGGCTTACTGAACTATAATTCTTAGGATTATATTCTGGCCTTAACAATATTTGTACTTTTTGTACAATTTGTACATTTTGTTTATACTATATAGTTGTAACTATGATAGATATCTTCAAAATTAAAAGTCAAAACTTTTGAGCTGTAGAACCAGCTCGACTTATTGGGTATCACGGCTCGTGATCTTATCACAATATCCAGCGGAGGAGATCTAGAGGTCTTTGGGCTTACCGGACCCCCCCTCCCCTCATTCTTCCTTGTAAGATTTAACTTTACTGTGTAGAAGCACATGGACTAACTAGACCTGCTGCCGCAATGCCACATCGGGCAGTGTTTTGGCTTATCCAGAGCCATAGACATGCCTCGTGTCAAGAAAGAACGGTTGGGAGGTCCCAGCTTAGTTCTAGCTATGCCATTCATGGAAGATTTTTCCCAAAATCTGAGAGGAAGGAAACTCTAACTCGTGACTTTGCCTAGTCCCCGAGTTGAGGTAAGTAGATGCATATTTCAACCTCTGGGGTACGTATTCAAGAGATAGGAATAATTAGGATTCCTGATTCCTTGCCATTGGCTAAGGAACTTAAGATCATGCCAGATCATCGGAAGGTTATGAATTTGTCTCTAATGTATTATAGAGGACACATCATCTTCCTGGATTGTTCATTCAGTCCTGAAAAATCAGCAAAGAAAAATTTGTTTTCCTTATGCCAGATCATCGGAAGGTTATGAATTTGTCTCTAATGTATTATAGAGGACACATCATCTTCCTGGATTGTTTATTCAGTCCTGAAAAACCAGCAAAGATTTTTTTTTTTTTTTAATTTTCTCGTTTTTGTGCTTGTGCCCGTTGCTTGCCCACGTCCCACCTGTCCGGAAAGGTTTCAAGGCTGGTTCCAGTACCCCCCCCCCCCCCCCTCTTTTATACCCCGTGAAAGTAACTTACAACTAAAGTACCATACCTTCAGACCCTCTGCCAATCTGGGTCACTGGGTCGACTAGGATTCGCTAGAGAGAGAGGGAAGCTAAAACCGTGATAGGGCCCGGCTAGCTAGGCCGGGAAAAAATCCCATCAACTTGCTTTGGATAAGGAACCAGGTATTCACGACGGTGACTAGCTCGATCTTGTGAACACCGGGAACCTGAAAACTTTAGGCAAACACACGGCTCGTTTGTGGCCGTGAAGGTAGAGAGAGACGCCCAAAGGCTGGTCGTAACGTGAAGTGAAAAACTGGACCCAAAAGACTTAATTACTCCATTTGCGGAAACGAGGATCCACAAAGGGGGAGGAACCTCAGATTGGTGCCGCATAATTCCGTAAATTCATGAATGAATTAGTTTGAAGGGCAATAGTATCCAGAAAAAAGGGAATGTGAACGATCCTGAGGTTTCAGGTCGGTTGGGTTCCACTATTTCTATAACTATAAAGGACTAGCCTGACCGCTAAAAGGAGGTCTAGTCTACCAGGGTCTTAACCCTTGTCTAGCGGGGTGTTTTGGGCTCATTTGGGCATATTCAGGCCCTCCTGAATGATCAATCAAGTATCTGCATGAAAAGAAATGTATTCAGCAACAAACTAGGCGCTAAAAGCTTCAAAATGAGACCAGAACGAGCTACGTAGCACTCGTGGTTCTCTTGCACTGGTGCCACGAACATGGGAGTTTAGCATATAGCGGTATATTTTTCCCAGCTATGCTCACTACTGGCTACACTGCCGGCCTCTCGAGAACACAGGGAACATGAGTTAATGGGCGGCGGTAAGCCCTGGGAGTCGGCTGTCTGGCCCGCTGCGCTCCCGGCCATTTGCACTCGATTTTAACCCTTTAACCCTTCGTTCCCGGAAGGGCTCTTGAACGCCCATAAAAAAGCATACCAGAGCTGCCCGGAAGGGCTCTTTAACGCCCAGTGGTTGAAAGCCTGTGAGGTAGGTGTGCGAGGCGTCGGTCCGACGCATGTAAACAACAGCCGGCTGGACCGACGCCCCGCATCTCCGGCCACAAGAAGGAGAGCGTCACTTGTTCGTGTGTGCCTGTATGTTGTTGTTAAGTATCGAAAAGTAGTGTAAAGTGGCTGTTTTTGCCATAAAGTTATCTCCAATGAAATCATCATCACAACTGAACCAGTTGACTTAGAGAGCTCTACTTAACGCCATTCTACAGGTAAGAAACACATCTACGCTTAGGGATGCGCAGGAATGCGGAAGCAGTCAGAATAACAAAGATACGGTAGCCTAGGCTAGACGTTTTTCGGCCAAAACCCCCGGTTTTCGGGGAATATATATACAGGGTGTTTTAAAACAACACTGCCAGAGTATGACGACCACATTGATAAAAATATATAATACACATATTTCTGTTCTATTTTTACCAAAAATATATTGTAACGGAGATAAATGGTTATTTAGAAATGTAGCAAAACAGGGTTCTGAGCTCAGCACAAAACATATGATACATAATATGAATGATTACCAAGTAAAAAAGGTAAAGAGGAGATATCTAATGACCTAATCACATATGAATAATTACAAAATCAAAGTAACATAAAATTGGTAATGATATTTTGCAATTAGAAGAAAACTGCTAAGTATTATAATCCAAGTAGCGTAAAAAGATATGCACCATTTGTAACGATGACCAAGAGGTAAAATAATGAATCTCAAGTCTGGGTCAGGTATCCGAACACTGCTATAGTAATTTAATCGGTCGTGAAACTGTTTGAATGGGAAAAAAAAAATCCTGCGCAATTTACTGTTTCAATACAAATACCTCATTACGTTACTATTATCACAGCGTACTAACGAAATATGTCTTATCAGTTTTATGGTTGAAGTTTGACGATTTTACGTAGCTGTAGACATACAAGTATACGGTGTTCACTAATGAATATTTAAAATCATCTAATGGTACCCAAAACAAACAATTTACGTCACTTGGACTTAACGAGTATAAAATAACAAAGGCAGAGACACACCTAAATAACGACAATCCATATTTATGTGATATTATAAGGTAAATAAAATCACTATGACAGAAGAAGATAGCACCATGGCCGAGCAGATGATTAAGCACATGAGAAGATTCGTTATGACTCCAAAGCTTCGAAGAAAAACTCGAACTGGGATGGGAGGCAAGAGGTAGGCTATTTGGGGGGGGAGGGGGGACACTAGCCCGTGTTCGGATTATAGCTCATACCTGGGTGTCACTAATTATTTTACTCTATGCGGTTTAAATCATTAATGGTATATTATTTTGCATTTTGTCCTTAGATAATCTTCTTCGTTATTGTATTTACTAATTAGCAGATGAGGTCTGGCAGTGTGTTTTAAAACACCCTGTATAATACATAGCCGGGGCTGGAGGGTTAAATGCCTTAACACCTTACGAGCGGCCTATGCGGTTTATTTATGTGTACCGCACAGCGGGGTGTTTTTAGCCAAAATAGGGCTGTTTACGTGATCATTGTCATGCCTAAATAAGAGCCAGAACGTAAAACAAGTACCTATCCCTGAAAGGGCATAAACAGAGCTTTCGAATGACACCATAACGATCCTTGTATGATGGATAGTTTTCTTGCAATAACCGTGCAACGCGAGTGCAAAAAGCAGGTAATTCGGTACTTTCAGTACATAATTGAGTATGTAGCGAGTGAGAGAGGGAGGAGGGAGCTGAGATTTGTGTCAGTAGGTTCGCCGCGGTGGTCTGGAGCAGTCATACGCTCGCTAGTCTCCTGCCACCAATTGTCTCTCTCTCTCAGCCACATTACGTGCTGAAATTGCCACTCGACCTATGTCGAGCGCCGCCACATAGTCCAGCTTTATTTAACTCGACTTATGTTGCTCGCCGCTAAATAAGGGTTAATAATGCTCCTAACTTGCTGCAAATTGGTGCACGACTTAAGTCGAGCGCCGCCAATAAGGGGTTAAAATGGACTTGGGTCATTCCGAGCTTAATTAGCCACCAAAAAGCAGGCTACCAACTTACCTCCAAACAGGGACCTGCCTAAGGCTCGGTCAACACCCGGATCTATTGACCGGTGTGTTACTGTGGGTGTAGGGAAAAAAAACGGGGTGGAACAGCCGGAGATACGTTCATTCCACGTTTAGGCGAAACGCCGGGATAACGTGCACATAGGTCCAGTAACGCCGGGATCTAGCGACTGCTATTAACGTGCACACAGGTCCAGTAACGCCGGGATCTAGTGACTGCTACTGTGGATGTAGGGTAAGGCCGGGATGGAAGGGACTAAATTACGTTTATTCCAATGTGTAGGCCAACGCCGGGAAAAGTGAAAATTGAGTTCACCGCCAGAGTTCTGTTCATACTGTTTTAAGGGTGGATGCCGGGATATAGTTAAACCTGGCGGGCCCCCACCGTAGAGTTGTAAACAAGATTGCCATGCCCCAATTCCCGTCGGGGGATAGTGACAAGCGGCGAGCCAGCCCCGAGGGGTCGGCCAAAGCAGGTGTTAACTATCAACACCGAATTCCTTTAGGGTCATCGAAACAATGTCTGAGCCCCCCATGAATGATGGGAATTGCTCAGACACTGAAAGTGCCCGGCAGACCAGTTAGTCTGCCAACTTTGCAAAAACTTTACCGATCAGCACCGCTAGACCTCGTTGCCCCACGTATCTGAATACCAGAAGCTGAATTCAGAGTGGACCTCAGAAAACGCTATTTATGTTTGTGCGATTGTGGCACCAATAGCTTGAAGATCTATGGGTGGAAAATAGGAACTTAATTGCTTTGAAGTGAACCTCCGTGGAGTGGAACAAAAATTCCGAATCCGGGTATAAATAACCCCAAAAAAACATTCCTTTTCCGAAGCCATGGTATTAAACCTACCTATGGCTGAGGATAAGAACGCACCCGAGACAACCGTGGTGCCGGTTCAACCCTAGAGCGTTTAAAAGAGTGGTATATTAATTTCAGACTCGTTAAGAGTGTTCCGCTATAATTAGCGGTAACCGCTCATTAACTCCAAGAGTCTACTTCTGGAATTTCCACCTGTCTGGTTATCCCGGCGGTGAATCCAGATAAATAATCTTACTTGAGGTATAGAATCTCTAGTTGTGCCCCCCCTCATGAGCCAACCGGCGAGGGACTCCATTCATGTGATTTTGTATAATCAAAGAAGAAAACAAAACCTATAGGACTGAATAGTTAGGACTGCCTGGAGCCATAATTTAGGTTTGAAGAGGACTTTTCTAAGAAAAAAGACCTCGTACCGAAGCTCGCTTGTCCTAGCAACAATTTTTTGAAACTTGTCCGTACTGAGATATGCCAAAAAGGCTTCTGTCAGGACGTAAAACGTCTTCCACTACGTGGCAGATACGTAATCCTGATCTGAATCTTATATCGACTTGTACGTGTGTGTTGTGAACGGAGTGAACCCGGTGAGATTGGACTACGCCCGGGTTAAGTGCACCAGTAACCCACTACGGCACGAGGAGTATTGTACTCGGTATGTCAGAGTCAACCCTGAAGAGACATCACTACTTTCCACTAATTGTGCTAAAGTCTGGTGATACGTCCGAGGGAGCACCGTTATAAATCACTACTTTCTACTAATTGTGCTAAAGTCTGGTGATACGTCCGAGGGAGCACCGTTATGAAGCAGGGTGCGTACGGCGGAACGAACATTTCGAATTTCATCCCATACCGGATCACGGATCGAAATAACGTTTTGGACGGTGAGATTGAGTCTGGATGAACCGGACAAATTATCAACGTAGGTGACTCTTACGACTAAATTTTAAGTTTTAGTGGGGGGAGGGGGTGGGGGGGCTTAGTAAGATAGACTTCTCCTGTACCGGGGAGACAGTCAGTGTTAAAATCTACTAGACCATAGCCAGTCTACCTGGAATCCTGACCTAAGAGATTCGATGGTAAGATTGGGACAAACGAACCGATCTGTGATTGTTATTGTGTCAGAGATGCAGTCCGTGTCCGATTCTATGGGGCTACACTTAGTCTACCCAAGGGTATAAATTCATATCCGCCGGTAAGATAGACAATTTGTAGACCGCGCCAGCTCATCATCTAACACTGGGGAACGAGCCCTATGTAGCGTGAAAATTAGTCAAGATTAAAGTTGTCCCGACTGGCACTTGTACTATTTTGGCGCATGAGCTGGAAACAGATAGTAGTCACCTCACCTGACCACTCGTCCGGTGTTTTTTTTTTACGGCTCATGCCGTGCTATATCAATTATGTACTATGAACCCAAATTTTAGCCTTAAAGCGAAAATTCCTCGGGTAATCCAACCCGGCGTTATGAGTTATTATTCCTCTAAATGCGGCGTATGTAGGTCAATTATGGGGAGACATCTTAGTTTAGGAAAGTCTGGTTAATACCTCAGTTGATCGTCTGTACTACTCTCCAAAAAGAGTTTTCATTCGAAACCTGGGAATAGATGCGATGTAGCTTGCCCATTCTTACGTGGTGTTGGCCGGGAGATAGTGAACTCCGGTGGGCCACCTCCCTAGAGTTTATTTTGGGTAACAGGACCCACATTTTATCCAGTCTAAATTTTCCCAACCATGTCTATGTAACCTTGTTTCATATCCATCCACGGGAGGGAAGAAACTGAAGCTAGAGGACACTGAGTCGCTAAACCTGTGCCCGTGACCTCAGTCATCAGCCTGCCTCACTAAGTTTAGGATGTTACTTTTTTAACCCCGCCAAATGGGAGCGAACGCCCCTGTCGGAACATGACCTCTTAAATAATGGAACTCCCGTGGCGTCTGGTGGCCGGAAAAAAGGAGTGATAGGTTCGTTGGTCATGCCATCTGTTCACAAAATTGGTGCCTAAGTGTCTGAGAAGTTAGACAAGAACTTAGTTACTAGACCCCGCCGTCTCGAGTTGACGAGGGGTAGGAAAAAAAAAACTAGTCTGCCGGTCATATGCCCCCACTACCGGCGAAGGATAGCGTCTATTACAACCGTAGAATTTAGAATTCAGAGTGCTGTCACGGGTCTTAACCCTTAATTAGCGGCGAGCAACATAAGTCGAGTTAAAAAAAGCTGGACTATGTGGCGGCGCTCGACATAGGTCGAGTGGCAACTTCAGCACGTAATGTGGCTGAGAGAGAGAGACAAGTGGTGGCAGGAGACTAGCGAGCGTATGACTGCTCCAGACCACCGCGGCGAACCTACTGACACAAATCTCAGCTCCCTCCTCCCTCTCTCACTCGCTACATACTCAATTATGTACCGAAAGTACCGAATTACCTGCTTTTTGCACTCGCGTTGCACGGTTATTGCAAGAAAACTATCCATCATACAAGGATCGTTATGGTGTCATTCGAAAGCTCTGTTTATGCCCTTTCAGGGATAGGTACTTGTTTTACGTTCTGGGTCTTATTTAGGCATGAAAATGATCACGTAAACAGCCCTATTTTGGCTAAAAACACCCCGCTGTGCGGTACATATAAATAAACCGCATAGGCCGCTCGTAAGGTGTTAAATGCCCGGTTGTCCGCCAAAAAGGGATTATCCGAGTTATATCTAATGATAGTACTGTCACCCATGGGATTGCCTTAAACGTAGTTAGGGGGGCGTGCGAGGTAGTGAACACGAACCTTTACAGCTGGTAGAACTGGACCTGGAGACTTCCGGGTACCTGTGTAAGGAATATAATCATTAGATACAATGAAATTGGTTTCTAAGAACATCCTTGCTACCTGGCCAACATAATTAATGTACAATTTGAACCCTTGTTTTAATTAAGACTTATGTCCTTAACCTTCAATTGTACACATCCTACTTTGTACCATTTATCCTTAATATCGTAAAGTTGAACTATGAAAGATATCGAAAAATAAGATAAAATGTTGAGCCGTCTCACCGGCTTTACTTTAGGGTAGGATAGAAGTCTGAGCCGTCTCGCCGGCTTGACTTTTAATTTAAAACTTTGAGCCGTCTCCCCGACTTGCCTTGCGATAAATTATAAGCCTATTTACCGGCTTGATTTAAAATAGCCCCACTCGGGAGTTTCTAGCCAAGTCCGATGGCCGCTGAACCGCGATCCTGCCCTGTGGCTGTGTAAGGTGAAGCTAATCGTTCCTCCTTGAGGCAAGGCAAATCAACTTTTAGTGAGCTTTGTTTGAGATACTCGTTGAACCACCCTTACCTTCGACCAATCCTTGGAATCCGACTGGGTATCGATCTAGGCTGGGCGTCTGGCGGTGCCGGGCGTGATCTCGACCGGGACTTAGTACTCGGGGAAGGGGACCGTCTTCACTTTGACCGGTCAGGGGGGTCTCCTCGGCACTCTCACTGTCGCTACTATTACTACTCACCAGTGCTTTAGATAAGACTTTAGTTTTCGATTTTAGTTTAGTTGACTTGACCGGAGTTGATTTTACTAAAGGAGATTTTGTTACTAGATGATCCCATAGGGCCTCATCGTCACAGTGTAATGCTTTATGGGCTACGTCCTTTGCGTACCCGTTAAAGAAGTTTTGTATCTCTTTTAAAGCCGCAAGGCATGAAAGGTCTCTCTTGTTGAATAGCGCCACTCTTAGTTCTGAGCACCCGGCGCAGCGTTTCGACACCCATAATCCTTGTGAACGATCGAGGCATTTAACACATTTTATACATAATTTGTGTGCAAAAACTGGTAATAGAGAGCAGGTAGGAGTAGCGCATAAGTCAAACCGAGGCATGATGGTGTTAGGACCCCCCCTGTGCCGTAATCGGCTCACCCAACTGCCGCCGGTACTGCTACTGAAGTGTTGCTATCTGGAAATAGAAATGTCCAGGAATCAATGCTCATAAGGATAACCTGAGAGGTGTTAACACATCCTACCTTAAGTCTGCCGGAACATTAGCTATAGCCACTGCTACTCTAACCTTCCGCTGGACTCGACTCAGAGAATCTATTAGGTTTCTCTGATTCTTTGAACTGCTTACCTGTGACAAAGGTGTCACTGGCCCTTGACGACCTCAAGCGTTCTACTATCAATGACTATTGGGACTAGAGAGATAGTAAAAGATCACGCATTCTTGTAAGTTGACTATTTAGTCAGTGTAACCAATGAACTGTGCGCCGGGTGTACTAAGTTGCCGCGTGAGGCACTCGGTCATGGCGATTTCACTCGGCGGGCCGAGTTATTCCCTGAGAAAATCACATTTCCGCCGGGAAGTTCATGGTTTAGCATACCATGCCGGGACATTTGGTAAGTTCCTTACTCGTCCGCAGGACGAGAAACGGGCAGCTGGCTTTGAAAGCCGCTGGAAAAACGAACCAAAATTTTCAGAGGTGTTGACTTATCTGTGAAAGTCAGACACCCCCAAAAACCCCACACCAACAGGACGTCTCCTGATTCCCTCTAAACATGTGAAATCTCACATGAAAACTCAGGGAAACACAATAGGCTATGACATACATGGAATAATATTATTTATCAAATAATAACTCCTAGCCTTGCCCGGAGACCCCTACTGAGGCTGGCCACGAGGCTTGTAGAAACAGCAGCAAAACGGCAGCTCTCCAACCCCTGAAGACCCAGCAGCCGCAGAACATGGTGAAGAGACCCACGAGAGGGGCCCACGCGCAGACCCGGACTCTGGAAGGTTTCACACCACGTGTGGCAACCCTTAAACCAGAGCGTCTGCTAAAAACAATAATGCAACTGCCTCATAGAGACGGCCTGAAGCATAATCCTGCGTTGAAGTAGCCTCCTAACTAATTAGTTAAGCAACAGCTAAGGTGCATATGACAATAACATAAAAATACATGGTGCGTAGATCTTTGGTGGACACGAAGCGCCTGTACAAAGTACCCTATTTTAACACTTCCTGCGGGCGTACCAATGGGGTAGCCTGTGCTAGCTAATCTACAAACCTTGTTCAATACAACTCAGATATATACAAATGAGTAAGGACTCACTAGAAGGGAGCAAACGAAGAATGAAGCGGAGCACACTGGCACCCAACCAAACGGGATGACCGCGGGAAGAGGAAGAAAGTATCGCGGCTTGGGGAGCAGCGTCAAGGAAGTCCTTACAAGAAATCCACGAGATGGAAAGCTGTAGTATAACAATTATTAAGTAAAGTTTTACTTTTAATTTTTTACGAAAGTTTTTTCGTAGCGGGTACCCAATCATAAGATGATTCCATAAGAGAATAAGCATTACCCTTATGACGGATACTCCGTTCTTCCCCGCAGCGGTAGATTCAAACTGGCTACCGCGGGCGCTTGAATAGAGGCTATTATATTAATAGGCATATCGTCAATGATGGAGGGGCCACTAATAAATCCATGTTTTTCCTTTTTCAGGTTGTACCTCATTGTTGAACTGTATATAATTGTATCAACTCCATTGTTAATAGTCATAAATACTTGGATAAGTCGGACATAATACTACACAATATTTGCACTCCTTTTGTAACTTATCAATAGAATATTATATGATGTGACCGTGTACCCTGTTTTATTCCTCGTCCTTCAGTTAATTATGATACATTGCACCCCTAAAAGTGTATTAATAAAGTAGACATGCCGTTTTGCCCAAAATCAAAACGGCATACCCAACTCTGCGATTGGTCACCATCATCACTACTATAGTCTATTCGCTGTAAGTAGGTGAGAAATCCTGACCTCTATCCTCTGTAACTAAAAAACGACTAGAGTAATCGAGCTAATATGTCTACCATTTGGGAAGAGTCAGTCAAGCAATAGATGTAGAAAGTTACAGCCTATTTGCTCTAGCCCTTTTTGAGTTACAGAGGATAGAGGACATGATTTCTCGCCTACTTACAGCGAATAGACTATAGTCACTATCACCATTACTATCATCAGCACAACTACTATTATAATCATCACTACTACTCACACCATCATCACTACTACTCTCATCATTACTACTACTGTCATCATCACTACAGTTTTCACCATTATCACTACTACTCACCATCATCACTAATACTGTCACTATCATCACTACTTTCATCATTATCACTACAACTATCATCATTACTTGTCACCATCATCACTACTATTATGACCATCATCACTACTAGTAGTACTGTCACCATCATATCTACTACTGTCATCATCATCACTACCATCATCACTACAATTACAACCATCATCACTACTATTATCACCATCAATACAACTATCACCATCATCCCCACTATTACTACTATCATTTCTAATGTCAACTAAACTAACTTAACCTCACTTTACCTAACAAATGCAGGGCGAGTTGTTTTCGCCCCTAGAACAATGGCGTTCTGTGTGTGTGCCCACGCCATCATTATTGCTGGGTGGGTAGTGGGGGGGGAGGGGGGGGAGTAAAACCATATTTTGGACCTAAAATTATAACTATTGCACAAATTCAAAAACTCTTTTTTGACTGACCGTCGCATTCACCCACCGAATGTTCGTGTGAAATTTCGTGAAAATCCGTCCAACGGTCTAGGAGGAGTTTCGGGACAGATGGACGACGATAACGACAGACATTTTTGCCAGTGGTACCCCACTATACGGGTGGGGGGGGGGGGGGCGATACCACTCTGCTTACACAGAGTTGATTAACCCGAGAAGCGCGATAAGCATCACGTAAGTATCTGTATAGCTTATGCGATAGACCTCACGGAAGCAAGATCATGAACAAATCCTTCGAAAATACCCCAAAGCTCTCAAAACAAAGGAATATGTCATTAGGTAAGATAATTCCCCTCTAGTACTTCCTACCACTCATCCACACCTTATTCTCCCTTCCTCAATTATCGGCTATTTTCCTCTTATTTCCCTCATTTATCGGTTATTTTATGTGATGGGCTGACCCTTTGTCAGAGTGAGGGTTGGTGTCCTCTACTTCCCATAGCCCCTTCTATCTTTTTCTCCTTCTGCATCTCTAATTTTTTCAAATGGCGTAGGGATGCGGCGACCCCAACGCCCACCACTTTCTGGTGCAGGTAGCCTCCTCTGTGGTGGAGGGGTGAGAAATTTCCACCACCGCTTTTCTCCGGCGAGACGTAGAAGTCGGCTAAAGGGGATCGGGGGCGGGGGGCCTGGTATCCTACTCCCCTTAAATAAATCTACCAAAAAAACGAGACAGAGATAGGGCGAGGGAACGCGTTCGTGGTCCCGGACCCTAAGAATAGGAGCTTTGAATGTGCGTGGATGTAGTACGAATGAGAAGCGAGAGGATATTGGAAGGTTATTTGAATGAAGGATGTATGATGTCCTTGCACTGAATGAAACAAAGATGAAAGGAGAGGGAGAAGTGGATTTTGGAAACGTGATAGGTAGAAAGTCTGGAGTAGACGAGGGAGTCAGGGGGAAAGAAGGAGTGGCTATTATTGTGAAGGAGGAGTTGAGAGAGTTTATAAAAGAGTAGAAAGAGGTGTCATCAAGGCTAATGTGGGTGAGAATGCAGTTTAAGGGTGAAAGGTGGGTTTTTGTAAGTGCGTATGGACCAGGAAGTGAAAGAGAGTTAGACGAGGTAGAGGGTTTCTGGGAGGATTTGAGAGATTGTCTACAAGGGTTTGATGAAAATGAAAATGTTATAGTTTTAGGGGACCTAAATGCTAGGGTAGGAAATGAGCCTGTTGAGGGAGTCATCGGTAGTTTTGGTGTGGATGGTGTAAACGAGAGTGGAGAAAGACTGAAAAATGTATGTGAAGAGTGTAGATTGAGTGTAGGTAATACGTTCTTCAAAAAAAGGCGTATACACAAGTACACCTGGCATAGACTTGTGAGGGGAGAGATTGTAGAAAGGGCATTGATGGATTATGTGCTGGTGACAAGGGAAAGATTGTGTAGACTGCTGGATGTGAATGTGATGAGAGGTGAGGCGGAGGGTATGTCAGTTCATTACCTGGTGGAGGGAAAGCTAAGAGTTAAGAGTTACAGGAGAATAAGAGACAAGCGTGAAGTAAGAGAGGTAATAAAAGTTAGTGAGTTAGAGAAGAGTGAAAAAGAGAGGGAGTACAAGGAAAGACTAAATGAAAAGTGGATGGAAGTGAGAGAGATGGAAGAGAGAGAAGTAGAGGTTGAATGGCAACAGTTTAAGGAAGGAGTGAAAGCAACTGCAGAGGTAGTATGCGGCAAAAGGAAAGTAGGAGGCAGAGGTATCAGGAAGGGAAGCGAGTGGTGGAATGATACGGTGAGAAAGGCAGTTGAGGAGAAGAGACAGTGTTTTGAGAGGGTTTTACAGGATGGTAGTGTTGAGGTATGGGAGAGGTACAAGGAGAAAAGGAGTGAGGCAAAACGGAATATTAGAGAAGCGGAAAAAGATGCAAACGAAAGGTGGGGTCAAAGGCTGAGTGATGTTACGATCCAGGTTCTCAAAGACACAGGGCTCTTCAACATTGGACTAGATAATGGCAAAATGCAACAACGGTAACACTAGATCCAACCCCTGCCTTAAACACTGGAAAACAAAACACCATTACCGCCCTGAGTCGTGCCTGGACAACGAGGTATCCTATGACTCGGTAACTGGTGCACACACACTAGGCTGACGCTCTATGAAACAGCCTATTCTCAAACAGTAAAAGATTACTCGATTAGGTTACACAAAGAAAAGATAGTTAACGTGATTAATTAACGTTACGGTAGATACTCAAATAACTGGCACTCCTGTATTAAAGAAAGTGCAATGCTAGTCCTGCAACATCAACTGGAAACTTCTGAAATAAGTCTGATGCTGGGAAGATGTTCGTAAAGAATCTTGAACAATTATAATGCAGAATACGGGTCACAATAAATACTAGGACATATAGTAATAATAGGCAGGCGAATAATAAAGACTGCGCAAAGGTAGTAATGCTCGACAACTAAAGAAATGCTCCGTGACACAACGCAACAGCCTACTAGGGTTGTGCAACTCAACAACAACCTCGGCTCAAAAGTGCAGTGAATAATAAAGTGGCATACATATAATAATGGGGGCTCATCTCTAACCAGTGTCTGCTCAGTTAACCTGACAAGCGCGATATAGACGTAGGTGCTAGGGTAGTTATTTGTGCATTTCTAGCCCTGGATTCTGACAGAATTCGTTATATTTACAATATAAACCATTATTTGTTTTCGGTATGCTTTTATTTTACATATATGATGTATATATGAACCTTCAAGAGTGCTAAAATAAGTGGGAAAAGCATTTGGGTGGTGAAAAACGAAGATATTGGCCACCCGGTCATAATCTCAGGCGAGAGAGAGAGACAGGCAGCCTTCCCCTCTCCCTGTCTGGGAGTCTACTGAGAAGAGCGGGGCGGTGTGTGCCGGTGTCTGGGTGTTGCATAACGATCTTTTATGCAACCCACTTGTGCTACATTATCGCGGGAGAGAATAACGATAAATGATGATAATAAGAGGAAAAATAGGTGAAAATTGAGGAGGGGAGGGGGGGGGAAATAAGGTGGGGAAGGAGGGGAGGGGGGTGAGATTTACATGGATGAGTACTGGAGGGGAATTATCTCACCTAGAGACAAATTCCTTTGTTTTGATAGGCCCTTTTTTTTTTATGGAAGGCTTTTTTTATGGTCCTGCTTCCGTGAGGCCTATCGCGTTCCCTATAGGAAGCCTTCCGTGAGGCCTATCGCGCTTGCCGGGTTAATAAAGTCTAGCTGGGGTATCATGGCAGGGCAACAATGGGTGAGCATACGGCTCGTAGCCTAATGTCCGAAGGTGGTATAATGAAGATTACGTTATATGACGGGGATGCTCTCTTGATAAATCTAGGTCTCTAGTACCTAGTTCTATCCTGGCGATCCCTCAGAAGTCAACACAAAGAGGCAGCACTATGTTGTGAGGGATAGGCTATGGCCCTCTCACACCACAGCGCTGTGCTCGCAAAAGTAAACCCACCCGAAGACAACTTAGGCTCCCACAGTACCTGTCGATGTCGTGCAGGGCTTAGCTAACACTGCACACATCGGAGACAACGACACAGTAACCTTACCCCTAGTCTAGCTTTAAATAACCCAGCAGAATCACTCAACACCTTGCCAGGGAGACATATACCGGTCTACAACCTTCCCGAGAGTGGACACACACGGAAAAGTCCGTCTCTCCAAACCTCATTAAAGCCTAATTCATGGAAATATCCGAGAGCTTCGCGTACAATACGACTGGCCGACGGTGAACGTCTATGCTGAAACCAGAAGGGATGTTGAGTTTAATAAAGATTAGAGAATGAGAAAGGAGAAGTCGAGAGAGAGAAATAGTATGCAAAGTGGCGAGTATGGGGGACAGAATTGCAAAGGATGTAGACGATACGCGTGTCAGGCAAGCTCTGAGCTGGTAAAAAACATGAGGCCGCGACGGGAAGGGACTAGTTGACCACCCGGCCGCCAACGCCGTCAGCGCCCAAGCGAGCCGTGTCATAGCTCACCCCCCGCTGCCAGGTGTACTCCCTCACCCTCTCTCGCTCGCCTCCCACACAAGCAACATTTATATTATAGCGAATATAAAATACAAGGCGCGGTCACAGACCAAAACAAAGATCACTTCTAGACTGTCTGCGGCAACACGACACGAATGAAATAAAGCAGATCATTCTAGGACAACTGTAGCCTATCCCCCCATCCTGGCGAGCGCTAGCGAGCTGCAATGCCCCACGCAACCATTCTGCCAACGCCGGAGGCGTCACACCCCCCCCAAGATATGGGACACTCAACCATGAGCCCATATCTGAACAGGCAGAATGTCGCTAGAATCTGCCACTCCTAACCACTCTGCCACTCATGGAATGCAAGCTCAGTCTCCTCAAAAAAAAAATACAACAACATTTTATATATAAACAAATCTTATCACCCTTCCCAAACATAATACATTAATTCATAACATTGTGCTCCCAGAGCGAGCTTTAAGAAGCACAGCCTACTGAGAGAAAATCATCTGCACTCAGTACTCAGCTACAATATTATCTTAAAATTAATTATTAAAAAGAAAGAGTTTTTATTTAATTTTTCATATTTTATTTTAATGTTGTTTTTTGGCGGCTACTATAGATGTAGCCTAATTTTCGTCTAATCAAAGCCAACAACTCCTGCCCTGCGACCCTACGCTGATGCTACACACGCGAGCCAACAAGCACCAGCGCAAAAATACACTGCGAGCCTAGACAGGAGGCTATACCAACATACTGTGGTAGCCTACCCCGGATCCTCCACCCACGACAGACACTGACTGAACAGCGAGGGTTCTCCTGTAAACAAAGCCAAAACATTATCAGTGCCCTTAGCATGCCACACATCCAACTTGTGTTCCGGCAGCACAACAACACCTGACACTGACAAACTGCCCAGTCCATCGCAAGACTGGCACTTCTCTTCGCTCCTTCCGGCAACGGGGCCTGCCAATAACCCTTCACTAGTTCTACCTTCGTGATGAGCGAGGCAGCCCCAAAGCGGTCTATGGTGTCGTCAACTCTGGGTAATGGATAGGCGTCTGTCAGGGATAATGCTTCCACACTCTTGCAATCAACATACACACGGACTCTGCCACCAAACTCAGGTTGCAAAGCCACTGGCAACGACCACTCACGATATCCCTCATCCCTCAGACCCCCTCTCCACACGCTGTCCAGCTCCGCCCTTACAACAGGCTGTCGAGCAGGATTCACACGGCAGGGAACCAACTCGAGCCTTGCACTGTCTCCAGCCTCCATGTCGGATTCTACCCCATACATCAGGCCTGGAGAAGCAACAAACATGCAGACGGACTGCCACAGCCTAGCAAACAACTCCTCTTGTCGCTCAGGAACAAGAGGTTGCAACTTATCTCGCAGAGCAATATGCCTAGTGCCCTCCCACATCTCCTTCACCATGTGGAGAGGACCCCTCACCTGATGTCCGAAAACAAGCTCATTCGGACTGAAACCTAGACTCTCTCCAGGTACTTCTCTTGCTGCGAACAAAACATACGGCAGACCAAGCTCCCAATCTTTTCCGTTCTCTGCGCAATAACATCAAAGCATGCTTTTCAGCGTGGCGTGCCACCTCTCCAACACCCCTTGACTCTCCGGGTGATACACAGAAGAGACGACAGTGCTGATGCCATGCTGAATCATAGTTTGTTTGAACAGATTAGATGTAAAATTAGAGCCTTGGTCCGATTGCACCTCTTGCGGGTAACCATACCGCGAGTAATACAAGAGCAGGTTCCGGACAACAGTTTTCGCTGTGCCATATCTCATTGGATATGCATCAGGATAACGAGTGGCCACATCCATGATAGTTAATAGAAATTTATTACCGGCACTCGTAGGGGGTAGGGGTCCGACCATATCAATGATGACCTTACTGAAGGGCGGTCCACTGACAGGAATGGGGTGCAACGGGGCTCTCGGAATTGTTTGGTTAGGTTTTCCAACCCTCTGGCACGTATGACACCTTGCTATCCAGGTTACCACCTGCCCCTTCAACCCCGGCCACCAAAACAAGTTTTCTAAAGCCGCCACCGTTTTTCTCACCCCTAGATGTCCTGCCAGTGGTATGTCATGCGCCAACCTCAGTAGGCTATCCCTGCACTCCCGTGGCACCACCAACTGGTCCACTACTCCGGACCCCTCTTGCCAACTACGTTTAGGGTCTTGAAAACGCCTATAGAGGATGCCTTCTAAATAAAAAAAAACTCCTGGCTGCGCATCACCGTCCTCGTCGAGCTCTACAGCTCCATTAGCACACGTTTGGAGCTCAGGGTCCTCTAGTTGCAACCGACGTATATCTGAGGGTGCCAAGCGATCTAACTGCTCCCGGAGCAATGCATGACCTTCCCCGATACTGGGCTGCTCCCTCTGTCTCTCTCGATGTACATAACGTTGCTGTCATGGAGACTCGTCATGCCCAGCCTCGTCACTCTCGATGACAGGCCCAGGGGCTACTCCAGAATTAAGTAATGGTGCTAATACTGAATCACCCAGGAGAGCCGCCGAGTCAAAACTCTTAAAACCAACTCCAGCTTTAGCCTCCTCCTGTTGATCGTTCCTCCGCTGGTCTGAAGACGGAGGACTAGGCTGTGACACTTTAGCTGCCTGAGCTCGGGTGACAACACACGCCATGGGTTGTTTCTGGCACCGCTCGACCCACTCTTGCTCTTCCCTACTCACGTCAGCCGGCCTCTCGGCAACGACTAAGGGTAGAACCTCAGAAGCGGGCATTGCAAAGTCGTTGCCGAGAAGAAGGTCGACGCCCTCCACTGGCAGTTTCTCCACAATCCCGACATCCAATTCACGTGCCACACCATCCACCTCCAACTCCAACCGCACCAGCGGGTATGACCGAGTTGCATTAATACCCTGCACCACCACCACCCGAGCCGCGTTTATAGGGTAGCCAGTCAAGTTTTTCATCAGAGTCTGGGAAGCACCTGTATCACGCAAGACCTCTACTCCATGCTTGCGCCCCGCCCACATCACGCAACCCCGCCCTCTATGGTCGCAAAAAACATCCTGAGCAGGGTTCGAGCCTCCCAGGTGCTTCTGCATTGGCTGTGCCTCATCCTCTGACGATGTGCCCCGGGCAAACTCAGATGACTTCGGAGACACACCAATGTTGCAGGCCAAAGACTGCTGTAGGTGGTTTGCTAGGACAGACTCTTGCAAAGTGCCCCTTTTTATGACAATGATAACACTCCAACTCCCCTTTGGGCTTCCCTTGGTACTGGGAAGGGCCCGGCCCCTTCTTAAATGGGACGGTGCTAGTCTTGTGGTCAGTCTTGGTATCATGGCTCTTGTACTTGTTTGCATAAGGTATATCACTAACTCGGGGGTGTGGGGCGTCACGCCCCTTCTTACCTGCCTCACTACGCTGGGCAAACCCGCACCCACGAATTAGTGATAGCCGGAGGTCAGCCATCTCAGCTGCCTCCTGTAGAGTTTTTGGTTGCTTTTCTTTAAGGTTTAACGTCAGGTCGCCGCCCGTGCATTTGAAAAACTGCTCTAAAAGCACCAACTGTTTAATGTCGTCAAACGTAGTAGCTTTCTCCAACCTCAGCCAATTCCCAAAAGCATCGGACAGCTCCCGGGCATGCTCCAAAAAGGTGCTCTCCCGACCCTTGGTAACACCCCGGAACTTCAACCTGTACGTCTCTGGTTGTAGTTCGTATGCTCTCAGGACAGCCTCCTTGAGTTCCTCATAGATAATACAAGACTCTATAGGCAACGCATTGTAGGCTTTAAGACCCTTGCCTATTAATCTAGAGGATACAAGTGCTGCCCATTTATTCTCTGGCCACTGGTGTTCCTGGCACTTCTTCTCAAAGCGTGTGAAAAATTCTGTTACACCACTCTCTTCAAACACCGGAACCAGTTTCAATAAGTGCGAGAGAGGCTGCTCATGAACACGGTTACCAGCCCCAAGTCGCTGTCCCGTTGTCTCTACTCGCGACTTCTCTACGTCCATGTCGGCACAGTACCTAGTCGACTCTAAATCAGCTTGGATTTTTGCTAGCTTGGCTCTCTCTTCTATCTTGGCTAATTCTAATTGCTGCTGATGCTGAACCTTAGCTAATTCGAGCTTAAACAATAATTCTGGAGATAACCCTTGAGGAGGTGAAGGTGCTACAATGTTTGAAATTACCGGTGGTCCCCCAGGGGCAACCCACCCTGCCAGTCACCACCCAACTGCGGAAGCGTACCCGGGGTCGGCAAACTACTGGGATGGCTGGGAGTCGAGTGTAGGGGAAGCATGGCCGAAGGGCTCTGAGCACTCAACCCATCTCGCTCACCAGTCACCCTGCCCAGTACACACGTTATCAAGTTATCCTTGGTCATGCTGCTAGTAACCGCATGACCGATAGCTGTGGCCAGGCATTGAAGACCGTACCGATCCATACCCTCCAACCGCTCGGCAGTAACAGGCCATTGCAAAAATATCCTAGCATCCTCCTCACAGTTCACCCGATTAACCCTTTCATCATGCTGCTGTTCCTCAGTTTCGACATTACGTACTGTGTCTCCATTCTCCTCTGACCCGGTATAAGACATGATGCTCACAAAAATTTCTCACCACAATATTCAGAAAAGAAGTACCCCAAACTCTTATGTAGCACTATTCACTTGCCAAAAATGTCTGAAGACTCTCAAGTGCTATACTACTTTGCCAAAACAAAATTAACGTGCCCACTATATTCCTCAATAAAACAAATGACCACAACAATCCTGCAATTATCTCTTAGTTCACAAGATCCTGAGCTAGGTCGCCATTTGTTACGATCCAGGTTCTCAAAGACACAGGGCTCTTCAACATTGGACTAGATAATGGCAAATGCAACAACGGTAACACTAGATCCAACCCCTGCCTTAAACACTGGAAAACAAAACACCATTACCGCCCTGAGTCGTGCCTGGACAACGAGGTATCCTATGACTCGGTAACTGGTGCACACACACTAGGCTGACGCTCGATGAAACAGCCTATTCTCAAACAGTAAAAGATTACTCGATTAGGTTACACAAAGAAAAGATAGTTAACGTGATTAATTAACGTTACGGTAGATACTCAAATAACTGGCACTCCTGTATTAAAGAAAGTGCAATGCTAGTCCTGCAACATCAACTGGAAACTTCTGAAATAAGTCTGATGCTGGGAAGATGTTCGTAAAGAATCTTGAACAATTATAATGCAGAATACGGGTCACAATAAATACTAGGACATATAGTAATAATAGGCAGGCGAATAATAAAGACTGCGCAAAGGTAGTAATGCTCGACAACTAAAGAAATGCTTCGTGACACAACGCAACAGCCTACTAGGGTTGTGCAACTCAACAACAACCTCGGCTCAAAAGTGCAGTGAATAATAAAGTGGCATACATATAATAATGGGGGCTTATCTCTAACCAGTGTCTGCTCAGTTAATAAACTCTAGCTGGGGTATCAAGGCAGGGCAACAATGGGTGAGCATGCGGCTCGTAGCCTAATGTTGTCCGAAGGTGGTATAATGAAGATTACGTTATATGACGGGGATGCTCTCTTGATAAATCTAGGTCTCTAGTACCTAGTTCTATCCTCGCGATCCCTCAGAAGTCAACACAAAGAGGCAGCACTATGTTGTGAGGGATAGGCTATGGCCCTCTCACACCACAGCGCTGTGCTCGCAAAAGTAAACCCACCCGAAGACAACTTAGGCTCCCACAGTACCTGTCGATGTCATGCAGGGCTTAGCTAACACTGCACACATCGGAGACAACGACACAGTAACCTTACCCCTAGTCTAGCTTTAAATAACCCAGCAGAATCACTCAACACCTTGCCAGGGAGACATATACCGGTCTACAACCTTCCCGAGAGAGGACACACACGGAAAAGTCCGTCTCTCCAAACCTCATTAAAGCCTAATACATGAAAATATCCGAGAGCTTCGCGTAAAATACGACTGGCCGACGGTGAACGTCTATGCTGAAACCAGAAGGGATGTTGAGTTTAATAAAGATTAGAGAATGAGAAAGGAGAAGTCGAGAGAGAGAAATAGTATGCAAAGTGGCGAGTATGGGGGACAGAATTGCAAAGGATGTAGACGATACGCGTGTCAGGCAAGCTCTGAGCTGGTAAAAAACATGAGGCCACGACGGGAAGGGACTAGTTGACCACCCGGCCGCCAACGCCGTCAGCGCCCAAGCGAGCCGTGTCATAGCTCACCCCCCGCTGCCAGGTGTACTCCCTCACCCTCTCTCGCTCGCCTCCCACACAAGCAACATTTATATTATAGCGAATATAAAATACAAGGCGCGGTCACAGACCAAAACAAAGATCACTTCTAGACTGTCTGCGGCAACACGACACGAATGAAATAAAGCAGATCATTCTAGGACAACTGTAGCCTATCCCCCCATCCTGGCGAGCGCTAGCGAGCTGCAATGCCCCACACAACCATTCTGCCAACGCCGGAGGCGTCACAGTGAGAATTTTGAAGAACGAAAGAAGATGTTCTGGAAGGAGGTAAATAAAGTAAGGAAAGGAGGACAAAAGAGGGAAGAGTCAGTGAAAGATGAAAATGGAGAATTACTAGTGGAACCAGTTGAAGTGAGGAAAAGATATGCCGAGTATTTTGAATCTTTGTTAAATACAAGAGATGGAAGCGAAGCAGTGATTGAAGCATAGGTGGATGGAGATAGGTTACCCAGGCCACCCAGATGGCAGGGAATGAATGAAAGGATTGAGGAAAATGAGGTGAAAGAAGCAGTGAAACAAATGAGAGCGGGAAAAGCAGAAGGTTTGGATGGTATTGCTGTGGAGTGTATTAAGAAGGGTGGAGATGTGATAATAGATTGGTTGGTGAGACTTTTCAATGTGTGCTTTGCTGTGTCAATGGTACCAATAGACTGGAAGAGTGCATGTATTGTGCCGTTGTACAAGGGGAAGGGAGATCGGCAGGAGTGTTCAAGTTATAGAGGTATTAGTTTATTGTCAGTGGTTGGAAAGCTGTATGGCAGGGTGTTGATAGAGAGGATAATAAAGTGTACGGAAGTTGCAATAGGAGAAGAACAGTGTGGTTTTAGGAGGGGAAGAGGGTGCGTGGATCAGATGTTTGCAGTAAGACAGTTATGCGAGAAGTATTTAGAGAAGCATAAGGAGATATTTTGGGCTTTTATGGACTTGGAAAAAACGTATGATCGTGTGGACCGTGAAGCAATGTGGAAGGTGTTAAGGATTTATGAAATAGGAGGAAATTTGTTAGAAGCAGTTAAGAGTTTTTATGAAGGGAGCAGAGCATGTGTGAGAGTAGGAAATGGTGAGTTGAGTGAATGGTTTGAGGTAAAGGTAGGTTTGCGACAGGTTGTGTAATGTCACCATGGCTGTTTAATATGTTTATGGATGGTGTGGTGAGGGAGGTGAAAAGGAGAACTATGGGAAGAGGATTGGGTTTAGTATGAAAGAATGGTAGAGATTGGGAGTTGAATCAGTTGCTGTTCGCTGATGACACAGCATTGGTGGCGGATTCTGATGAGAAACTGCAGCGGGTAGTCAAAGAGTTTGGTGTGGTTTGTGAAAGGAGGAAACTGAAGGTGAACATCAATAAAAGTAAAGTAATGGTGTGTAATAGGGGAGAGCATAGGGTGAATCTAGATGTGAGGCTGGATGGGGAAATATTGGAACAAGTAGAGTGTTTTAAAAATCTTGGAGGAACGATAAGCAGGAGTGGAGGTATGGAAGTGGAGGTAAAACAGAGTGTGTGAAGGAAGGAAGGTTTTCGGAGCAATGGGAAGTATGTGGAAGACGAGAAATCTCGAAGTGAAAGTAAAAAGTGCACTGTATCAAGGAATTGTTGTGCCAACAGTGATGTATGGGGCTGAGACATGGGCTCTGAAGAAAAAGGAGAAAAGAGGGCTGTGATGGAGATGAGCTGCTTGAGGAGTATGTGTGGAGTTACTCGTAGAGACAGATTGAGGAATGAAGAGATACATAGGAGAGTGGGGCAGCAGGAACATTTGTCAGCCAGAGTGGACAGAAGGGTGCTGAGCTGGTATGGTCATGTTGAACGAATGGGAGATGAAAGGCTCACAAAGAGAATATGTGAGTCAGGTACAAGGGGAGATAGAAGGGCAGGAAGACCCCCATTGAGATGGAGAGACTGTGTAAGAAAGGCTTTGGATGATAGAGAAATGACTATAGATCTGGCAAGGGAAGTGGTGGTGGACAGGAGTGAATGGAGAATGCTTGTGAATAGTTGAGTGAATACGTGGTTATTTGGAGTAAGGGGTCGGGCGCAAGTTGGACTAGATAATAGTCCATCAGGCGCCTGGCCCGGGGAGACAATTAATATGAAGGGTGCACCTGGAAGTGTGGTGGGAGGGCTTGTGGCTTTGGCTCCGCTGCATGTCTGCCTGCCGAGATCGGAACCTCTCCGGGTGGTCGGGGGCCGGGGGAGTGCTGGAGCGACCTTGGTGACCCTGGTCTTTGGGTCTTCTCCTGGGTGACCTGGATGTGTGTGAGTTTGTGCTTTTTATCTGTGTTTATTTGTTGTTTTATGTTGTTTTTGTGTTTTCCCTGTTCTTGCTCTGTCTTGAGTTGGCTACCCCCAAAATGGGGATTGGGCCTGAGCATATAGATAGATAGATAGATAGATAGATCGGTTATTTTCTGCATGTATTATCGTCAGGCGATATGTGGGCTTAATAACAAATTATTAACATGTCAAATTCAAACAACAACCTCAGGATTCAGATTCCAGCCTATCAATAATTCAATGCATTTTCAATGGAGATGGAGATGTACATACAAATTATAGAACCTGCTATTAAACTAGTCTATGCTATTGAGAAAGCCAGATTTGTGGCGCTTCTCCCCAACATTGGCACAAAAGCTTTTTCATTCTTTGTGTCAATGACGTATTAACCTGGGAAGGGTTTAAATTCACGTTGTGTAATGCTTTCCAACCCTTACTAGGACATATTGTAGGCCTCTAGAAACTGAATTTTGTGATATATAACTGCAATTTTGATGACACACTTTGAACTTTTGAGGAAATTCAGAGGGACAAAAAACACTCGCTAACCCAAACCTCACTACCCCAAAAATTCCTCCCACTGCTACCTCCACCCTTTCAAAGCCCCATCCCTCCGAAACCTCAATCCTCGCACCTACCCACCAACCTCCTCCTACCCCTTCCAAGACCCACAGTACTCCTAATACTAACCTCGTGGCCATGCACCACCATGGATTTATTTGAATGAATGCTCACAATTTTGCGCACTGCATATATTCCGAGACCGGATGCTTCGCCGCTCCCCATGCCCGGGTAACCCTCAGTTTAGTCAGGGAAGATTTCAAAGGGGCTCCCACACTTACCCCTCATCTGGCAGGTACTATCCCCAACAAGTTGCAAACTCCCTTCTGGAGGAAGTAGTCCAGTAAATCTAGCAATCATTTAACTGGACCTAGAACAAATTGCAATAGAAGGTTTTTTGGCTTTAACTTGTTTATTAGGTCCCTCTGATGAACATATAAAAAGTCTCCAACTTTTGGACACTGGGAAAGTGGTTAATTTGCATAAATTCAAGATGGCCGCCGTCCAAAGCTTCAATTTACAGATAACTTTTTTCTGGTTGCTCCTAGACCCTATAAATGTATTACAAACAACGTTTTTTGGCTTTAACTTGTTTATTAGGTCCCTCTGATGAACATATAAAAAGTCTCCAACTTTTGGACACCTGGAAAGTGGTTAATTTACAGCCGAAAAACCTTACAGACAGGCTGAACTGTCTCTTTCACAAGGGGTGACACAGGCACTTTGTGCTTGTATGGGTTTTTTGACCTGTTGTCCCTCTTTTTTATAAAAAAAAAAAAAAAAAACCATGACGTAGTATGACGTCATTCAGAGCCAATTATGTAATTCATGATAGGAGTTCGTATTCACTTGGATCATCGGTGCTTGCATCAAAGTTGGTATTTTGACAGAGTCCTTTACATTGACCACATGCACTGGAACATTCAAGCTCATTCCGTTTGCAACTACAGCGTTGAGTGTCACAGTTGCCCTTACACTGACATCTGACCAATTTCAGTAGTGAATCAGGAGCCACTGGCGAATCCATCGTCTTCGGTTCAAGCTGTCCCTTCCGCAGACACCAGCCCCATTTCTCGGGGTCCACACAGTTCCCCTTCCATTCCTGGACCTGACAATAAACTCGGAACGAGTGGTATTTGGCTGCATCGGTTGTTGGGGGAAGGCTGTGAACTTCAACGGTAGTTGAACTTTTTGCCACCTTGTTGCAAAACTTTGTCTTTCGCAGTCCGTCAAGGGTGTCATTTCCTTTTCCCCCGTACAAATAAACCAAAGGCCTTTTCACCAGCTGATGATATCGCATCTTTACTTCCACTTTGGCAACAGAATGCTTCTATACATTTCAAGAAACCGTTGTCTTCCCTCACTTTCCTCAAGGCAGCCCCTTTACCAATACCATACAGTCGTGAGGTTGTGTCACATCCACAGAGTGCATGGACAACTGGCAGGACACGACAGATGCTTTCACCGAGAGCTTCTGCTACTGAGTTAATATGCCAACATTTCCCACCTTCCTTGCTCGACTTGAAGTACAAATCATTCATCCCTCGTTCCGCATAATGACACAACAGCACCAACAAGTCTGTGTCCTCACCTATCACATATGTCACGGTTTCCCTTGCATGCTCAATTCCCTTCTTCGCAATCATGACATCTGCATCTGCTGGCGCATTGACACAGTCAATTCCATTTGCCTTGAATGTTTCACACAATAAGTCACTGAAGTTTTGCTTATTGTCCGAGTTTGACAAGAAGTTTTCCTTTTTTGACCGAAGGGGCATGGTTGGAGTGAACATCACCTTTTGACCAAAGACTCCTTTTGATCGTCGATTGTGTGTCATGTCCTTGGTAGTAGGTCCTGATTTATAACCGTCGAATACAACCACCGGGTTGAGAAAGTTTTTGGAAACATGCTTCATGTACATGCTTGCAATGTCCTCAAATGTGTCACCCTTCTTCCATGGAATCCTTTGCAATAAGGAACCACCATCCAGAACATGGGTCACAGTCCTTTCTTCCTCAAATGATTCCAATGACGACTTGGGAACAACAGCAGCTATCTCATCTCCTAGCTGTGGTTTATTGGCTTCCCTGAGCCTCCCCAACTTATCGAACAGAGCAGTAGGGTAGCTAGACAACTCATACGCAAAGACCTCTTCAACACCTAAGTCCCTGTTATTAGCAAAGATGTGGAGCCTCTGGAAAAGGAGCTGTGGGTCGATTGGTACTTTTTCAGCACTGATTGTAACCTTTGCACCCAACGACTCAACTTGATCTTTCTTCCTAAATGAAAAGTCAAAAGCATTGCTACCTTCCATCTTCTGCACAATGTTCATACCAACCTCATACAGTAAATGAGGATTGGCCGATGCTGGTCCTGTCACACCGTTGGCAATATTCCTGAGTTCATTTGATTCTTGAAATGGATCATAATCCTTGAAGAATGCGAGAACCTTCTCTGTGTCCTTCCTATCTCGTTCACGCCTTGCTTCCGTCATTTCTTTGTGCTGCTCAGAGGTGTGGAAATGCTTCCCTGTCAGTTCTTGCATAACTTCACTCACCTCAGCGCAGGCTGGCATAGCAAGTAACCAGCGCAGGCGTTGCGTTTCCTCCATGCCCCTACCACGTGTCAATCCACCATTCGTTTTCAAAGAGCGCATCAAAACCTGCTCTATAACCAAGTCGCTTGGCAGTCCTGCCCACAGCCGATCACTTCGGCGGATCACAAATAGACCGGAGTTCAATTGACAGAACATGTCTGGGTTGAGCTGCTCAAGTTCAATCATGTCTTGAATGTACACATGGGCTGACTTGGCATAATTGTTATGACCACACGCTGCAAAGTACGGCAACATCTCCTGGAGTGTTCCGAGGTACAGTAGGAAATCGCCCATTCTCAGTGCCCTCAGGAAGCGACGCAGCAGGTCAATCATGTCCATGTATTGTCCTTTGAAAGTTGAAGGTGCGTACTGGATACACTTCTTCTGAATCATGCTTTGTGTCCAAATAGATTTTTGTACCACAAAAAAAGCAGTTCTCTGTAAAACAAAAGTCTGGTGTCTGAGAACGAAGAGCAGGTTTTTCAGGACGTTTCTTCTGCTTCCCAGGAATTCTATTTGGCTTCGTATTGACATGCTTCTTTCGGCAATCAATGTGCACCGTTTGGCCCTCGGACACGGTAATTGATGGCGTTCCACGTTCAGTACTGGCCTTGTTGATAGTATCTGCTCCCTTCGCCCTCAGCTTGACTGTTTCTCCTTCGTCTAACGTGTTTGAGCAAATGCCGCAGGGATTATGCACCACCTCTTCTTCCATGGCTTCGGTAGATGTCGCACCAATCTGTTGAAACAAGAAACAAGATGATGGGATTAGTATAGGCCTAGGCAAAATGTAATAGACAATAATGTGCAGTAAAGGTAGGGCTTGACCTAGAACAAATTGCAATAGAAGGTTTTTGGCTGTAAGGTTTTTTGGCTGTAAATTAACCACTTTCCAGGTGTCCAAAAGTTGGAGACTTTTTATATGTTCATCAGAGGGACCTAATAAACAAGTTAAAGCCAAAAAACGTTGTTTGTAATACATTTATAGGGTCTAGGAGCAACCAGAAAAAAGTTATCTGTAAATTGAAGCTTTGGACGGCGGCCATCTTGAATTTATGCAAATTAACCACTTTCCCGGTGTCCAAAAGTTGGAGACTTTTTATATGTTCATCAGAGGGACCTAATAAACAAGTTAAAGCCAAAAAACCTTCTATTGCAATTTGTTCTAAGTCCAGCCCTACTTTGACTGGTCTAAAGGCTCAGCAGAGCTCCAAGACATTTTCAGAAGTCTTGGAGTACGTCCATCATGAAGTTGAGGATTTACAAGTAACCAATCCAGATTCCAAACTTCAATTAAGGGGAGGATTTTTAGATTGACCCCCACCATCACTTCCTGTATTGTCAGTGCGCGGCGAAAATCTTCCAATAAAAGTCACTAGCCGTCACGGCAAGATCACACACCGTAGCTTAATTGTACTTAACTCATCCAGCCTCAGCGCTGCCCATTGGCCGACGCCTACTTATGTAACGCACAGCCCCAGCGGCGTCCATTGGACGTCAGCTATTTTCACCTTAATGAAATAAAATTAGGCCTCCAAAAAGGCTCGTAGGGCTCTCAAATTTGTAAACATGGTAGATTAGGATATGGGGCAAAGTTGGCAGCCCACAGAGACCACTTTGGGAAACCCCATTTTGGTTAATATTGAAAAAAAAATATATATATATATATATAAATATTGCCTGGTACTGGGTGTTACATTAAGTCTTCTCAATATCGAGTTTGCACTGTGCATCACGGGTGGCCTACATAGCTCCATTGCATGAATGCGTTCTTTTGAAGCGTGTGCACCAATTTGCTTGTTTACATATGCATATACAGTGCCACCACGCTTTAACTACCCGGCAGCCTCATTCTCTAGCTAGCCGCCACATGGATGCATCGAGAAATACTGATTACACCGTGTCCGAAACGGTGCCCCCAAGAATGCCTGTCCCAGTTCACCATAAAGAACGGCTCACCGCCAAAGACATCCGCAGTCCGGGAGCTATTGAAAGAACATTGAGAGCTGGAAATCGCTAGTAGTGACAGTGGAAATAATGTTAGTGATGTGAGCAGTGGCCTGAGCTCACACTATACGTCGAGGGAAAGTTTGGACAAAGAGAGCAACAAATATTCTGAATTCGTCGGGTTCTACAGTAATAATAGTGACGATGAACATGAAGGGGATGAACAAGGTGATGAACAAGGTGATGAGAGTGAGCGAGTGGGAGAGCTCTAGATCGGCCTCGAAATTTGTGCTGAGCCAAGCCCTTCCCCGGTTAAGTCTCCCTTCCAGATGCGCTTCTATAGAAGCAATTGTTGGAAAAAGTGGCCACGGCAGCCAAGGGGGAGGAAATGCAGAGAAAAAAGCGGGAAGATGAGGACATGAGTGAAAGTGAGCGTGAGGTTGCCATTGCTGGTGGTGAGTCATTGTTCTCGGATATTTTATCTTCCACTCAAGCCGCGCCTTTCCCCGAGGCAACCATAACATTTCCCCACCACAGCCAAGTGAATCACCCCAGATTCCCCCAATAAGACCATCGAAATTACCAGAAAGAAAACTTACTGCTGCTGAAAAGGGGATAGGCCGTACTTTTATCAAACGTAGCACAAAAACTAGGCGGTCATCAATCGAGGCCCCCGCTGACTTCACCCTTACCGGCCAAGGCATGACGCGCCACTAAAGCTGCAAGTTTCCCCCCAGCCATCATCAACTGCGAATGCGGATATATTTGAACCCCCATCACCACTGCCTACACCAAGAGACTAGGGAGATGGGATTTCCTTAACCCGTCGCCACCCACGAAGCCAAGACATCGCCTCACCTTCAACTCTTTCCCCACCTCGCCCATCCACACGCAGTCCACGCATCCATCTTTCCCGACCGGAGTATGAGGGTAGTGATGGAGAATGGGATGAAGAAGACCTCGCCGATGACTCTGGCGATGGCTACATGGGTCCCCCAAGTGGACAAGAGGGCTTATCTGATGACGAGTTGTCTGATGATGAGTTGGTCGACGACTCTGCTCCCCATCCCACCCGTGGTCGTCATGCTCGGTCCCGCCCTAGTGTGCACGCCTCCCGTGTCGGCCATGGGCGTGCACAGGCTGGCCAAGTGCAGCGGCGTGGGCGTGGGCATGGGCGTCGCCAAGACCAGGGCACCCAATACTCTGTTTTTCAGTAGGAAGAGGGTGACAGCTTTGACCATGAGGTGCCTGCTTTCAATGAGGCACAAGAGGGATCAGGAGTTTCCCCCACTTTTCCTGCTGTCCCCGACTCACCACCGGGAGAACTTTTCGAGGCCTTCTTTGATGAGGAGGTGATGAGTTTTGTCGACGGGGAAACCAACAAGCAGCATAATATACAGGCGAACTTCTTCAACAGAGTAACGAGAGGCCATATGAGGCAGTGGACCGAATTGTCTGTCCTAGATTTTATGTCTTCCTCGCGCTTACAATACTGATGCCACATGTGAAGAAACACTCGTTGCCAGAGTACTGGATAATAGGTATGGCGGATTTAAGGAAGATAAGTTTACTCTAGGCTACCTAAGACTGAAAAGGTCCCCTCATATAATGTAAATAAATAATAATACCGGGAGTGTAACTCACTTATTAAATCACCATAAAATACAGCTAGGCAAGGTGGAAATGCTGATGGAGGTGCTGATAGATGGTAGGCAAATGGCTGTTATTCAAACACCATTGGATGTTTACCTTAAGGTGACCACGAGGATGCACCTGAACAATATTGAATAAATGAGGTTAAAGAAAGTTAAATCATGATAATAAGGCTTAGCTGTCAGTCGGTCTGTCTGTAGGATGTAGTTGAGTTTAAGTTAATGATGAGAGCTAGATGAAACCGGAACCAGGATCGCGGCGAACTAAAGAGTGGAGTTGTTGCTTGGATGAAGTATAAAAGTGCTCTGCCGCGGTGCGCCACAATCCAAGACGTCATCGTCTTACGCTACGAATCTAGCGGCTACTGCTAAGTTAGTAGCGGATATCTAGCGGTAAATATCGCACCGCTTACATAATATTACAGCATGGTTTATATGATAAATCATATATGCATTCCTAAAGACACTTAAATACTATACTTTCGTATAATAGGCCTTATCTAACTTATTAAGCTTACATACTGTACAAACTGTATCAAGGGTATGATAAATAGAAATGTAGGTTATACCACTGACTATCGTGAATCCACGATACACTCCTCCCCCAAACACAATACCTGAACCCCACCTTATATCTAGAGTTGCCCAGAAGCAATCTTGTGTCGCCACATATCAACGGCGCCACGAGCTGCGCGTCTGGGTCTAGTCCCGATCCCAGGCGGATCCCCAACGGGTTGTGGTGGATCGGCTAAGGCAGCCTCCTCGGATCCAGCATCATCAGGTGGAGCTTCTTCTTGTGTAGAAGAGCCAAGCTCCATAGCGTACAGTCGTGCGACCGGACGAACAATAGTCCCAGTAGCTGTCTTGAGCAGCGCTACTCGCCCTACCGAGCCTTCGCCCTCGTACACCTTCACTACGCGGCCCAACTTTCAGTACAATCTAGGACTATCATCATGGATGAACACTGTCTCGCCTACAGAGGGTGCTGATGGTTGACCAGCAGTCTTAGTTGCCCTCTCACGTAGTGCCAATAAGTAGTTATTCATCCATCTCTTTTTAAAATCACCTATAACCCTAGAAATATACTGGTAACGTCGTGACACCGCAGCCTCGGTGAACATCGAAGGGTCCTCTAACTCTGCCTGTGACTGCAGATCAGTAGGAAAGGCAGTCATTGGCTTGCCGTAGAGCAAATGCGCTGGTGTTAGTGGCAGTGGTTCATGCAGGTCGGTATATACGTAAGTGAGAGGACGATCGTTAACAACCACCTCGACTTCAGTGAGCACAGTTACTAGTTCGCTCCTTTTTAACAAGGCGCGTCCTGCAACCGCCCGTAAGCCTGACTTCACGATGCCTACACAGTACACACCGTTCCCACATTCCACCAAACCACGGCGCTTTGACTGGCATAAACTTCCACTCGCACCTTCGCTCTCCCAAGTAAGCAACAACCGTTGGATCGTCGCTCATATCTATCAAGTACCTGGAAGCTTGAAGAAAAGTGGGAGCATTGTCGCTAAGAATCAAATGAGGGAAGGAACGACGTGCACAAAATCTCCTGAATGCCAGCATAAACTCTTCACAAGACATATTGTCACAGAGTTCTAAATGTATTGCACGTGAAGTGGCACAAGTAAATAGCAACACATAAACCTTGTCCAGTTCCCTAGTTCTCAGTGCGCTGGTATAATCTAGTCCTGTAATTCTGAAGGGTTCTAGATGATTAACGCGACACTCTGGCAAGGGTGGAGCAGGTCCAGTCGTAAATGGTCTTCCTTTTAGTCTACGGCACACCACACATCTTTTGACTACTCGTCGAACTACCTGCCGAACTCTGGGTATCCACCAGTTGAGACGCAATTTAGAAATAACGTGGTGGACCCCGTAGTGCATTACTTCCTCGTGTGTGCGTTGTACCAGTAGATCGGTGACATGGTGTGTTGCAGGCATCAGGATAGGATTGTTGGCACAGTCGTCTACACCTGACCAATTTAGACGTCCCTCACATCTAATTAAGTCATTCTTCAGGTGTAGCCTTAGTTGACGCACAATGTTAGGCATTTTATTCTTACCAGAACTTCTTATGGATTCTAATTCCTGACTGAAGGATTCCCTTTGAATCCATCTAATTAGTGTTACCTCAGCTGCTTTTATTTCTACTGCATTTAAGCTTTGACCCAGATTGCAGAGTCGTCCTTGTAGCCTGGCCTTTATGTTGGTGATATAACGCAACACCCAAGCTACGACTCTGACTAATTTATTGTACCCACCGATCCTTACCTACTCTAACATAGGACTCGGTGTTAATGTCAGTTGAATGACAGCTGTCACCGTTTCTAATGGCAAAGCTAACTCAACCTCGGCATTCCATACAGCCCAATCCCCTTCGTGGAGCACACATTTTGGGCCTTGCCACCACAAGTCGGACTTAATCAGTTTGGATGCCGTTACTCCCCTACTTATTAGGTCACTGGGGTTGTCTTTGGTTGGTACATAATGATAGAAGGCGTTTGGTAGTAGGGATCGTATTTCATCCACCCTATTGCGCACATAGACGGGCAATGTCCTTTGACTATGCACCCAGCTTAGTGCAATTTGGCTATCGCACCATACGTGTACCGCCCTTAATTGCAGTTCCATATCGTATGAAATGCGTACATGATTAACCAAACTTCCCAATAGCAGCATGGCAGTTAGTTCCAATTTGGGAATCGTGACCCCCTTTACCGGTGCAACCTTAGCCCGGGCGGTGAGTAAATTAATCCCAAACGAGGTAACACAATAAATAGCTACTCCATACGCTGTTGCACTCGCATAACAGAATGCATGTAAGGACATGGGTCCAAATGCGGCCACTTGGCGCGGTAACTCTAATGTACATAGGGTATTATAATCTTCTAGTAAGGACCTACCCTGTTCACTAAGATCATCGGGTAAATTTTCGTCCCACCCTACGTTGCGTCTCCATATTTCTTGTATTAGAATCCTAGCTCTGATGGAAACAGGTAATGCTAAACCTAATGGATCAAAAAATTGCGCGACCTTACTTAACAGACTACGTTTTGTGTGCGTCCCTGCCTGTTCAGTATAATCTTTGTTCCGGTACATCAGTATGTCTTTCCCTGGTTGCCATATCATCCCCAAGATTCTGGCATAATCTTGGTTATCAGAAGCTACCCAACGCAAAACCATAATTAGTGGGTAAACTGATATTTTCATGTTTCCAGGGTAGACAAACTTCGTATTGCTTTTCCGTGGTCAAGTAACGCACAGATTCCGAGAACTTCTCGATCGCGAATTCTGATTCCTGGTCATTCTCCACAGGTTTAATTCCTATGTGATCTAGTTTCCACAGTCTTTCTAGATTGAACTCGGCAGCTAACTTTGGGTCCTCAATGTGAGTATCATCTTCGGTGAACTCTTCTGCCGCGGTCGTGCTCATCCTCAACACGGATACCGTGTCAACCAGAACATTTGACTGGGTAGTTTGGACTGTACCGCTCATGCAGTAGCCAAACTTAGTGGGGATCAAGATCACTCCACTCTCTCTTTTAAAACCCGGGTGTACTACATCATAATAATAATCTGCTCCTAACAGTATGTGCACCTCCTTCAAGTCACCTACGGGGTCAGACAGGTACCTTTCCTACAAAGTGCATGCTCTACATTGTTAATTCCTACAGATTGATAGTCTGGGAGTTCATCTACCACTACACACTGGAAGAAGTGTTTCTTCTTACGGTAGATGTAAGCAACTTCAACAACTTTGTATTCTCTACTGTCGGTCACTCCTGTAAAACCTTTCAACCTAAGGGTCTCACTACCTACTACACAGTATTTTAGACCGTCCAGCACCGATCTCTTTATAAAGGATCATTGTGAGCCCTGGTCTAGGAGTAGCCGACAGACTTGTGTCCTGCCATAACCCTCTATAGGTAACTTGATTGTGGGTAAAATGGTGGTGTCCTTCCTACTGCCTAGCATTAATGTTGCAGTACCCCCTACTGTTTCCTCCTTGACTGGACTACCTGTGGGGCATAACTTGTCAAAGTGATGACCCTCACAGTTGCGACAGGGCCTCAAATAGGAAGCAGTACATTTTACCCTGCATACCATGGTCCTTACTCAGACAACCCTTGCACAATTTTAGCTTCCTTGCTTGAGCTAATTTGGCTTCATTGGTTTGATATTTGGTACAGCTTAGCCATTTATGCTTGGGATTGTTGCATAGCCTACATGACATTTGTGGTTTCTTTCGTGATTCTTCAACCTTCCCTTTAGAACCTACCATCATATTAATTGAACCCCTTGCTGTTGTCCCTTCCGACCCTCCCACCGTCCTACCATTGTTCAATTGTATGTTGCTAATCTCCTTGCTAAATTCCTCTTTGAACTCCTCCAAGTTAAAGGTACGAACCTTATCTAGAATAGCTAGAGGTAATTTCTTTCTTAAAATTATGACCAGTATTTCTTGTGAGGTTACCCCCAACGCATCTAATGATCTTATATGACACTCCATATCTGCCCTGAACTTTGTCAGTTCATCAAACCTGTACTTATTCTGTGCTAGGTTCAACAGGGCGTTCACGTGGGCTACTTTGAGCTGGTCAGTGTCTCCATATGTCGCCTGTAATAACCTCACAACACTATCATAATTTTCACCTACAATGGAAAAACCTTCTACCAAATGTAAAGCTTCATCCTCGAGTTGGCCTTTCAGATAATGGAACTTTCGTACATCGTCAAGTTTTGAATCATGCACTGTGGATTTAAAGACGTCCCAAAATGCTAACCACTCGGTCAAGTTTCCCCTGAACTTCGGTAAATTTAATTTGGGCAAGTTGACTTCACGACGGGGGTCTGTCTGCCTGGCAGCGCTGCTAGTCGAGGTTATCTCTACCTTCTTCACCGCCCTTTGCAGTAAATGTATTGCCTCTAAATGGGCGATATCATGGACAGCGCGCTGCTCGTACTCCGCCTGAATATCTGACTCTTCCTCTAAACCTGATACTATACTTTCATTCAGGGTAGCTATCCGATCATAGGTAGTTTGTAGGTATTCCAACTTAGCCTCTAGCTGTGCAGGAGTTGCAATAGCTACAAAGTCTTCCAAATCGGACGTTAGACTAGTGATGAGACCCCTCAAACGCCCTCTCTGGTTTTTCAAGACTGTGATAGACATAATTATGTTTTTTTTATCTTCTGGTTTACTAGCCATTAAATTAATTACACGAATTAGCCTAACCCTTCGTTAGCCAATACGGACCTCTATAATGTCTCAATCGTGAAATATAAGCACACCTTTTAGTAATTGTCATATGTACTTACAATTTCAGTCCACATATGCAATATTACATCACATTAGCCTACCCTTTATAGAATAATGTAATTAAAGTAAAGAGGTAGAAATGACTATATAAACCGCTTACCTTACACAATACAGTACCACGAGAGATTGGGATATGAGTAAACAATGAAGGAAATATGAGATGGTAGGTCAGTCTTAAGTCAAAAAGTAAATAATAATGAAATTAGGGAAACAAATGCAGGGTTAACAAAAAAATAAAGAAAAGAAAAAAGAAAAAAGGGTAAGTTACTGGGGGAAGGTGATGGGCGGGATACAGAACTTAGGGAGTCGCAGGCTTATTACTCCGGCATCACGCTCTAGCCATCGTTTAGTCATGGCCGTGATCTTGTTAGTGTCGAGGTCTAGATAGACACCGTCGATGTCAAGATCCTGCGGTTTAGACGAAACCGACAAAAAGCGATGGCTCGTTACGTCTAACCTAGAGCGCAATGATCGGTTAACCAAATTCCTGATTTTATTATACTGCTCTGCTGGCATTCCCCATACTCTAGAGCGGTATTCTAGGGAAATCAGGATGCATTTCACTCCCGTGTCCCGCTCGACAGCCAGAGCCAGGTCCCCTAATTCCGCAGCCAGAGCACGGCGTTCGGTGTTCGGGGTTATGTCGTTGCCCCCGATGAGTAAATAGGTGTAGAGGGGCCAGTATAATACCAGCTTACCCCACTCATCGGAGCACTTAAGACTTGTGATATTAGCCCCCGGCACCCCAAAGAAGCGGAATTGAAATTTCCGCTCCCCGGTCGCTCCCCTGTAGTCAACAGGGCCCTGTTCTGCTGCCCTCAGTCGGGTTGCGTATGAGTGGCCGAAGATCGCTATGCGATCTACCTCGGCCACTACTTGCACCGGTTTATACCCCAGACCTACACCCCCCAGATCCTTTGATCTACAATCTCCCTTAACATTGCCCTTGCTCATGCCTAACTTAGGAAATTTAATTGTGGGTCAAAGTCCCGAGGTCTGGGCACCAATATGGCGGATTTAAGGAAGATAAGTTTACTCTAGGCTACCTAAGACTGAAAAGGTCCGCTCATATAATGTAAATAAATAATAATACCGGGAGTGTAACTCACTAATTAAATCACCATAAAATACAGCTAGGCAAGGTGGAAATGCTGATGGAGGTGCTGATAGATGGTAGGCAAATGGCTGTTATTCAAACACCATTGGATGTTTACCTTAAGGTGAGCACGAGGATGCACCTAAACAATATTGAATAAATGAGGGTAAAGAAAGTTAAATCATGATAATAAGGCTTAGCTGTCAGTCGGTCTGTCTGTAGGATGTAGTTGAGTTTAAGTTAATGATGAGAGCTAGATGAAACCGGAACCAGGATCGCGGCTAACTAAAGAGTGGAGTTGTTGCTTGGATGAAGTATAAAAGTGCTCTGCCGTAGTGCGCCACAATCCAAGACGTCATCGTCTTACGCTACGAATCTAGCGGCTACTGCTAAGTTAGCAGCGGATATCTAGCGGTAAATATCGCACCGCTTACATAATATTACAGCATGGTTTATATGATAAATCATATATGCATTCCTAAAGACACTTAAATACTATACTTTCGTATAATAGGCCTTATCTAACTTATTAAGCTTACATACTGTACAAACTGTATCTAGGGTATGATACATAGAAATGTAGGTTATACTACTGACTATCGTGAATCCACGATAATAGGAGACCTCATCGCAACCCCTGCCTTTGGCAAGTATATGTCACATGACAGGTACCTTGAAATCCTCTCCCGACTCCATCTTGCCACCAGCACCGACGTCCACCGCCCAGACAAGCTGTGGAAGATTAGAAAGCTTTACAAAATGATGCGGGAACGGTTCACCTCGTACTACAGGCCCTTCCAGAAGGTTGTCATTGACGAGTCTTTAGTACTGTTCCAGGGGAAGCTCCACTTCCAGCAGTACATCCCTTCAAAGAGACATCGCTTTGGCATCAAGCTCTTCGTGCTGTGTGACTGCAAAACTGGTTATGTCTGGACTTCCTGGTCTACAGAGGGAAGGTAGGGGATGTGCAGATCGGCTTAATGGATTGTCTGCGTACCTCATACAGGTGGTATACAAACTTCTTCCTGCATATGGTCGACATGTCAGTTTTGAATTATTACAATGTCTACAAGCTTCGGAATCCAACACCTAGGAGATTCAAAATCCTGCGGAAGTTCCACAAGCAAGTAATCAAGGATCTCCTGACAAAGCACGCAGCACAGCAGAGGGCAGTAGCACAGGCAGGGCCCGACAACATGGACCGCTTACACTGTGCGTACTTTATGAGGACTCACCCCCATTTCCTCTGACAGCAGCGGGACGAAAGCAGCAGAAGCGGTGCCATGTCTGCTACAACACCAGGCTGAGGGTCAGGAAAACAAAGAAGACAACATTCGAGTTTGTGGAGTGCAAGGTGGCACTCTGTGAAGAATGGTGCTTTGCTGACCACCACAGCAAACAGTACTACTGAAGTACCAAAGACAGTGACAGTGACACTATCTAGATAAAAATATAATAATAGTAACAAAGTGACATTCATTTGTATATATACCCATATTTATTGGTGGCCCCTTCATCATTGACGATGCGCCTTAACGTAGGTAATGGCCTTGAACTCAAGCTTGTCTTTCAAACTTCCCGCCCGGGAGAGAACAAAATACGATTGCCATACATCGTGAGCGAAACGCTCTTAAAAAAACACTCACGGACTCGTCCTTATGATGTGGGTAACACTACTAGAAAAAACTAGTCAAAAATAATGAAATAAAAAATTAAACTTTGATCTTAGCATTGCGCTTCTCATACGTCTGCTGTTTGTGTATGCTTCGCTTCACTCATCAAAGCACTAGCTCGCCCTTAATTCTCCCGGGCCCCCATTGAAAGGACCTGTTTTCCTGACGCTCCTGTCTTGCCTTGTTCGTCACCTCTCGTTTCTGTTGAGTCTTTGCTCATCTTTACATGTTATGTGCTGAGGACAGGTAGTTTATCGACTTGTGTAGGATGTGAAGTGTTAAATGCGGGCCCTGGAGACTGTTCTTCAGGGTCTATCGTATACGTGTTAGCCGGAGTCCTCGTTGTGCTAAGGCGAGGCTCCTAAGTGCTTGTTTTTTATTATCCTAGCTCATTATTAGTTCACTGTGTAGTCATGAGGCTTCTCATAGGGTGAACTCAGGCCTGTTGTTCGGTCCACTTTGGGTGTTCAACAAGTATGCCTCGTGGGCTAGTGCTCGTGGACTGTCTCACTTAGCTGAGGGGTCCTGCATGGAGCCATATTGCTCTTCAACCTACTCTTTGTGATTCTACGTGTTGGTGAGGTCTTCAGTGGTTCGCAGGTTTGTGCTACAGTGACTAATTCATCGCCATCTGCCCCCATCTAGTTGGCCTCATGTAGGTTATTATATATATGGTTAGGGTGTGTTATTATTGATGTATTGATTACTATTCATGTATAACCATGCCATGTATGTTTTACGTTGTTAGTGCCACATAATGGAGGGTTGGCCCTTCCGGCGGGCTTTGTAAAGTAAGACTTAATAACAACATGCCTCTAGTTGTTTCGCGTGGGTTTTTCCGCCGGGAAGCTTCTAAGAGTTATGTTAAACTAATACAGTATTGTCTGTTCTTTTATATGCAGTGCAACCTCAGGCAACTAATAACATATTCTCACGCAATTGACAAGTGATTGTCATTGGTCGACCATCACTCTCTAACCTCGGAAACACAAACTATGTCAACTAAGCATTACTCTTGGCATAATCGGTAATCACACACACACACACACACACACACTCAGAATATTGTGTGCCTCAATAAGCATTATCGGAGTGAATATGCTTTTTATAGATAATTATTTTCGGTTGCAACATTGAACACTTAGCAAAGTCATTATTTAGCAACAGTACTAAATGTATGCCACGCAATTGAGATATATATCATAATCATATATTTCGTGACACCTCATGTAATAGTGGGTGGAAATAATAATAGCCATGCTGTGCGTTTGCGTATGCGTGCGTGTGTGCATGCCTGTTTGTTTGCATAAATTATGCTTGTGGCGTGTTATAGTGTAGTAATTATAGTTCAGAAATATATACATATAAGTTCATGTTGTAAGAACAGCAACATAAGTCTTTAAGGTATATTTCTTTGAATATAGTATTTATTCAAGTTCTATATTTAACAATTATACATTACACTGTATATACAGAATATTAAGCAACATGGCATTTAACAAATGCTGTATGCGTTACATTTTTTGTATGTGTATGAGGGAGACAAAAGGCAGGTTGCCTGTAACGAGTGTCTCCCCAAAAGCCAAAAGAGTGACAGAGCCAAATTCAACAGACGTTGTGGTAAAAGGAATGCCAGGACACACAAAGTTTAAAATAGCGTAAGTCATAGGATAAATGAATAATTTATTAAGGGAGTAGTTCCAGAGTTCACCTGTTGAGTAGAAGAAAGACTGAGAACGCCAATTCTTGGCTTTGAGAGCTGGACATAATAAGAGTGGGACTGTGTTGCAAGGCGGGTGCCTGGCAATCACCGGAAGGGACTGATATGATCCAAACTATTTCTCATGTATTCACCCATGCATTGGACAAGTCTAAATGAAAATATATTCATTGTAATGAATCATAGACATTACTAATGCAAAGCAAAATTCCTATATTATCATTGCTGCTGTTCCGTTCTCCGCTTAAACTGTTTCTCAACCCACTGTTCTAATAAAGTGTAAGATAATATATATGGAGAGCTTAAGTCTAATGTTAATAAAGTTAATATTAGCACACCCATATGTATAATTTACCTTTATATATCAATATTTTGTTTCATGTATAGATGACTCAACATGGTTTCCATGGAAACGAGAGCTTGTTGGTAGTTTGGGAATATAATCACAATAAAGGTCAAACTATCATTACACCAAAAGTAAACGTCTACAAACACATTGTTCTCTACAATGATATTTTTCGTTTATTAATTGTCAAATCAAATTACCACAGTAATCCTTTGTATTTTTATTAGTATTACTATAATAATGGTTTCCAATGCAAGTCACGAGGATATATTGTCTCCAGGCATACCAACAGTTATATTCTGCAAATTTTTATAATCAAAACAACTTCACAGGAAGCAGATCAAGCACCTGTTATTTTTTAGCATTGAAAGATAACGCAAGTGGGTCAAAACCATTATATTGTTAAGGACAGTAAAGATAGAGGGTATATATTGATTCATAACACATGTTGGCATGCCTGAGCAGCTGTAAGTGTGGCATTTTCAGAGGTGTTAGGTTGGTGAGGAATTGAACCATACCATTTTCAACTTTCTGTCATGAGACAATAGAGGTCAAAATAGAATTAACGTCTACAGTGAGGTAATGGAGGTTTGATGATACAGAGTATTTCAGTCCTTATCTAGCTGTGCAATAGATCGTTAATACAATCAATCATAAAATACGGTTGCCAGCTTCATTTTAATTTTCCTGGATGGCATAAAATACATAGACATTTGTATTATTATATATGCCTACGGTAGTTCATCAACTAATTTACTTTCGGAATACGATTATAGGCATAGGCCAAATAAAAAAAAGTTCATGGCCAGTAAATATTTGTAAACTGCTTTGTAAAAACTTAAATGACAGTAAAATACTGTATATCAAATAAGATTAATATGTAAATCGCCCATGATCAAAATGTACAAAAGGCTAATAAACTATTATTGTTTGTTTGTTTGATTGTTTGTTTTGTATAACATTGTTGAGCACATTACATTGTGTTCGACTTTTGGAGTAATGGTAGTGTGACCTTTGCTGTGATTATATTCCCAAATTACCAACAAGCTCGCGTTTCCATGGAAACCATGTTGACAGTCATCTATACATGAAATATAATATTGATATATGAAGATAAATGATACATATGGGTGTGCTAATATTAACGTTATTAACACAAGACTTAAGCTCTCCATATATATTATCTAACACATGTTTAGAGCAGTGGGTTAAGCAACAGCTTGAGCGGAGAACGGAACTGTAGCTATGATTGCAAAAATTAATAATACATATTCTAATATTTCTTAAAGGTAGATTTCACTAAAAATAGCTGTTCAATAATTGTAATTAATATCATGAGATAAACCGGTAACCATAAACCTGGTGAAATAATTCACTTAACCCTCTCCGACATATGACGCGATTTTGAGCCTATTGGGATACTTTAAAACCTTTGTTACCATCAGGCATATTTAGAAACCTTTAGCTTAGTTACTTCAACCTCTGCAGTTGTCTTTGAGTTAGCTGTGGGCAGAAAACTAATTATGGAGAGGTAATTATAAGAGTGAGAGAACTCTATTTCTTATTGCTAATCTGGCAACCTCTGCGTCATAAATGCGTGAAAGGGTTAACATCCCCACCCAACACACTTCCAACCTTTCCTACACAATAATACAACCCCCCCCCCCCCCCCCCTTACTCCTTATAACCCCTCCCTCTCCTTCCCAGCAAATCTAACTATGCCATCTATGGGACATAATATGCAACAGATTCAGGGTGGAGGGAGTGAGCGATCTTACTAATATCAGAGCGAAAGACTCCCAGCGCAATTACCATTAGGTGGCCCAGCCGGAAAGGTGACCGACTGTACATTGATCATTATTTCATCAATAAGTTGAATTCTTGGCAGACCAATAAATTATATCATTAATACCACTAAAAAAAAGCATGCACACTGATATCTTAGCATTCACTTGAATATCAAACTTCTTCGTTTCATGTTCCAAAATGTTTAGTAACTTTTGTAATCCTGTTCCTGTTTATGCTAGAACTACTGTTATGCCCTGTTTTTCTACAGGTTTAACTTGGGTAATGTGAGTTCTAATTGACTGGGTATATAAGGCTGCATGCACAATACAAGATATGAGGAATAGAGAACACAAAGAAACACATGGTAGCAAGTTACACGATCACGTTTATTGATATACCACTGCAGAATACTTGTGTAAGACAATATAATAGAATCGAACAACACTAGCATAAGTGGATCTGGATGGAGCCTAGTCTCCCACTTCCAACGTTCAGGTATTAATCTTCTGATCACTGGCTTTAATTTAACAGGTTTATATACCGAAGACCATCAATGTTACTTATAGAATCATATTCACTGTTAGATTTCTTACTGGTAGCTCTGGTGCACAAGTCGTAGTTCACAGACTAGATTAGACACGCGTATTTTAGAGCACGGGAATTCTAGTAACCTCAGGGGGTACTGATCTAAGTTTTATATTCTTGTCTCAGAAATACATAGAACGCAAATCAGTGGGCGAACATTCAGATATCACTAGGGTTTCCTTCTAGGTAATAATATCTGGATATATGGTTGATTACGAGAGTTAGTATCGCCTGTTAATTATTGAACACTGATACGCTTAGCACTTCCTAATTGAATGGTTATATGAATTATACTGGGGCAAAGAGATAGCCACTTCGTAGAAATATTAATTAGTGAATCTCTAAACAGCACAGTAATATGTAGTACTGCTAAAGGGAATCTTGGGTAGTATCTGATGGGTCTGGTCCTGGTTATCTTGCGTCCATGATGTTGGGGGCTAACGACTGGTTCCGCGGCCGTCCAGGGGGTCCATATGTGTGAAGTTCTCAAATACGTGGGCAGGTCCTTCTATCCAAATCTGCCACGGAGTCTGCCGGCTCTGGATTCTCACTCCGGAACAACACAAGGGCAGAGCTAGAAGTTAACTGCAGGGTAGTGACCCCTGGTTGGTGTCTAGCTTTCAACTGATTTGACTGGGGGCGGGAGCTAGATTTATAGGCTCGGTTCTGGACCCTGTAGACAGTAGGGATCTCGAGTCTTATGGACTTATTTGAGCTCTCAATAGATATGGGGACTAGGTAAGATGGTATTTACTGTTGTGGCACATGGCTATAGGAAGCCTTTATATTTTCATATAACTGAGCCTTAGTAAGAGGTACTATTTTGGCTATACTGGAAGTATTTAGGGGAGAGAGACTGGATCTACTTTGCGAGGAGGATGGGGACAGCTGTGATAGGAGCGTCTCTCTTAGATTGTTCAATCTTCATTCTATGGTATAGCTGAGGTGCTAATTTAGTGATCAGAGCATGCAAGAAAGGTAAATGGTTTATTGTGAGTTAATAGAGGTTAGTAAAGGTGTTAGTCATGCATGGTTAGTTCATTGATAGGAAGAATTCCTGTGCTACCTGGCAATGACTCGGAAGTCAAAACAGGGGCCAGGTATACCTCCGCGGGGGTGGGGGTCTCCCTCCTCGGGTGGGCAAAAAGGGGGAGCTGGGCGCCCTCTCTCTGTGATAGTCGTCCGGCGGCTGTGGCTAGGGGCTTGCCATATCACCAGTGTTTGTAATAACCCTCTGTGTATGAGACAGATGTGGGTGTCCTTAATACCAAAACCGAAGGTGCCTTAGCTAGCTGGTTTTACTCGGCTGGTTGTTAATTGTAGGGTTTGCTGGATGTGGTGGAGACTGGGTTGCTAACTCTGCCACATTTATCTGGAAGTATGGCAATAGAAGTTAGTTACTGGCGAGGCGGCTAGCCTCGCACCGACGACCATTGGGTGCAGGGTTGTGAATGGGTTGTAAGAGAATAGATGGCATGCAAGGGGCTAGTAAAGTTCTAATGTTGTTCTGGCCTACTAAGTGAAGGTAGGCTGGATAGGAGTATATATAAAAGGTTGGAGAGCGTTAGCAACGGACAATTCAAGGATCTTCAAGAGGTATGAGAGAGAGGCTGGGTCGGACAAGAGTCGAGAAGCGCGGGTGTCTTAATGAGAGGGGGGGGGAGAGTTCAAGGGCTACAGGGAAATTTTGCCCCTAAGGTCCCTGGGCGTGGGGGTGGCATTAGGCTACAATTGATATTGGAGTTTGAAAAGGCAGTAGAATACGTTAGCCAAATGCTACCGGGGAATGCAACTATGGGGTGGTATATGAGTCTGGAAAAGATAGAGTTATGTGATCAGTCCGAGGGGTTATGGATACTATTAGTTGGCCCTGGGAACTGCGTTTTTCTATTAAATATAAATATACCAACAACAGCGGCAGTTCGGAGGGGTACTTAGTTATTGTTTCGGGGTACTTATGACAGATACTGGTAACCAGGTTATCTTATACAATCTCTGGTTGGGGTAAGAGGTGCATGACACAAAGTAAATTGGCGTAGTGTGGACTGTGGATACGAAGGAGGCAAGGGGAAGACGTATGACAATTGTGGAAAAGTAAATGGAAAAAGGTGAACACAATGGCGGATAAAAATACTTAACCTAAGGATTGAATACATAGATTTATGGGGCGATGGGTCTTCAGAAGCTTAGTCTGGCAAGACAAGATGTTAGGGAATGTTAACTCTCTCCGACATATGACGCGATTTTGAGCCTATTAGGGATACTTGAAAGCCTTTGTTACCATCAGGGGTATTTAGAAACCTTTAATTTAGTTACTTCAACCTCTGCAGTTGTCTTTGAGTTAGCTGTGGGCAGAAAACTAATTTTGGAGAGGTTATTATAAGAATGAGAGAACTCTATTTCTTATTGCTAATCTGGCAACCTCTGCGTCATATGAGCGTGAACGGGTTAATATTAATCTTAAACTAAGGATTGCATACATCGATGAACGACGACATTATAGTCGTCGTCCTAATAAGGTGATGAAACCTGGTTGATCTGTACTTGGCACAATACGACACAAGGACAGTGCCGCTATGTCGTATCAATACTGGTGGCAGTTAATATTAGAGACACTTAGTTACTAGAGGAACAATGCAAGGGGGCGACTGAGCACGGGTTACATATATCTATACTCGTCATGGGAAATGATATAAGAGGTCTAGGGACAAGTGTGGGTGTTTTAACTTCTAAGATATATAACATCTACTTCTCGGATGTAAGAACATACATAGATATAATTATGGCTGTCTGATGTGTTGGCATTGGCTCAACGTCGGGACAGGGCATGGGTGTTTTTAATATGAATGTATATTCCTGTTCATCATCTTTGTAGTTAGGAGTGTAGGACACGAGGAGGGTAGTGTACGTGAGGTGTGGAAAATGGTCAGTTTAGAAAAGGTAGGTGGGTGCGGCCTGGAGCTGCTTAGCCCTGCGGGCTTGGGCCTGTCTGAAATGGCTGGCTCGGTCAGCTGGTCCTTTCGTTCTGTGGACCTTTCTTCCGGGTGTTTCTGTGTGGTGTTCGCTCGTGGCTTCTGTGGTGGGCTTCTTGTTCTGGGGCATTTTAACTACTATGTCGTCTGCATAGGCAATTATGTTACTCATCCTAATGCCAAGTGTACATCCAGTTTTGCATTTTTATTTAGTTTCGATTAATTGATCAACATATACATTACACAGTAAAGGAGATCAATTCCCCTTGGTCTCACTCCGTTCATTATATGCCAGGGCTATGAAAGTGCATCTCTATATTTAGTAGCAACCATTTTGTTTCTGTAAAATTATAACAATTTTTTTACAAGGTAATGAGGAATACCTAGTTCTAAAAGTTTCTGGATTAGTTTAAAATTATTTACTTTATCAAAAGTTTTCCTAAAATAAAAAAACAATTGCATATACAGTCGATGTTGAAGTTCAATAGTGTAAAACAGTTTCCTTAAAAATTAAACCTGCAGAAAGAGTTGAAGGGTTTGCTCTAAGGCCATGTTGCCTCTCATTAAAGTCGACATAATTTGTTAATATATATTTCAAACAATATTCAAATAGCCTTTCGTCTCATTAACTCACGTTCACTCATCGACCCTCTGCAATCTCGCTCTCTTCGCCGCAGTGTTACATACCTCTCGCTATTCTATTGTTATCACAACAATCAGTGTTCCTTAGAGATCTCATTGTATACCTCCTCCCCTACGTAGGGTACGTAGTACCCGTCTTGTAACACAATCCCACCCTACTCTGGCAACTCTCCAATCCAAGAGTGAAACGATACTCCCAATCTGTCTTCTATTCAACAACTGAGCTCTGGAACTCTCTCCCTGAATCCATCTTTCCCACAGCCTATGACTTGCATTGCTTCAAACTCCGTGTGTCCAGACATTTTGGCTCGAACATTCCTTGATTTTGGCCCTGTCATTCTTTCAACTCTGGGGAAGGCACTCGTTACAGGCAGGTTTGCCCTTTGTCTCCCTTATGCACACAGCAAAAAAAAAATCTTAAAACTGAAGAAGAAATTATTGGCCTATAGTTATCAATTAAATGTTGATCTTTACCTCGATTTTTAATAAGAGGAAGAATGACTCCAGTTATCATACTATTAGGTATAAAGCCATGAACAATAAACGCTGAAAATAATTATTTTAGCAAGTAAACTCTTGCATATTCCGAGAACAAAAATCAAATGATTCGAATGGATATTATCGTGTCCAACAACATAATTCAACTCCGATATCGCTGTATTTATATCGATTGACAAATACAGAGAAGCACAAACATATAAATTGAATAATGTATAAATTATACTGTTATGCAGGTAGACAAACAACTAGTCAAACAGGTAAGCAGTTAAGAAATGTATATTGGTTGATATCTATGTAAACATTATTAGGTAGAGACTTAGGTAGGCTTGTAGGTTGTACAAAAAAAATATATATATTTTCCAATTATCTAAATCGATCCCCTCTTCTTGGACTTAAAATTGCCAAGACATGAACCTAGGTCAAATGCTGTGGAAACCTGATTGTAATTAATAACCATCACAGGTTTATGCTAAGTACTAGTAAATACATTTTGGTAACAAATAGTCAACTATAGTCAACTTATACTAACACGTTTTTGGCAATAAGTACGGTATGTATGTCATAATTCAAGATTAATATAAGGTCTAATCACCATCAAAATCAACAAGTTATTAGTTATTGATACAAAAGTAATAAAAGTAAGTAAAGTTGGTCTAATAAATTATTTTGTAGAAATATAATTAAAAACAAATCTTGTTATGCTGGGAATACGATTATATAGATTTGTTCACCATTTCCAATTCATCCACATCCGTTACAAGTGTGTTGTCTATCAACTAGATGTAAATATTTAGTTGTATTTTTTAAAATGTATATATTAGCTACTATATCACATAAGCAGACGTGTTAATATATCAATACTGTGGAATTCATAAAGTAAGTTACTCGGTGTGATGGGGGGGCCTTTAAATCTAGTCATTTATTCACGGCTCTTGTCTCAGATTCATATCTTCATAATTATACCATACATAATAGGTCTATTCTTATTCATATCTTCGCTCCTAATGCTATTTGGCCCTCAAAATTTAATACAATTTTCACTTAAATAGTTACCCTTTACATGGATATTTTATTAACCAACAATCAGGTCAAACTATGCGTGAAAGGTGTAAATCAACTATTTGGTTGACTTTGCTAATATACTGGTCAGTGAAGAAAACTAAATAATCCTTCTTAAAAATCAAGGTTATAAGTCAATGCCAACCGTTGTTTCTTAAATTACCATTTAAATACAACTATATTTATTAGTGGCCCCTTCATTATTGACGATATGCCTTATAATATAATGGCTCCCTCAAACCCTTGCGTTAGCTGTTTGAATCACCCGCCACAGGGAGAGAGAGAGGCCACATATCGTAAGGGTACGGTAATTCTCTTACGGAATCGTCCTTATGATTGGGTACTCACTGCGAAAAAACTTCGTAAAAAATAATGAAATTAAAATTAAAATGAGAAATGCAATAAGCAAGCTTCCAACTTGTGGATGTTTTGCCGTGCGGAGTATTCCCCTGAGACTCTGATCCGCTAGCGTCATCTCGCCCTTCCTCTCCCTGTGGCCGTGCCGAGCAGACGTGTTTTTCCGTCCTGTATTCATTCTGCGTTCTACTGGTCTCCTAGTGAGTCATTTGCTCATTTGTATTATCTGAGATGTTCTAGAATAGGTTTAGACTAGACAGGTCGGTCGTCCCCATTGGCATGTCCACAGGAGTGTGTTGGCATCTACGTGTCTCCTTGGGCACGCTCGCCATTGTTATTTTTGTGTTTCAATGCTCGTAGCTTAGCCTTGCTAGCTAGTTAGGAGGCTGTTATTGCGGGGCTCTGCTACTTTGCTACCATTAAGGTGGAGGTAGCGGTTTGATTTGCTTTAGCAGACTCTTTGGTTCAAGAGTTGCTCCACGTGGTGGAGAACTTTCTGGAGTGCGCTGCCTATTTTTCCCCTCTGGCCCGGGGCATCGTGTGATGGCTGGCTGCTGCTCATCGATGGTGGTAAGAGTGTTGCGTACCGTCGTGCTGCTTGCCCTAGGCCTCGTGGCTTACCTCATTTTAGGGGTAAATTTGTTATGGCTAGGGTACATTATTGTTATTATTGTATATTAAAATAATTATAGCCATAAGATGTTACCTTCCCTCTCATGTAGTGATATTAAGAGTGACGGAAGGTGTCAGGAGACGTATTGACAGTATTATTTATGTTATGTTGTGTGAAGCTGTCTCGGGCAGACGAGTTAGTTAACACAAGGGATGGAGTTTTCTCATCCGGCGGAAAATTGGCTGAAATTCTCAACCGGAGGCTCGCCTCGACGAGCGGGAGAGAGCAATCCAATAAACTCATCAGTGGTCAGAAGTACCACTGCATCCCCGGCGGAAGAGAAGGCTTCCTCGAGGGATTTTTCGGCTCAGCCAGAAGGACTCACCTATACGTTCGCTATTATCCTCCAGCGGCGGGGAAGGACCTAAAATCCGTCGTCACGACGGAAAGGTAGTTTGGTGCTAAAATTATTACCCGTCAAGTGAGGCGTTAGGATAGTTACCAAGGAGCATTTTATAGGAATGCATCAGTATAGGACAGTGATACGGAGTGTCATAGATAAGTAGTCAAATTACCTTCAAGAAAAAAACGGACAATTTTTTTTTCCCAGATGGATGTGAAGGAAAATTAGAGTAGCAAGTGGGGCTAGATCTAATTTTCCGGCGTATTCGAGGTATATACATGTGTGGATGTCTTGGATTATTCTTATAAGCATTGATTCTTGGAAATTTCTTTCGAGATACCATGCAGTAACCTCGGCACGGGCTCCAGGTAGGGGGGCCGATCCCGGTGGGGTAGGTCGTATAACATCATGCCTTTCGTAACCTTATGTTTAACTCCGACATGCTTGAGCATACCAGTTTTTAATCACCAGTTGTGTATTAATGTGTCACGTGCTTAAACTGATCCCAGGGGATTTGGATGTTTAGAAAGTGTGGAGTTTGCTCGGAATTGCGGAAAGGTTTGTTAATTCATCGTGACCAATCTTGTCAAGTAGCTTTATTAGCAATAAAAGCAACATTTATAGCATACATGAAGGACATAGCACATAAGGCCCTTCATTGTGACGATGAGGCGCTCTGGGAGTATTTCATCATAAAGTCCCAGATGCCACAACCGAAATCATCAAGGTCTATTAGTAAATCTAAGCCAAAAACTAAAGTACTGTCTAAAGAGATAATCAGTAGTAGTGATGATTCGGATAGCTCTAAGGCACCCCCCCCCCCCCCCCCCCCGGGCCGGCCCAAACGGGCGTGGTCAGTATCGCCGCGGGACAAAAGGATCAGGTCACGGCCAAGATCCCCACTGAAACAATCTTCCAGGTCGTCAGGTTCGTCACGACCTCCGACTGCCAAGAAAAGGAGGACATCACCTGAAACAGCGACGGCAGTTACGTCTTCAGGCAGGAAGGGTTCGGGTAGTAAACATAAACCCCGCACGGAGGCTTCGTGCTCGGCGCACCGGCAATCGCCGGGTCTCCGTCCTCCTCCCTCCGTCCCTACCTCTTCCAAGCCTCACGTCCAGTCTGGCAGTTCGGAGGTGGGAACGGAGGTGGCAGAAAAGTCTCCCAGGGTAGTACTAGTGCAATTGACTCTTTGGCACATTCACTTAGGCCAGTCTTTTCTATACCACGTGTGAGTGAACTTAGTCATACTACAACTCGGGTGCCTGCGAAGGTTTTAGCAGATAAGTACCGAGGGTACCCGGCGGGTGGAAAAGAAAATGTTCGCCATAAATTAGTGGCCTCAAAAGACTCAGACAATAGTGTATGGCGGCACCCCAAACCAGTGCCAGTGGATAAGTACCGAGAACACCTGGAGGGGTCTAGGGAAAGCGAAAGTGTTAGTCAGCAGTCAGATGCCTCTGAAGCCTTAGATGACAATAGTGAGATGCAACAAGCTGAACCTGTCCCATCCACAATCCCGAACTTAGATTTGAATTGGGAGGGTTTTGAATGACAACACTTAATACCCATGGTAAAGAATGATCAGGTGGAAGAGATGGAATGTGTTGACAATGTACAAGAGGTAGTGGAAGCCTTGCCGTCTGCTCAACCTTTGCAATCGCGGGGACCCTCAGAAGCACACTCTGTAATGTCTCATGATTCCTATAAAGATCCCAATAAAGAATATATAACTAGTGAAGTGTTAGAAGATATATTGAAGAATATGATGCAATCTTTTCAGAGTGAAGCAAGGGTACCGGAAGCTTCTCTGACCATATCAGTTGCAAGACCGTTAGAATCTGCCAGGGTGGCTACTAAAACTAACTTACCTTCCCCTCTCACTTGCTCTAGTAATATTCAGTCAACGTCGATGCTGACCACAACTAATGTTCGAGTCATAACAGAAGTAGTTCCTCCACCATTAGACAAGACCCCCATTAAGAAAGGCCCTATGCCGTTGCTGTATGGTCCGGCCTTGTAATGGGTCAACATTACAGCTCAGAATCCCTCTATTGCGCAACAAACAATCTCGGGTGAGCTTCCGGTACCAAGTGACTGGCAGATCCAAGTCAATGAGCACCGGAAACTAAGAGGTAAAGATGTTTCGGGAGCTACTTTAGATGTCTCCATAAAAGCTATTCCAAGTGTTTATACCCCTAACTATTTCGTGTATACCTCTTCACCAGCTTTAACACCTCCCTCATCTGCAAGACTGTATGCAGACTGGTCAAAGGTGGATGGATTTAATGACATCAAAGCTTTTGCTTTACTAACACCGGAATTGGATACAATTTCGGTCAGGGATGAATCCGGCAATCCAGTCTTGCACATAGGGGAGGTGGGTACAGGACCAATGGCTAGACTGGGACGCAGAAGCACAGCAATGTGCATCCACCATAACTAGTAAGTCTTCCCCCCAGATCCCACAAGAAACTTATAATTGGTTTTCTTTACCAGTAGCAAGTGCCGGGGGTGTCCCATCTGCTTTATTAGAATTTCTTACTGCTCCAAAATTGTATTGTGAGAAATGCAGGAACCCTTCTCAACCCCACCTCCGGCTCAATTGGATAAGGATTTCAAGTTAAGACAGAAGGCATTAAGACTAATATCACAATTTTTGTTGAGCCGTCAAATAGCCCAGTCCTTAGTGAGAACTACTCAGGCGATTTTTTTTCCTATGTGAATGAGGGAGACAAGAGGCATAACTGCCTGCAGCGAGTGCCTCCCTCAGATTTGAAAGAGTGACAGGGCCAAAATCAAGGGACGTTCGAGCTAAAATGCCTGGACACACAGTTTGAAGCAATTTAAGTCATAGGAAGAGGGAAAGACTGATTCTGGGAGAGAGTTCCAGAGCACAGCAGTTGAACAGAAGAAAGTCTGAGAATAGCATTTCACTCTTGGGTTGGAGAGTTGCACAGAGTAGGGGTGGGATTGTGTTGCAAGGCGGGTACTACGTACCCTACGTAAAGGAGGTGGTATGCACTGGGAAAGCTCCGAGGAACACTTTTAATTGTAGTAGCAATAGAATAGCGAGAGAGATGCAACATTGCGGCAAAGAGAGAGAGATTGCAGAGAGTTGGTGAGTGGACGGGAGTTAATGATACGAGAGGCTTTCCTTTCTACTTTGTCTAGGAGTGCGGTGTGAGAGGATCCTCCCCACACATGTGAGCAATACTCAATTCAAGGACGCACTGTGGCCCTGTACAGAGCAAGAAGCTGCGCTGGGGTAAAGAACCCCTTGAGGCGGTTGAGCACACCCAGCTTCTGGGAGGCTGCCTTAGCGAAACTGGTAATATGGTCCTTCCAAGTGAGAGGACAAGCAAAAGAGACACCGAGAACATTGAGAGAAGATGAAGGGTTGATTTTTGTATTGTTGAAGAATAAGGGATAGTCCTCTGGAGGTTCCTGACGGGTAGTAAGATGGATACATTGAGTTTTGGAAGCATTAAACGCAACAAGGTTTTCTCTAACCCAATTGGAAATAGTAGCTAGATCAGAAGATAAGTATTTTATGGCTTCATTACGTTTGCTTTTGAGGGACTACTGGCTGGGGCATTCTGGAAAACTAATTGAGTGGTGTAAGGTAGAGTCGTCTGCATATGAATGGATGGGACTGGATGTACAGTTGAGAAGATCATTTATGAAAATTAGAAAGATAATAGGAGATAGGACAGAGACCTGAGGAACACCGGAGTTGATAGGATGAGGAAATGAGCGATGGCCGTCCACAACCGCAGCTATGGAACGGCCGGAAAGGAAATTAGAGACGAAGGCACAGATGGAGGGACAGAAACCGAAGGAGGGCAGTTTGGAAATTAATGATTTGTGCCAGACTCTATCAAAGGCTTTCGATATGTCTACTGCGACAGAAAAAGTCTCACCGAAGTCCCGAAAGTTGGATGACCAAGAGTTAGTAAGATATGAAAAAAGATCACCAGTAGAGTGACCCTTAAGGAAGCCATACTGGCGATCTGAGAGCAGATTATGAGAAGAGAAATGCTTAAGAAATTTGGAAGCAAGAATAGTTTCAAAAACTTTAGAGATACAAGAGATGAGAGCAATTGGATGATAGTTGGAGGGTTGAGAGCGGTCACCCTTCTTTGGGACAGGTTGAATGAGAGCAAACTTCCAGCAAGAAGGAAAGACGTTAGAGGAGAGACAGAGACGAAAGAGTTTGCCTAGGCATGGGGTCAGCACGGAAGCACAGTTTTTGAGTACAAGAGGAGGAACACCGTCGTGACTGTACGCCTTCTTAGTATTAAGCCCAGAGAGGGTAGAAAGTACATCTTTTGAAGATATTAGGATATTAGGCATAAGTAGGAGAGAGGGGCATGGAGAGGGAGGAATAGCACCGGAATCATCCAAGGTAGAGTTTCTAGTTTGAGCAGAGTTCAGCTTTGTCAGAGGAAGAAGTGATGGTTGTGCCATCAGAGTGGAAAAGAGGAGGGAAAGACAAGGAAGAAATGTTGTTGGAGAGGTTTTTGGCTAGATGCCAGAAAGCTTGGGAAGAGCTAGAGTTAGATAGTTCAGTGCATTTATTATTGATGAAAGAGTGCTTGGCAAGTCGAAGAACAGATTTGGCTTGATTCCGGGCAGAAACATAGGAAGAATGAGATTCTTGAGTTTTAAGGCATCGGTACTGTTTGAATTCTTCCTCCTTGTTGTGGACAGCAGTAGAACAAGCGTGAGTAAACCAAGATTGTTTTGCATTAGACTGAGAGAAAGAAAATGGAATGTACGCTTCCATACCCGAGAATATTACTGACTCAGATGCTGTCAATCGCTTAATTTGTCCCGCCGCTTGACTTTGCAAAATTCTATTCAGTCTCTAGGTGACGTCCGGGTCGGGACCTTCTTAAGGGGACCGACTGGTTAATTACAAACTTCCAGGTCTTACTTTCAATTTAAATTAAATTTGGCACAGGTGTATATGACCATAAAACTAGATAAAAACAAAAATTATATTATTTTTTTTTTTTGCTTTTTTCTTGCAATTTAGGTAAAAAAAAACTTTGAAAATCATAGCACTACAGAAAATGATAAACTCCTACAGAAATCCCCATAGCACATGTTTTATGTGATCAAACAACTCACAAAAGGTGTATCTGTAGTTTCTATAAAACACATTTTATATATTTTGTGTATTTGTTCGATTTAGGTGATTACGGATTCAGGCGAATATATTTATAGAAAATTTCAACTTTGACGACATATTGTGAACAAAATTAAATTACTAGAGTAAATTGGCTTGATAGGCCTTTTAGTGTTTTTAATTACCTTTCCAATGGTATATACACCATTCCTATAGGTCCAATAATAACTGTAGAATAACATCCGATAGTGCGGCAATATAGGTTCTGAGAAAAACAGGTGAAAGTCTAAGGAAATTAGGTGAACATTTTTACTTTTGTTTTTTAGATTTACAATATTTTACTCAGGAACATGGCAAAGTAGAAGATAAAGCGTATTGGAGGTTGTAGAGTAGCTTACACTCTTTCGATTTATATAGGTATACTCCTCGTATGACCAGTAGTTACTGAGCATGTTAATTTCAAAGTTCGCTATATAACGTTTTTAGAATTACAGGAAAAGTTTGGAAAACATAAAAAAAAAACTATTTCCAATGAGTTTTCACTAATAACATTTCACTGGCTTATGAAGGGATGTTGAATCTTGTTGAGTAAACACCTATTGGTATTTTCAGGATTTCGATTTTTTTAAGCCTAAATTAACCGGTCGGTCCCCTTAACACCTTAAGAGCGGCCTATGCGGTTTATTTATATGTACCGCCCAGCGGGGTGTTTTTAGCCAAAATAGGGCTGTTTACGTGATCATTTTCATGCCTAAATAAGACCCAGAACGTAAAACAAGTATCTATCCCTGAAAGGGCATAAACAGAGCTTTCGAATGACACCATAACGATCCTTTTATGATGGCTAGTTTTCTTGCAATAACCGTGCAACGCGAGTGCAAAAAGCATGTAATTAGCCACTTTCCCGATACAATTCCGTATATAGCGAGTGAGAGAGGGAGGAGGGAGCTGAGATTCGTGTCAGTAGGTTCGCCGCGGTGGTCTGGAGCAGTCATACGCTCGCTAGTCTCCTGCCACCACTTGTCTCTCTCTCTCAGCAACATTACGTGCTGAAATTGCCACTCGACCTATGTCGAGCGCCGCCACATAGTCCAGCTTTATTAAATACGACTTAAGTTGCGCCCCGACTTTTAGGGGTTTAAAGGCAGTCTGGGCACGTCAGGATCTACAGGTCCACTTAGTAAAGAAACTACCGGAAGACATAGGTCGCCAGGTAATTTTGTCGCCAGTGCTCATTCCCACTCTAGTCTGTCCTCATACTTGGAAAACAGTATTTAATTTAGTAGATGCTGCTAGACCGACTACTTCCCCAGCGAGACAGGAGCATCACAAATTCCCTAAGCCTTACGCAAAACCTAAAGTTAGTCAGAAGGCTCACACTAGTGGGGCTAAGTTTTTTCAGAGCTACAAACATCCTTCAACGCCGGGAAGCAGTCCGGCTAGAAGCAAACAAGGGAAAAGCTCAGGTAAATAGTTTAAGGGTCAAACTAAACATAAACCAAGTCAGGGATTGACGACTGCCAAAGCTAGCCAGCCGTCTACCTCTACCTCCACAAAATAAAAAAAGTCACCTTAAAAACTCTCTCACTCCCGGGGCCTATCGTGGGTGAGTTGGAGCAGAGTGCAGTTCTGCCAGACAAGCCCAGTCAGGGAACTCAGTCATTCCGGACGTGTCACCGGGCTTGGCCCCGGCGGACCTGGCTCGGACAGTGGTACGCAAGGGCATAACCTGGCGGTGGCTCCGACGACCTCGTTTACGTCAACCACTCAAAATCAATCATGTTTCTTTAGAGGTGGAATCACTAGTTCAGGAGATGATCACCAAGCATATTATTGTCCCGTCAATCCAACTTGCCCAGTTTACACGTCCAAGCTTTTTCTCGTGCCAAAGAGGGACAGTGTTCAGATGAAGCCAGTCATAGATCTGTCTCGTCTGAACCTTTACATTCACAACGCATCGTTAAGGATGCTCACTGTGAATCAAATCAGGCTAACACTTCCGCCGCTAGGTTGGATTTGTTCATTAGACCTGACGGAAGCCTATTGGCATGTCCCAGTAAACAAAAGGTTCCAAAAATTCCTCGCTTGGAGGATCGAGCATCAGACTTTTGTCTTTCAAAGAATGCCCTTCGGTTTGAACCTAGCGCCGAGAATATTGACCAAATTAGTTTGCTACCACTATTAAGACAGGGAATCAAAGTATTGTGGTACCTAGACGACTGGCTAGTGGTGGCGGAGTCCGAGATTCAATGCCTCAATCATGTCAATCAAATTATAGGCCATGTCAAAGCCCTGGGGTTCAATATCAACTTGGTAAAGTCAAATCTTGTCCCAACAAGGGTAATTCAGTGGATAGGTCTGGTTCGGGACACAGCACATCTAACTCTCAGTCAGAGTGTGGACAATCGGAACAGATTTCACAGGAAATTGTTTTGTTTTCTCCACAGCCTGACTACCACGAGAAAGATGTGGGAGTCCCTAGCCGGCTCTCCCAACTGGATTCAACTTACTGTGAAGTTGGGCCGGTTGAAAGTAAAGAGGTTAATCTTGGAGGGAAACAAAAAATTTCCGCTATTGCCGGCATGAAAGTTGTGGCAAATCTCAGCATTAATCCACTACTTACTAGCGGTCTGGGCGAGGCCGGAAACATTGCATTCAATCACGATGTGGACCTCTCCTCCACCTACGGTATGGGTAGATACGGATGCATCAGGGACAATAGGCTGGGGTTATCAGTCAAGCCTCGGTCATCAGGGTCAAGGGCTTTGGTCCCAATCCAAGGAGTGTCACATAAATGCAAAAGAATTATTAGTCCCCTTAATATTCCTTCAGACTCACGGTTACACTTTGCAAGGGAAATCCATAGCCTTTCGAATGGACAAACTGAATGCGGTATCTTGCATTCAGAAACAAGGGTCAACGAGGTCTCGAACGTTGCTAGAGTTGTCGGAAAAGATTTTTGTTCTAGCCGAAAAGCTGAAAATTCATCATCATGCATCATATCTGCCGGGCGTAGCCAATGTCTGGGCAGAATCTGTGTCACAAAGACAGAGCACAATATTAGAATGGTCGCTCAAGCAAACCATCTTCAACCAGATGATTGCAGAGCCATATCCTCCACAAGTGGGCTTATTTGTGTCCAAGGGCAACCACAAACTCCCTGTCTACCTAACCCGTCGGGAGATTACTCTGGCGCGGGGGCCAGACTCATTGATGGAGGACTGGAACAGGTGGAATTCCATCTATCTGTTTCCGCCTCCAGACGCTTCACTCATGTGTCAAGTAGTTCAAAAACTACGGGATTATTGGGGCGTAGTCTCGCTAATCACGCCCCTGTGGCTGGCTCATGGGTGAAAGGGGGAACTGTCACGTCAGTGCGGGGGAAGATCCCGTTTTCGTTCGCCTGTGAGAAATCTGGGTTATTTATACTTTGAATCGCCCTGCAGTACATCAGGAGAGTGCTACGCTCCTCTACAAATCTACCACAGGACAAAAGGATGTGGTTGATCTATAAAATTCCACCACAGGTGGTACATTGCGGCAGGAATACACGGTTTATATAAGGTTTCATGTGTATATGAAAGGTACAATTCATCCTGAGTTTTACAAGGATGAACTCCTCCCCCCGTGAGCCCCGGGTAGCAGAAAGCCAAACCCCAAGGGTAGGTTTGACTGAATGTACAGCCAGGTCGGTCCACTGACATTGCCACAGAAGAGTAATTGATTTCTTACCGAAAGAGAGACTTGACTGTAGGTCCCGAAGGACGTCCCACGGCCCCTCGAGTTCTACAGCCGATTTTGCAAGTTCGTCAGTCCGCTCATTGCCGAAAATACAACAAAGACCAGGCATCCAAATCAGAGAGAAGGATTTACAACTTGAGTCCAACTTATTGATAATGTGGCCCTGGATTTCAGAAAAATCTCTCCTACATGAATCAATTGCCTGAAGGGCTGACTTTGAATCTGAAAAAATTACAAAGCTCTCATGAGGAGAAGCTTCAGCAATATTTATGCACGGTCAATTGCAAAAAGTTCAGAAGTGAATACAGACGTATGGATCGGCAAACGGTACCTGAGGTGATATTCGGTCGACCTTACACTCGCACCCACACATTCATCCGTCGTAGAGCCATCGGTGTAGAGGTGGAAAGAAGCTAGGTGTCTAATGAGGACCGATCAAAAAAGCTGGCGAATTTACACCCTCTGGCGCCTGACATTTGGGAAAAGAGAGCCCCTTCAGACAGTTCCGAAACCCTAATTGTATTGTACCAACATATGAATTATAAAACTAAGCAATAACACTAAATTAATCAATCAAACAGTAAAAAGTATATTGGATGACAAGACGAGACTAATGTCTTTAAATGAGTGAAATTAGTGAATTATTGAATTGACCCTTTCCCTGCGGGAGATGTTCCGGAACGCCATGGCAATTTACAGCAATTTACAGGCTTTCAAAGCCTGCTAAAGCCGTAGAAATTGGTTACCGGTCAACTCAACCAGTAGACCAAATCAACCAATACGGTTAGGTTAGGTTAGGTTAGGTTAGTACTATATTTTGGCACTGGTTTGGTTGGTCTGGGTTAATTTGGCACTGGTTGAGAGCTACTGGTTGAAATGGTCTACCGGTTGAGATGACATGGAACCGTAGAAATCGAGTGTCAGTGGGCGGGAGCGCGAGGAACCCACCTCTGACCGCCAGCACTGAGACCCCAGCCCTGGGTCTCAGCAGTGCTGCCAAAGGAAAAAAAATGCTACATTGCTCATAAATAGCAAGTTTTCCCCAGTGTCTATGGTAGAGCTGCGGGTGAACCTCACAAGCTACAAAGCTCATTCTAGTGTCATTTTGAAGCTATTTTCTAGTTTTCGGCTGAATACATTTCATTTCATGCAGACACTTGATTAATCATTCAGGAGTGCCTGAATATGCCCTAAATAGCCAAATATGCCCACAGAGAAAGGGTTAAACAATAAAGCATCCTTGAAAAAACTACTGAATCAATTAATTCTTACACTGAAACATACCTTATTAGTGTGAAGAACTGGCAGGGATAACATACATACGTACATACAAACAGAACGGCGGGGACAGCTGCGTCCCCATGTCTGTGAACTTGGACCTAGAGTAATATTGTATAAATAATAATATACTAATACAAACCCACATATATATATATATATATATATATATATATATATATATATATATATATATATATAAATCAAGTATATCTCACAAATATACGTGAGCTAGTAAATGTTTAAATACTCCCAGCCGGGATCATCCGTGGTGTAGTGAGTAAAAGCTTGGGCACTCGTTCTGAATGAATGTCGGAGGTTCGATCCGGGCTGGGAGTATTTACAAATGTATTAGCTCACGTGTATTTGTGAGATAAACTTGATATTAATGACTGTCGTGTTTGGCTAGGTTAAAATTACAATGAAATCTCTATAACCCGAGTTGCGTGGGTAATTTTTGTAAAAATCCCTGTATGGTATCCTGGAATTTGGATCCTGCGACTTGTGCATTAATTGAAATATATTCTCCAAGTAGGATTTCCCATCTCCTTAATTATATATAGGGAAAGGTTAACATTACTTTATCATGCCGTGGTGTAGTGGATTAAAAGCTTGGACTCCATAATATATTTCAAGATTTTTGTAGTCTGCAAACATAGAAATCACCTTCAGTATAGGCCCTACCAATATAATTATCCTTGACATTGTGACTGGGAATCCCACCTCCAGAATTGTTAGGAGGAGGCTGTAGGCACCAGCCGAACAGAGCGGTACTCCCGGGGATTGCTAGGTGGTTGATAAGGACATCTGGAACTCCTGTTTCACCACCTGGCCTCTCTAGCTGATCCTTTTTGTGCCTCATCAAAATTGAGGGCAACCCCAGAAATGCCCCCATCGGTATGGCCCCTGGCAACGACTCCCCTTAGTGCCCTGGACCTTCTACTCTTACTATTAATTTATGCAACATTCTTGGCCTCTCCTCTAACTTCCACTCTGTGGAACACCACCTCTCTGCCAACCCTGATCTTCTCTTTCTCGCTGAAACTCAGGTGTCTGGGATTACTGACAGCAAACCCTTCTCTGTATCCTCTATCTCTATCCTCAGTTTCGAGCCAAAGGTGGATGTTGCGTATATGTGAGCAACAGTTTTGCTTTTTCTTGTGTTTCCAACTTTGACTCTTTTGAATTCTTAACTCTCTGGCTAAAGCTTTCTTGTCACTCTCAAACTAAATATTTCTGCGCTGTTTATCTCTCCTCTAATTATAATGACTATCCAAAATTCTTTGACTATCTAACTTCTAAAGTGGAACACATTCTGTCCATCTCTCGATCTTTCGCAGAAATCTCCATCCTAGGAGATTTCAACGTTCACCACCACCAATGGCTCTCCTCTGTTTCCACTGACCAACCTGGTGAACAAGCCTACATCTTTTCTATCCTAAATGACCTAGAGCGGTTAGTCCAGCAACCCCTCCGTATCCTGGATCGCTTCGGAGATCGGCCCAAAATTCTTGACGTATTTTTAACTTCTAACCCTTATGCTTATACTGTAAATCTTTTCTCTCCTCTGACCATAAACATTTCTCTGCCACCCCTCCTATCTCTCAGGTACGGCCACCCGATCCTCCCAGCCGGCAGCACTTTCCAGTATTTCTGGGATTTCCCATGGAATGACTTTTGCTTCCGTAGCCGGGAACCCTCGGAGAGTGCTGAACACATGAAGCCCCGTCCACATGATCGAGCACTGCCCATCGGGCACGAGGGAAATGTCCGTCATGGGGAAAATTCAGCGGGCAAAGCAGGGGAATGGTCACGGCGGTAGTTGAGTGAACTCACCAGACACTGCCCGGTAGTTTGCCAGTGGATATGGGGATAAAGGGGCCCTGTGGAAGGAGGGGATTAGTGTGTAGTTTGATCTTTAATTATCAAATATATGTTATCCTATTATTTTACGGATGTTTATCAGGTAAATCTGGTCGAAGAAATCCAGGATGTAGTATGTGCCAACACTTTATTAACGGTCACTGATGGTATGAATTAAGTTTTACCTTTAGAATATTGTATAGGTGGCATTCCTATTTATACAGACGCTATTATTTGTTTAGATATTATTTTATTAATATTCTTATGAGTATTATTATAAATAGTATTATAATCTTATTATGGTGAGAAAACCACCCCGCCATGACCTTCTGCACTAACTATTGATTTAATGTTCGTTTAACCGGCCAGTGGTTCCCAAACTCATGGTCGCGACCCAAACAAGGGTCACGAGGGTTTTTCTGAGGGTCGTGGGAAGGTCTGGTGAAAAAAGCGATATATAATGGAAAAACTACTACTAGTGCAAAAATGCCATCGTGAAACGTGTGAATTTATAAATATGATTACATAATCAAATTATGTTAGACTTAAGAATAAATATGCCTGTATTTGAAATCCTAACAATAGAATTTCCCATCACATGAAGAGTTTCGTTCATTAGCTATTCGGTGTGGCTACCGTTAACCATGTCAAATACTCGTAATTAAGCCGTACGGTACGGGATGTTGTGTGCCTGGCTTGGAGTCTGAACTGTCTGATGCTCAGTGACCCTCAATCACTCAGTTACTCCCCACTCGAGCGTTGGCCAGTCCTACTATTCAGTGATATTCAAGAAGTTTGTTAACCCCTTCTGTACCGGCTAAGTCTTTTTCACTTTATTCTGCCTACAATTATACAATTGTATTCAGTTTAAAAAGGGCCTCCAGCAAGTAAAAGGCTTCGAACTATCTCACTTTAGCACTTTTACTACCACAGATCCTTGTTAAACTGCACACAATTGTGTAAATATTGCTACAAGAATATTAAAGACGTCGCCGGTAAAGAAGGGGTTAATTAATTATTAGTATTGTCTACATCCTATTTGTGTATGTATAATTGTATATGTATACTGGATTTCAACATGTTTCAAGATTCGTTTTTTGCCACGATGTTCAGTAGTGCGTGTTTAGGATAAGGTGAAGAATGGTACACGTTTGGAAAGTAAATCTAACAATGGCTATCCTAGGTCTGCCCACCCTTATCATATATTGTCGTATTATACTACTAGCCGTTTACACTTTCATCTTTAACCCAGCGAAATTAACTTATTTGTTGTTTACGTATTGCATGTTACACAGAAAAATATGTTGTCTTATTGCAATGAGTAACAATGTCAATATGATATTTACTTTTTACTTATTAACCGTTTTCACACCACAATACAAGTAACATATTATTCAATTTAATGTTCACTTATTGCAAGAAGTAACAGACGTGTTTTTACTGATTGTAAGAAATAACATTGTCATTATAGCATATATTTTACTGATTGGAAGAAATAACATTGTCATTATAGCATATATTTTACTGATTGGAAGAAATAACATTGTCATTATAGCATATTTTACTGATTGGAAGAAATAACATTGTCATTATAGCATATATTTTACTGATTGGAAGAAATAACATTGTCATTATAGCATATATTTTACTGATTGGAAGAAATAACATTGTCATTATAGCATATATTTTACTGATTGGAAGAAATAACATTGTCATTATAGCATATATTTTACTGATTGGAAGAAATAACATTGTCATTATAGCATATATTTTACTGATTGGAAGAAATAACATTGTCATTATAGCATATATTTTACTGATTGGAAGAAATAACATTGTCATTATAGCATATATTTTACTGATTGGAAGAAATAACATTGTCATTATAGCATATATTTTACTTACACCGCGACCTAAAACCCCAAATTGCCCATTTATATATGCTTTTGTTATATTGTTCTTATTACCCGTGTTCATCCACAACATAGATCCAAAAAACTATTGCAAGGATAATAGTAATATAATACATTGATATATGAACAAACAAGATCAAGTTTTGAGTATGTGAGTGATGATATTTTTGATGGGGCGAAGCCACAGAGTGTACTGCAACAGTAAATCTATGTGTGATAACCCGGGTTCGAATCCTGGTGGATCACATATATGCTTTCATTAATTTCATTGGAGGTGTTTGGTGTTGTGGTGAAATGAATACAAAAATAGATTATACATATACTTTTCATTGTATGTGGATTATTACGAATATGTCCTTAAATGTATGTATTATAAGCCTGTAAATGTGGGTTAGTGAGTGAATGAGGGGGGTTTCGTTGAATGCATTTCATGGTTATAACTTTGTATGTCGTTAAGCTTAATGTTGTGGTTGGCATATTATTATGCACATTTTAGCAACAGTCAAATTTCCATTTTGACTGCCAGATAGACTGTTTGGGTAAACGAGTGTAAGTGAGGAAGATGAGTTGTGCAATCAACTATACGGGTTATCATGATGTGTGCATTGAAATCTTATGTTGAGCACCTCGGTAATTTTCCCCTTGAAATATGACGTATTCTAAAAGTTCTTTATTTGTTTTAATTACTACTTTAATGGCAAAAATTTCAACGCAAAGTACAGTTACAGTATATACCAGATCTTTTTAAGTATGGCTTCACTGAGTTTAGAGAACGCTCTGCAAATGTCAGACTTCGATGTTTCCAGTGCCTTCAAGTCCTAGCTATCGAATCCATTAAGGTTAACAAATTGAAGTTCCACAATAGTTCAGTTCATCAAAATTTCACCGGAAAGAAAAAGAAGTGTTGGTAAAACGAAGGCAGATTGATGATCCCAGCTCATCATCTATTTATCTGGAGAAGGCTTCATTGGCGTCTTTTGAAGTAGCATGGAATACTGTGAGATGTAAAAAACCTTATGTGTCAGCTGGTGAAACCAGCTGCAGTGGTAATGGCGAAAACTCTGTGTGGAACATAATAATATTATGTTAATAGGAAGTTGGAATCAGTACACCTTTCAAATAGTAGTATTAAACGTCGAATTGACCTAATGCCAGAAGACATATTATCTCAACTTATTGTGGCTTTGAAAAAGTAGGAAATTTTTCACTACAGACAGATGAATCAGTGGATCTTGCAGGTAACCCCCAACTCATCTGTTTTGTTTGGTACCAACGAGAAGAAGACATACACAAAAAGAGTGTCTTTATTGCAGTGCCTTGACATCTACCACCACTAGAGAAGAATTTTTTATTATGGTGATTTGTTTGTTCTTAAAGAAACATGACCTATAATGGATGAACTGTTTGGCTGTATGCACAGATGTTGCAGAAACTTAAGTTATCGAGTTTTACATACTATAAAGTAAAATTATAAATAACTGTCTTGTACAATCATTAGGAATATAACACTCATACAAATATAAAATGTACTAATCCAGTGTCAGGGTGTAGGGTCGCAAGGACCATGAAACATTGTATTAACGCTCAAAGAGCGGGTGGTGGAGTATATTTCACTGTGCCGCTCAGCGATAGGTTTTTACCATAAATGGGGTTGTTTCCGTGCTCTTTTTCATGCATAAACAAGACCCAGAGCGTAATACAAGTATGTATCCCTGAAAGAACGTAAATTGAGCTTTCCAATGACACCCGAACCATCCTTCTACGATCACTGGTTGTCTTGCAACGATCGTGCAACCGAAGGGCAAAATCGCTAAAATACGGTAATTTCTTTATATAATTACGTATGTAGCGAGGGAGTGAGAGTGGATGTAAGTGGAGTACATCTCAGTTGGTCCACGGCGGCCGTGGCGAGCGGTCATGAGGTAACCCATGCCCCTCCCGTCACTCGTCTCTCTCTCAGAGCCAATATTGCGCCAAAATTGCACTCGGACTTAAGTCGGGCCCCACCACATAGTCCAAATTTTTCGATACGGACTTAAGTCGGGCCCTGATAGACAAGGGTTAAGGGTCACCATTAAAATAGTTTGGGAACCACTTTTAACGTATATATGCTGACCATATCAGCAAATCGCGTGATGATTGAAGGACTATCAGAAATTATATGATAGGATAAATTCATATTTTTTCACCAACCAACTTTACTTCTAAACTCAACAAAATCAACAAATACATGTGGCACTCCAAGGACTCAAACCTAGGATACTCACACCCATAGGTTAAGCTTATCAGTGTATTACGTAAATATGAGACAGCATCAGATAGAGAGTAATTGCAGCTCCAACTTCCGGTATTTTGCGAGTTCACTCTTTTATTGGTACCGGTATGATCTTTCAAATGTTTTGCGTTTTTGATCATGTTGACGTTCATATCACAATAAAGTATAACCCATTCCCCACGTAATTTAGATTTTTGGATAATTATATTATAAGAAATAGGAAACTGATGAAATAAATAATTTATTTTCAAATAACTTTCTTTTTTCTTTTGCAACATAGCAACTATTATGTTACACAACACTTTACATCTCTCTTTAACTGCCCTGCCGAGCATCTTGTCTGACCACAGACTTTGACTGGCCAGTCACGGCCGTGTGGACAACAACACAAGAGTGTTTGACAGACTTTGCCCGGTGAGGGGGCACAGCCTGCCAGACACTGCTCGATCGTGTGGACGGGGCTTTACCGAGGTAATCCTCTTGGGCATAGAAGCATACATTCCATTTTCTTTCTCTCAGTCTAATGAAAAAAAAATCTTGGTTTACTCATGCTTGCTCTACTGCTGTCCGCAATAAGGAGGAAGCATTCAAACGGTACCACCACCTTCAAACTCAAGAATCTCATACTTCCTATGTTTCTGCCCGGAATCAAGCAAATCCTGTTCTTCGACACGCAAAACATTCTTTCATCAATAATAAATGCACTGAACTATCCAACTTTAGGTCTTCGCAAGCCTTCTGGCATCTAGCCAAAAACCTCTCCAACAATTTTTCTTCTTCGTCTTTCCCTCCTCTTTTCCACTCTGACGGCACTACCGTCACTTCTTCCTCTGTCAAAGCTGAACTCTTCGCTAACACTTTCGTTAAAAACTCCACTTTGGATGATTCCGGTGCTATTCCTCTCTTTCCACCCCCGTCTCTCCTACTTATGCCTAACATCATAATCTACTCTCTCAGACCACCAGTATGGCCTCCTTAACCCGCTGAGTGCCAGGGACGTATATATACGTCCTAGGGTGTTGTCACGCCCAGTGCCAGGGACGTATATATACGTCCTCGCCGAAAACAAATCGTAGCAGCGAAACGACTGCACCTATGGCTTTCATATTTTTATCACATGTACCTTACCCTTTTGGCTACCCACCACAAAACTCCCAAATCCCTCCTCCCACCCACTCGCTGACTGTCGGTCCCGTCAGAAGGAAAAAAAAGGAAAATCTGTGGCGGCAAAACGATTGGACCAATCGGTTCCATATTTGTGTGACTAGTCTCTTACCCTTCTGCCTTCCCTCCACCACACCCCCAACTACCTCCCGCCACCCACTTCCAGCGTAGAAAGGAAAAAAAGGAAAAAAAATCCGTGGTGGCGAAACTACCTCACCAATCGGCTTCATATGTGTAACACAAGTCAATTACCCTTTTACCTTCCCCCCACCGACCCCAAAACCACCCTCCCACCCATACATTCCGATACCATAAAAGTCTCTGTAGTCTATAGTGTCTTTTCAGCTACTTTCCGGACCATCGGGGACCTGATTTCTGGCGAAAATGGGCAAGGGGAGTGTTTTTTTTACCATTATCCTTCCTTTCTCTCCCAACTTGATAGATTTAGCCAAAAAAAAAAAAAAAAAAAACCCTCTGGCACTGGCAGAAGCACACCGTCAAAATTGGCTGGCACTCAGCGGGTTAATGGCTGCTCTACTGGTGATCTTTGTTCTTATCCTACTAACTCTTGGTCATTCTCCATTTGGGACTTCGGTGAGACTTTTTATGGTCTAGCGCAACATAAAAAGCGGCTAGACATATCGAAGGTCTTCGATAGAGTCTGGCACAAATCCCTTATTTCCAAACTACCCTCCTTCAGTTTCTATCCCTCTATATGTGCCCTTGTCTCTAATTTCCTTTCCGGCCGTTCCATAGCTGTGGTTGTGGACGGCCACCTTTCACTTCCTCAACCTATCAACTCCACTGTTCCTCAGGGTTTTGTCCTATCTCCAATTCTCTTCCTATTATTCATTAAAGACCTTCTCAACTGCACCTTCAGTGCCATTCACTCATATGCTGACTACTCTACATTACACTATTCAACTAGCCTTCCACAAAATTATTCACAGCAGGAACTCCAAAACTCACGTAAGGAGGCGATAAAACCCCTATCTTCTGATCTCTCTACTATCTCTAATTGGAGCAGAGAAAACCTTGTTACTTTCAATGCTTCCAAAACTCAATTTCTCCATCTGTCTGCTTGTCGCCCCCTCCCAGAAAAATATGACCTACTCTTCAATAACATACAAATTAACCCTTCATCTTCTCTTAGTATTCTTGGTGTCTTCTTCTGATCTTTCTTGGAAAGATCATATTACCACTCGTGCTAAAACAGCCTCCCAGAAGTTGGGTGAGCTCAACTGCCTCCATGGTGTTCTTTACCCCTGAGCAGCTTCTTGCTATGTACAAGGGCACAGTGCGTCCATGTATTTAGTATTGTTTACACGTGTGGGGAGGATCCTCTCACACAACATTTCTAGACAAAGTACAAAAGAAAGCCTTTCGTTTCATTAACTCACGTCCACTCACCAATTCTCTGCAGTCTCTCTCTCTCTCTCTTCGCCGCAATGTTGCATCTCTCTCACTATTCTACCTCTATTACAATAATCAGTATTCCTCAGAGCTCTCTCAATGTATACCACCCCCTCTTCGTAGAGCACGTAGCACCCGTCTTGTAACACAATCCCACCCCTACTCTGTGCAACTCTCCAATCCAAGGGTGAAATGTTATTCTCAATCTTTCTTCTATTCAACAGCTGAGCTCTGGAACTCTCCCCCAGAATCAGTCTTTCCCTCTTCCTATGACTTAAATTGCTTCAAACTCCGTGTGTTCAGGCATTTTGGCTCGAACGTCCCTTGATATTGACCCTGTCACTCTTTCAACTCTGGAGGAGGTACTCGCCACAGGCAATTCTGTTTTTTGTCTCCCTCATTTGCATAGACAAGAACAAAAAAAATTATATGATGATCAGCAATGGACCAAGAAAAAACGCTATCGATCATAATCCATTGTTGTCTACCTATTAGCAAGTTTCTATGCAAGTAGTCACCATTTCTTCGCATAATGACATTTAGACATTTAAATATTTAGTAGTGTTATTGTCCCATACTTATAGTTGTCCAGATTGGTATTTTGGGAAACCAGCGCTTCATTTGACTGGTTTCTTCTTATTCATTTGACCAAAGTACTCGTTGAAACTCACTTTGTTACAAGGCTACAACCCTGAGTTCTGTATTCCGCTTTGCACCCTTTACATGAAATTTAAAACTCATTCATACACATTTGAGGGAGTCTAGATCCTTTTGATCCCAACTTTTAGATTATTGGATGTAGCCTTTCTCGTTTCTAATGACTGAGGCTATACCTAAAGTGAACCATGTCATTTCTTAGATATGTTACACGTTATACTTAGGGATATAATGTTATAGGAATATTACTACTACTCAAATATACTGTAGGATTAACTGATGAGGATAACTACGTGAGTTGCAGTTGGGATATGTGTACATGCTTAGATTGATATGCAGGATTCGAAGTTGCATAATAAATCGTAGGCAGTGTCCACCAACCTTTAACTGTCTACGTGGTGCGATGCATAAGGTGTTGATTTTCGGTGTGAGCATCCTGGATTCGAATCCACGGACTGCCACATGTGTTTGTAAATGTCATTAATCGATTTTAGGAGTATAGTTGGTTGTTGGAAGGAACATAATAATATATACTTATCTTATCGGAACATCCACCTCATTACTTGACAAGGAGGAGGCAGCGGAGAGAGAGAGAGAGAGAGAGAGAGAGAGAGAGAGAGAGAGCTAGAGAGAGAGAGAGAGTTTTGATAGTTGCTAAAATTCTTATAAAAAAATAATTATTTACAATGCAAGTTTACAAAACAAATTTGATATTTATCCTGAGCATAAAGAATATTATGGTTTATAATGTTAGTCATACACCAAGTGGGGTTTAGCATGCAATATATGGTATTGCCTTTACATAATAATTCAGCCACAGAGATCCGACATACTGTACTGTATATTTACATAATAATACAGCCACAGAGATCCGACATACTGTACTGTATATTTACATAATAATACAGCCACAGAGATCCGACATACTGTACTGTATATTTACATAATAATACAGCCACAGAGATCCGACATACTGTACTGTATATTTACATAATAATACAGCCACAGAGATCCGACATACTGTACTGTATATTTACATAATAATTCAGCCACAGAGATCTGACATACTGTACTGTATATTTACCGACATATGTATATTTACATAATAATACAGCCACAGAGACCACAGAGATCCGACATACTGTACTGTATAGCCACAGAGATCCGACATACTGTACTGTATATTTACATAATAATTCAGCCACAGAGATCCGACATACTGTACTGTATATTTACAGAATAATTCAGCCACAGAGATCCGACATACTGTACTGTATATTTACAGAGATCCGACATACTGTACTGTATATTTACAGCTTAATGTGCAATAATTGATAACGGTTCAAAGCAAAATAAGAGGTTTATACCTTTTACTAAAAATGCTATGATTTGAAACGAAAGTTATACAGCATGAGAGGTCCAACAAGTATCAACACCTTAAAATGTATGAAACACAGGCTATCGAACAGTCATCCGGCTGGTTCAGTTGATAGTGTCTCTGCTTCCCGTCCCAGTAGTCTCGCGTTCAATCCCCGCTCTGATTGAAATGTTTTCCTGAGATGTAGCCGGCGGTTACCATCTCCTCTAGAGCAAGGGAGAAGGGTTATGGCCTCTGGTTGATTTAAGAATGTCAAGCGCTTGTGAATCCTCTAAGGAGGAGATATATAAGTAACCAAACTATTATTATTATTTTTATAATTTTTATTATTATTATTATTATTATTATTATTATTATTATTATTATACCAGGTTTTTACTGGGGTTGATGGGTTTTAATAGGTAGGTTCTACTTGACTGGGGGAGCCGAATTCATTTTAGCACATGCATAGAAAGTAATAGAGGATAATTATAGCAATACGTACATTCATATTATGTTTATTGGCACAATAATATTGCATTCGTCATACTAAATAATGGTAAATAACAATATATAAGATGCACAAGCGAGGTTCCACTAAGTTCACTCATAAGACTGTTGCTTCTACAATATAATGTAGTGCTCCCTTCAATCGAGGTATTTACACTTGCACTCGATAAGCTAGGTGATTATAAGGGCTGTAATTGAAGTATTACACTTGTCCTGTTGTAGAGGTAATTAGGTAAAATAGCACTGCCTTCAACTGAGGTATTTCACTTGTGCTGATAGCTAACTGTGTGTGGAAACTGTGTGCCTATATATCGGAGTTAAATAGGAAACTGTGTGCCTATATATCGGAGTAAAATAGGAAACTGTGTGCCTATATATCGGAGTAAAATAGGAAACTGTGTGCCTATATATCGGAGTAAAATAGGAAACTGTGTGCCTATATATCGGAGTAAAATGCGTAGAGTTGTTTTAGACTCAGTAACTAGGAAGTTTTTCTTTAAAGTTTCTTCTTTCACATATTTAAAAGTTATAATATTTAGAATTTACTTAGTATCAATATATATCTATCTATCTATTGCCTGACGCCGTGATCCCCGAAGTGGTGGCCACGAACGAATCGCCCCCATGCACCTCTGTCCCCAGTCAGTCGACGCCCCTCCCCCCAACCAGCACCGCCTTCGTTCATGTACTTCCTCACTCCATCCTTCCACCTCTCATTCGGTCTATCTCTCCCTCTCTGTCCCTCCACCTCGCTCTCGTACACCCTCTTAGTCATTCTCTCGCTTTCCATACGTTCCATATGGCCGAACCATCTCAAGTTGTTCCTTTTCACACTTTCCAGCACATCTACCTCCACACCACACCTCCTTCTTACTTCCTCATTAGTCTGTCTATCCCTCCATGTAACTCCGCACGCACTTCATAAGTAATTCATTTCCACTGCTCTCACTCTTCGTCTGAGTCTCTCAACCAACGTCCATGCTTCGCTTCCGTAAGTCAGTGTCGGGATTACCACACTGTCATGCAAGGACTTCTTCACTTCCATACTGACCACCCTATTTCTTGTTACTGCTTTCAGCGTTCCTACAACCCTCTTTCCCTGTTGTACCCTCTCCCGCACTTCTTCATCCATAGTCCCATCTTTACTCAACACACTGCCCAGATACTTAACACATTACGAGCGGGTGGTCTGTGGCCGTTTTGGGCCTTTTCAGGCCATTCTGACTGCTATATCAACCATCAGCATGAAAGGAACTGTATTGTGCCAAAAACTAGGCGGAAATCGCTACACAATGACACCACATACAGCTACGTAGCACTCGTCGAGCCCTGACAGTGTTACCTCAAAGATGGAAGTTTAGCGGATTTTGCTACATTGTTCACTTTTCGCGAACTATTGGTCACACTGTCATCCTCCCGCGTGGTGGGGGAACTGGAGTTAGTGTGGGCCGGGAGGCAACAGATGTCGGACGTATGGTTCATTACTGTTCCACCCATTTTCACTCGATTTTCACCCATTTTTCACCCGTTTTTGCCAGTTTCTTTAACTCGACATAAGTCGCGCGCCGCTAGAAAAGGGTTAAAAGAGTTGACAATCTCCATAGCCTGACCGTTCAGCTTCACCTCACACTCTGTGGCTTCACCCATTTCGAAGACCATAACCTTGCTCTTCCCCGCATTTACCTTCAAATTCCGTTTTTCGCACACTGTTCCAAACTCATTTACAAGACCCTTCAACTCCCATTCATTATCACTCATCAGAATTGTATCATCCGCAAAGAGCAGTATAGGTAGCTTCCACTCCATTCCCTCCCTATTCAGCGATACACCAACATCCACTGCTCTTGATAGTATTTCTTTCATGACTCCATCCATATATACAGTAAACAACCACGGGGACATCACACACCCCTGTTTCAAACCAACATTCAGGTCAAAGAACTCGCTCTGCTCACTCTCCACACGTACTGCCGCCTTCGCACCCTCATACATGCTCTTCACTGCTTTCAGCAACTTGCCATCTACTCTGTATATTCTAAGTACTTTCCACAAACCTTCTCTATCCACTGTGTCATAGGCCTTCTCCAAGTCCATAAAGGCAACATACACCTTTTGTTTCTTCTCCAGATATTTCTCCACAACACAATTCAGGGTAAAAATCTGATCTACTCATCCTCTTCCCTTCCTAAAACCTCCCTGCTCGTCGCCTATCCATTTCTCCGTTCTCACTCTCACTCTCTCAATCACTACCCTACTGTATACCTACCCTACTAATATGATCAATATGATCAATATGATCAGGTTTAATATTAGTACTTCCCTAATTTAACTGGGCATCACTAGTACCTTATTTATATTTTTATTAGCATAAGAATATGAGAGTATGGTTGCACTGGAGTACTTCCTCATATATAAAGCACGTCACTAGTACTCTTGTTTGATGATTAACTTAAATCTTCTCTCTAGACAACACTTAGTATGAATCACTTTTCACAGGTAATTCTTCTGTGTGTTTCAAGCAGCATATAACTTCACTATTTATTTGTAGAGGGTCAACCTGTAGTCTTCGGTGTATAAGTTGGGCCGTGGTGGTTATCCTGACGTGGCTAGTTGACAGTAGTTGTACTCAAACTCTAATTGGTGTTGGACCTTGAATAATACCTACCATATATCTTTTTCTTCCTCTGCATCTCTAATTTTTTCAAATGGCGTAGGGATGCGGCGACCCCAACGCCTGCCACTTTCTGGTGCAGATAGCCTCCTCTGTGGTGGAGGGGTGAGAATTTTCCACCACCGCTTTCTCCTGCGAGACGTAGAAGTCGGCTAAAAGGGGATCGGGGGCAGGGGGCTTGGTATCCTTCTCTCCTTAAATAAATCTAACAAAAAAACGAGACAAAGATAGGGGCGAGTGAACGCGTTCGTGGTCCCGGACCCTAAGAATGGGAGCTTTAAATGTGCAAGGATGTAGTACGAATGAGAAGCGAGAGGACATTGGAAGGTTATTTGAAAGAAGGAAGTATGATGTGCTTGCACTGAATGAAACAAAGATGAAAGGAGAGGGAGAAGTGGAGAGAGGATAATAAAGTGTACGGAAGTTGCAATAGGAGAAGATCAGTGCGGTTTTAGGAGGGGAAGAGGGTGCGTGGATCAGATGTTTGCAGTAAGACAGTTATGCGAGAAGTATTTAGAGAAGCATAAGGAGATATTTTGGGCTTTTATGGATTTGGAAAACGAGTATGATCGTGTGGATCGTGAAGCAATGTGGAAGGTGTTAAGGATTCATGAAATTGGAGGAAATTTGTTAGAAGCAGTTAAAAGTTTTTATGAAGGGAGCAGAGCATCTGTTAGAGTAGGAAATGGTGAGTTGAGTGAATAGTTTGAGGTAAAGGTAGGTTTGCGACAGGGTTGTGTAATGTCACCATGGCTGTTTAATATGTTTATGGATGGTGTGGTGAGGGAGGTGAAAAGGAGAACTATGGGAAGAGGATAGGGTTTAGTAGGAAAGAATGGTAGAGATTGGGAGTTTAATCAGTTGTTGTTCGCTGATGACACAGCATTGGTGGCGGATTCTGAGGAGAAACTGCAGCGGGTAGTCAAAGAGGTTGGTGTGGTTTGTGGAAGGAGGAAACTGAAGGTGAACGTCAATAAAAGTAAAGTAATGGTGTGTAATAGGGGAGATCATAGGGTGAATCTAGATGTGAGGCTGGATGGGGAAATATTGGAACAAGTAGAGTGTTTTAAATATCTAGGAGGAACGATAAGCAGGAGTGGAGGTATGGAAATGGAGGTAAAACAGAGAGTGTGTGAAGGAAGGAAGGTTTTCGGAGCAATGGGAAGTATGTGGAAGACGAGAAATATCGGAATGAAAGTAAAAAGTGCACTGTATCAAGGAATTGTTGTGCCAACAGTGATGTATGGGGCTGAGACATGGGCTCTGAAGAAAAAGGAGAAAAGAAAGCTGGATGTGATGGAGATGAGCTGCTTGAGGAGTATGTGTGGAGTTACTCGTAGAGACGGATTGAGGAATGAAGAGATACGTAGGAGAGTGGGGCAGCAGGAACATTTGTCAGCCAGAGTGAACAGAAGGGTGCTGAGCTGGTATGGTCATGTTGAACGAATGGGAGATGAAAGGCTTACAAAGAGAATATGTGAGTCAGATACAAGGGGAGATAGAAGGGCAGGAAGACCCCCATTGAGAAGGAGAGACTGTAAGAAAAGCTTTGGATGATAGAGGAATGACTATAGATCAGGCAGGGGAAGTGGTGGTGGACAGGAGTGAATGGAGAATGCTTGTGAATAGTTGAGTGAACACGTGGTCATTTGGGGGAACGGGTCGGGCGCAAGTTGGACTAGATAATAGTCCATCAGGCGCCTGGGCTGGGGAGACGATTAATATGAAGGGTGCACCTGGAAGTGTGGTGGGAGGGCTTGTGGCTTTGGCTCCGCTGCATGTCTGCCTGCCGAGATCGGAACATCTCCGGGTGGTCGGGGGCCGGAGGAGTGCTTGAGCGACCTTGGTGACCCTGATCTCTGGGTCTTCTCCTGGATGACCTAGATGTGTGTGAATTTGTGTTTTTATCTGTGTTTGTTCATTGCTTTATGTTGTTTTTGTGTTTTCCCTGTTCTTGCTCTGTCTTGAGTCAGCCACCCCCAAGAAAAAAGGAAAAAAAATAATAAAATAAAATTAAATAGAAAATAAAAAAAAAATAGGAAAAATGGGGATTGGGCCTGAGCATATAGATAGCAGGGCTTAAAAACGAAATTATTTTTCAAACGGTTCGTTCCGATCAGAAACAGTATTAATAACGTTTCGTTTTTCGTTCCTCCTCCAAACATAACGTTCCTGAACCGATTAGAAAGAAATGAAAACCGGTTAGAACGTTATTCTCAAACCATGTACTGAATATGCTATTAGCCCTAATAAATAATAATGCCTATAAATGACTACTGTACATTCTTATAAATGGTAATAAAGCCATACATATCATGGTGCACAGTATTCAACAAAATCAAAACCTTAGATGTTGTAAGAACTATATTATTATACGACTTATATAAGGCAACACATTTACATATACAATACAGGAAGCGTAGTGTAGGAGTATGCAATCTCAGTTGCCGTATAGTAAAGACATGAATCACTAAATTATTTATTAACCCACTGAGCCCCAGCGACGCAAACAGTGCGTCGGTAATGTATGTAACGCTAAACCCCAGCGACGCCTCGTTTGCGTCAGTGTCACTCCGGTCCCAATTACTCCGGTCCTATGGCACTTAGAGGGCTCAGATTTTTATGGGAACTGTGTAAGTATCCCACCCACCCATGCCGATGGTTGAAAACTTCCAAAGTCCAACCGTGTGCGTGTGAGCGCGCAAAAACATGTTTTTTTTTGGGAAATTGCCTTCAATTTTGTACTCATATAAAATCCGTTTTCGGGGGCTCTGTAGGACCATTTTTTGCACTTTTTGACCAATTTTATTTTTTGTTTTTCCTTCATTCCTAACCCCTTCGCTATTGTTTCTGGAATAAAAAAAATAAATAAAAACCGGCTGGTCCCTGGTGGTACATTTATTTATAACTAGCTGGGGCTCAGCGGGTTAATATTATATATGGCAAATAATATATTAATTTGTAATATCACCAACCCACTAATTAAATAAACCTAATCAATTAAATCAATGACAAAATGTGGTACTACAAGGACTCGAACTTAGGACACTCACACCAAAATTTGGCACACCAAGCATTAGGCTATGAACACAGTAAATAGTGTAAGCACATACTCACGATATATTATCCATTTTCGAATACTGGATATTAATCTAAGCATGTTCATGATGTTCTTAAACCCAACTGCAGTATCATAGCTCAATGATTGCACGAATGGAAGGTGTAATTGATGGGACCTTAACCACAATTGAAGATCTCGCTAAGAATTACTCCTGAACCTGATGTATATCATAATATCACCAACCTGCTAATTAAATAAACCTAATCAATGAAATCAATGACTACATGTGGTACTCCAAGGACTCGAACCTAGGACACTCACACCGAAATTCGGCGCACCAAGCATTAGGCTATGAACACAGTTAAAAGTTTAAGCACATACTCACGATATATTATCCATTTTTGAATACTGGATATTAATCTAACTATCATGTAAATGTATTTAGCTAGGTACAACTGTTGAAATTATCATGACGTAGTGTTAAGATACATCTGGTGAGCAGTGGCAAACTGGCAACTCGATACTCTCGCCTCTCGTTTCCTGCGCAATAGTTGTAGCCTTCCTTTTTAATATATATATATATATAGAGAGAGAGAGAATGATAAATCCTACTTGAATTGAAGAATGCTTGCAGATAAAAGATGTATTTACTTAGATCATTTGGCTACTGGAAGTAAAAATGGATTATTGACCAAATATGGCATGGAACGAAAAAATAACGTTATTAACCGGTTACAGGGATTTTTAAAATAGCGTTTTTGCTCCGGAACAGTAAATATGATAACGTTTTCGTTTCCGTTTTTGTTCCGAGCATAATTTCGTTCGTACCGGTTTTCGTTTTCGTTCCCTTAAACCGTTTCAAAGCCGTGATAGATAGATAGATAGATATGCCAGTACATAGGTAGAGTAAAATCGAGCTAACATAGGAGAGAACTCACTAACTGGTCTGGTCTTTATGTGAGTTTTGATGCAGAACTTTCAGAGTCTTGGTGTTGGGTTTTAAATATCTTGTGCAAAATGCCAGTGCACCAGCAACACATTATCGAACTAACGTAAGATAGTTGTTTTTGACGCAACGTAGCTCAACTGTTCTGACCGTTATGAGAGTCTTTCAGAACTGAGGGTGATGGGTATACTTTGGCCTTTTTCGAGATATTGATATCTCGAAAGAACTCCTTGATGAGTGCCATAATAGTTAACCCAGCAAGTGCTGAAACACTAATAAGAGTTTTAACGCTGCGCTGCGGAACTCCTCATATAATCCAAGGCCTAAAAAAAAAACATTTAAATCAGCCTAGTATATTTTTTGTTTATTTTTTTTATTTTTTTTATTGCCCCTTGGCCATGCCAAATATCACTCCTCCACATCCCCTCCTTCCCCCCCCCCCTTCAATTATCACCTATTCTCTCTCTTATTCCCCTATTTCGTCGATATATTTCGTGCTATCAATAGCAATTCATAAGCAAGCTGTGCTTGTATGTGCTACATAGCGAGTGAGAGAGAGAAAGAGAGGGAACTGCATGACAGTCTCGCTCCAGCCGGCGTGAAGGCTGGCTGGCTGACAGGCTGCCTCAGCCATATGTTATGTAACTCCCGCCCTCTATCACCGATTTTGACCATCCAAACGCTGTTTCCACTTGTTTTATTGCTCTAACAGGTTAATACCTTTATAATCAACGTAAAATAGGCGCATATGGATAAGTATTAACACCTTACGAGCGGCCTAGGCGGTTTATTTATATGTACCGCCCAGCGGGGTGTTTTTACCCAAAATAGGGCTGTTTACGTGATCATTTTCATGCCTAAATAAGACCCAGAGCATAAAACAAGTATCTATCCCTGAAAGGGCATAAACAGAGCTTTCCAATGACACCATAGCGATCCTTTTATGATGGCTAGTTTTCTTGCAACAACCGTGCAACGCGAGTGCAAAAAGCATGTAATTCGGCACTTTCCCCATACAATTCCGTATATAGCGAGTGAGAGAGGGAGGGAGGAGGTGGGATTCGTGTCAGTAGGTTCGCCGCGGTGGTCTGGAGCAGTCATACGCTCGCTACTCTCCTGCCACCACTTGTCTCTCTCTCTCAGCAACATTACGTGCTGAAATTGCCACACGACCTATGTCGAGCGCCGCCAGATAGTCCAGATTTATTATACTCGACTTATGTTGCTCGCCGCTAATTAAGGGTTAATGATATTTATGGTACGATGACGATTTGAGTGAAGAAAACAGCCTAAATACCTCCGCACAAGGAGGGGTGGCCAATACCCCACCTATGCAGCGGAGAGGTTAAACGGTATCTTACAGAGCCCTGGTTTGGTCTATCCCGAATAAAGAGCTTGACCTGTCAGCATTCTTTATTCACAATAGCGCCACGGTTATGGGCAAGAAAGTTATATTAGTTACATCCAGTGAAGTGTCTAATAATGGGGTACTTGTTGAACCCACAACAACAAACATCTAGTTGAGGTAAACAATTCCGTACCAGTGCACCGAATCATTTATCCCAATAGTATTTAGGGTGGCCAAAGTTTTCCTGCTACCTTATTCTCCAGTGACAAATAAAAATAGCTTTCCAACTGAGTATTGATATAAAAAAATCCTGCAGTGGTCATACCTTTGGCTGAGTTGTCTTAGCTGATGTATCCCGAGTCAATAAGGACACTGATGTGAGGAGGACTTCCGGTGGTGCTTGTAGTAGTCCTTCTCGGCTTGGTCATGGCGGTGGTGTGGTTGAGTGGTACAATGGCGCTTGGACTTATGATCTTTATGGTGTCCTTTCTTGTGCCGCCTTTCCTTTCCACTTTTCTTATTCTTCTGGACTTCAGGATTGTTTATGGTGATGAATAAGTTTTTCCCTGGTGTTGGAGGATGTGTCATTTCGATGGCAGCGACTCTGGCATATCTTACTGGACTATGAGTTGTTTCCTTGTGGCCTGGAGGTGTGGTGGGCAGAGGGGAAGAAATGCTTGGCGATGGGGAATGTTGGACAAGCTGTTTTTCGGTTATTTCAATTATTATTATTATTATTATTATTATTATTATTATTATTATTATTATTATTATTACTAGGTCAACACTACCACTCTAGCCTTTAATTAAATGCCAGATGTCGTCAACGCCTACACGATAGTGGCCCATGGTCCTAACTATCCTTCAGAGATAAAGCCCATGGTTTGAACTGAGCAAGCTCTTTTTGACGTGGTGTTTTGTCTCACTCAGATACCAATGGGGACCTATGATGTAAATCTGTTTCTCAACAGTATTCCTGGGTCAATTTGATTGCTTTTCACAAGTTCATTTTCATGTTGTTGTGTAGTCCTGTCCGTCCTATTTCTGTAAAACAATGTTGCACACGCATGTGGGGTCAACCCCGTCTCATTCATCTCCTTGTACAGCTCCCTTTCTCACACCCTCCTTGCTTCCAGACACTAGTGTAGTTAATGTATTGCTTGTCTCTGTCCCGTTCATTGTCATGCGGTATCACATATTGTACCTGAAAGTGCGCAAACATGAACAAGACAAAATGCGCAAAAAAATAAGTCCATATACATAACACGTAGTCAGCAACATGGATACTGAGAGAGAGAGAGAGAGAGAGAGAGAGAGAGAGAGAGAGAGAGAGAGAGAGAGAGAGAGAGAGGTTGTGTAGTGCACTGCACTCATTACAAAGTGTGAGCAATATTTTCTATAATTCACTTTATCTCACTTCACTCACTCACCCCCGTAATTTACCGGAGGATAACAGTTTTTTCACAATACGTAGACGGAGGTCTTGAAAAAAAAAAAATATATACAGCTTCTGAGGGAAGTTTGTTCTAGGTAGAATAGATTTTATATGTGAAAAAAAAAATCCACAAATACTAATGCTGAACCTTTATATTTCTAACTTCCAGCCATGGTTGCATGTTAATTGTATTCATATTGAGGTTAAACATTTTACTATTATCCACATTGCCAAACCCTTAAGTATTGTAAAACTTCAATGAGCTGACCTCCTAGTATGCGTGTTTCCAACGAAAAGAGATCAAGAGCTCTCAACCGGTCATTATAGCTCAGTCTTCTAATCGATGAAATAAGCTTTGTAACCCTAGCTTGTACTCTTTTCAGTCACTCTACATCTTTCCTGAGTGCTGGAGACCAGAATTGTTTTTCTATGTGTATGAAAGAGACAAATGACAAAGCTGCTTGTAACAAGCGTCTTCCCCAAAGTTGACTGAGTGAAAGTCACTATTATAGTGTATGTATTTATTTATTTATATAGTTTGTTTTTGGTGTATTGGAAACAAAGTGTGGTGTGCTTGTTTAGTGAGGTAAATTAATAGGAGGAGGAGGTGTTTGTGAGAGTTAGTTCGATTAATCTCTGTGTAGGTGAGACACACACATAAACAGTGAGGGCATCCAGACAAATGAAACAGGAGTTCCATCAACTCCTAAATGCCAATGAGGCCTCCCTTATAGGTATTGCCCTGTTCGATTGGTGTCTACAATATCCCCAGTGTATAATGGACTGAACAGCATACACCAGGAATGACCATATTGGAGCTTTATAGAGTGTGAGAGCTTTCCTTATATCTATACTTAAATTGCCTCTTAATGTAGCCCAATAATTTCTAAGTTTTCTTCTCTACTTCAATGCACTGCTTGGAAAGTTTTAGATCACTGCTAATCAGAACACCCAAACCTTTTTCCAAGTCAATCACTTCCAGAGGCATTCCCAATAGCAAAATTAGTGGCATCTGTTATGTGTCAGACCATTCACCCAGTCTTTTAAGATCTACCCTGAGCTGCTCAACTCCTTTTGGATCCTTCAAATTCATTCCAAGCTTAAAGTCATCTGCAAACTTGGAGGCCACACTCAACAGACCAATATCAATGTCATTGATATATATGCTAAACATAATTGGGTCAAGGACAGAAATGACTGGAGTCCACTTATAAGAAACACCATTGATGACCACCCGTTCATGCCTACCCGTTAGCCAACTTTCTATCAAATTTGTGACGTCTGTATCGATACATAGTGCACTCACTTTTGACATTAGCCTGCAATGAAGCACTTTGTCAAACACTTTTTGAAAATCTAAGTAAAAGATGTCTATCTCTACTTTTGCCATACTCACTCAGCATTTTGTGGAAACATTCCAGGGAATTGGTAAGACATGACTGGTGTTGCCTAAATCCATGTTGAGAATCTGTAATTACGTTGTGGATTTGCAGGTAATCAACTATCTTGTCTACTAGTATCCTTTAAACAACTTGTACTAGGAGAGAAGTCAAGCTAAATGGCAGATAATTCTTGGAACACTCGTGATCCCCTTTCTTAAAGATTGAGGTCACCATGGACAGTTTCCAATCTTCAGAGACCTCTCCAGATTCAAGTGATTTATAGGACATTCCTGCCAAGAAAAGTGCGATTTATCTCACACTTCTTGTACAACTTGGGGAAGAAAGCCATCTGGCCAGATGACTTGAACCTATTTAACTTACCTATTGTTTTTGCTACCTCCCCTGGGGTGCATATAATTCTGCTAAGAATTTCACCTTCATGCACTAGTCCTGCACTGGTATTTGCCCTTGTAAATACTGAGGCAAAATAGCCGCCTAGGGATTTAGCTATTTCAGTGTCAGAGGTTTGTAGTTGTCCTGTTGGATCCTTTAGAGGTCCAATGCTATTTTGTAATGGCTTCCTGCTGTTCACATAGCTGAACAACTATTTAGGACTCTTTACAGAGGGCTTCATCCGTGAGTTCTTCATTCCTCTTTGCTTCCTTTATAAGAAATTTAAGTCTCCTACCCATATTTTTGAAGGAATCTAAATCTCTTTGCTTCTGACCTTTTTAGGCTTTTTTTGTATGCAACCTTTCTCTTTCTAATTGCTGGAGCTATGTCACCTGTGAACCATTTAGGTTGAGGTGAGCCGGATTTGGTAAGTTTAGTGGGAACGAATACAGATTGTCAATCCATAAACTGCTCTTTGAATGAACACCAAATGGCATTAACATCCTCACCCTCAAGTCTTATCTGGGATAAGTGTCCCCAAAGACCTTCAAAATTTGCTCAACGGAAATCTAGTTTTGTACTCTGAGGACTTGTGGGTCTGCTGCAAGAGGTGCAAAGAGGGAACTTAACTAGATTGTGGTCACTTCCTCTGAGTGTTTCCCCAACACATAAGGTGGTCACACTTTCTTCTTCAGTGGTGAACACAAAATCTATTATATTGTTGTCTGTAGTTTGCTCGTTTACCCACTGGGTCAACAAGTTATTATTAGCAAATTCAACAAGACACCTACCTTCAGCATCGGTAGTTCTTGCTTCCCAGTTTACCAGGCAAAAGTCACACTGGTTTTGCCTTCGATAAGGCCACTCAGTCTGGAGTACAGAAGTTTATCCTTATCAACATTTTGATGTGGAGGGCTGTACACCAGAACAATCTTATAGATAGAGTTACCTAGATTGAGGTCTACTCTAACAGTTTAAGTTCTGACCTAATCTTGCAGTCAATTGGATTTAGAAATTCTTTAATGTACATACGAATTCCACCCCTCCTCGTATGGTCCAGTCTTTTGTGGAACATTTTATATCCAAGTATTTCAATTTCCCCAACATAATCCCTGGTATCACAGTGGATCCAGGATTCAGTTATAGCCACTACATCAAAGCATACTGTAGTCAACAATGCCCGAAGTTTGGAGAATTTAATCCTTATTGACCTGGCATTGAATTATACTACCTGCAAGGGGTTCACTTTTTCCTTAAACAAAGCTAGTTCACCCTGTTTCCCGAAGAGAAATGGGTCGCTGGGAGTAGTGCAATTTTTATCACACTAATATTGTGTAAACTATCAGAGGTGTTGCTGTTCTCTATTATATGGTGAATCCTGATATGAGGAAGAACCATTATCTATTGGTTCTGAAATTGACACTTGAAGTGGAGAGTCTAGAGCGAGTTGTGAGTCATCTTTCATTCTGCTTGGGTACTCTGCCATTAGTTTAAAGGTATTCTTGCTCTCAGAGGGACTAACTCCTTCTGTGGGACCTCTTTTTGGGAGCTGAGTATCAACCACTAGTGAGGGTTTGCAATTTCATGCTGGGGAATGCTTTCCACATATTTGCTTGCCCTCATCAAGCTATTAAGATAGTGATTTAGAAAATCGCCAAGTTTCATCTAACTGCTGTTGCTTAGGTGCACACCATTACGGAGGTAGAGGTTGCGCTCTCATCATATGGGTCCACAGACCTCACCCCTTTCTGGTTTCACAGGTAAGCTAACCTACCAAAACACTTAAAGAGCAGGGCCCGACTTAAGTCAGTATCTAAAAAGCAGCAAGTTAGGAGCATTATTAAGGCTTTTAAAGGGTTAAAATCTAGTGCAAATGGCCGGGAGCGCAGCAGGCCACACGGCCGACACCCAGGGCTTACCGCCGCCCACTGACTCACGCTCCCTCTGTTCTCGAGAGGCCGGCAGTGTAGCCAGTAGTGAGCGTAGCTGGGAAAAATATGCCGCTATACGCTAAACTCCCATGTTAGTGGTAGCACTGCATGAAAACGACGAGTGCTAGATAGCTCGTTCTGGTCTCATTTTGAAGCTTGTAGCGCCTAGTTTTTTGCTGAATACATTTCTTTTCATGCAGATACTTGATTGATCATTCAGGAGGGCCTGAATATGCCCAAAATAGCCCAAAACCCCCCACTAGACGAGGGTTAAAGCCCATTGCTTTGCTGGTAGCACAATCCCCTCCATACATCCTTGGCAAAATACCAAGTGTCATGCCTTTATCTGTCTTAAGTCGGAGTTTATCAGCCAGTGTTATGACCTCACCTATTATTGACTCTGTCTCAGACATTATTTCTTTTGAGGAACAGGTCATTACCACTGCCTTGGGCTAGTCTCTACGTCCTTTGTGATCTGGGAATTCCTTGAACCTGTGAAGCTCTTCACCTTCATACATCACAACAAAACTTAACAAAGTGAGACTCTTGTCCTTTGACCTGAGAATCTCCAATCAAAATTATTTACGTCTCTATGTCGCTAACAAGGCCAAATCTACATGACATGCTTAATTTAATAATTTGGTCCAATTGCTGTTTGAGTGTCGCAGAGAAGGCTTAGCATTTCGATTTTCGCTGCCCACTTTGTGCTTGACTGTCCTTTTTCCCTCTATTCTATGAGGACTTGAAGACTTCATGCTGACTGTCTGCATCGCGTTTAGAGGGCTAATTATATTTGAGGTGTTAACCTCATGTTCTTGTCTTGTCTTTTTATTCTTAATGCTTTTAACCTCTCTCCAAGCATAGTCACTAGTACTAGCTGTGGCTAGCCTTTTCCATAGTTGCTGCTTCAACTTTTGCCTCCTTGACATGCACTGTATTCTTCTTTTGCATATTCCCATTGGCATGACTTGTACTGGTGTTCAAAAGCCCAGCTGCCACTGCCACATTATTTTCACTTCTAAGGCTACATATTTCCTTTTTCAACTCTTCTATTTATTTTATTTCTTCTGAAACTTCGTTCTTCAGTATTGTATTTTAAATATCTTTGCTGTAACTGTTCCTTAATCCTTTCTATCTCCTTCATGAGTTTTTTCTTCTATCTCATAAAAGAAATATAGATTATCATGGTGGATATTGGCATCTGCAGTTTCTTTAAAATCTTTACACCATTTTAGCTTCTTGCACTTGTGCAAGTTGCTTTAAGTTTTACAGTACCAGTAGCTGATATGGTTTTTAATTTGTTCTAACAATTCAAATACTTTGTGAAGGCTTATAACTTCAATGAAAACGACAAATGCAATGCTATAAAAAAGAGGGTGCCGGAAAATTTGACCCGCACTATGTACATCCGCCTATTTGTCAATGGTATTCGTTCTGTTCTAGATTCTGAAATTGTTATGCATGCCACACTAAACCAAAGAGGTCTCTGAGATCAGACAGTCCCAATGTGCCGCTGTTCCCAACTGAGAAACACTAGTGTCTTTAACCCTTCCTACCCGGTCTGCCTTAGGTAAGGACAGCACGAAAGAAGGGCCGCTACCCGGTATGCCTTATCTAAGGCATGAGCTTAATAGCCTAATTAAGCTTGGTCCGAACGCCGTGCGTATGACGTATGTCAACAAACCCAAGCGTTCGTCACCGCACCTCCGAAAACAAGAAGGAGAAGACTCCTCAATGTTATTGTTCTGACGTCATGACGAAATTAGTGTCTAAAGAGCCCCCATATTGGCAACATCTCTGCAATATTGGCTCCACTGAAATCGTCATCACAACTGAACCAGTTGACTTACAGAGCTCTACTCAATGCCAAAATACAGATTGAAAACCGCACTACGATTATAGATGAGTGGGAAAGTTCTAGCAGTGAAAATAGACATAAATACGGTAGCCTAGGCCTAGACGTTTTTCAGCCATATTGCCCGGGTAGGGGCGACCGTCATTCGGTAAGACAGCCCGGGGAGGAAGGGTTAAGACACCGATTTCCCGAAAGGAATGACAGCGATAGCCTGAATCCTTACTAAGTACTACTAACCACTTTCAAACGGCCAGACACTAGAATCAAGTAATCAAGGGATATCACACTTATTCTAGTGGACACACCCATGTATTTTAGTCAGTCTGGCAACCAACATAGCAGTAAAGCTCTCTCACCTAAGAGCAGTCCAGCCAGATGCACCAAAGAACGGTCACAGCATTACACGTCAGGAGTGGGCTTATTGGGGCACTACAGCCACACTCCATTTATTGGTCCTCACCGCCTGGAATTCCTCCAATCACAGTCTCTCACAACCTGTAAGCATTAAATGGTGTTGTTTGTAGAGGTGTCCAAAGCCTCTCCCATGCATGAGGCAGCAGTAGGGTCCTTAATGTATGTGTGTGTGTGTGTAAAGAATAGGGAAGAAGTCTTAGCCTATAGGAATAGTCGGAGTATATGTAGCTCGGATTTGTAGGGACGTTACCCCCTAAAAGATGGTCTAAGCCCATCTCTCCTACGAGAAAAGAGAGAGAGTGAGAGAGAATCACGCCCTTTAATTTCCCCCCCCCCCACCCCCCACCCCCCCGAGGTGGTACATATTTCACAGTGTTGAAGGGGAAAGCGAGAGGACTCCAACCAACACCGAACATGACAATTCTCAAGGGAATGGCTGGGGATTATGAAGGTTCTAGGTCTAATAATAATAATAATAATAATAATATTTATCTATCTATCTATCTATTGCCTGACGCCGTGATCCCCGAAGGGGTGGCCACGAACGAACCGCCCCCATGCACCTCTGTCCCCAGTCAGTCGACGCCCCTCCCCCCAACCAGCACCGCCTTCGTTCATGTAGTTCCTCACTCCATCCTTCCACCTCATATTCGGTCTACCTCTCCCCCTCTGTCCCTCCACCTCGCTCTCGTACACCCTCTTAGTCATTCTCTCGCTTTCCATACGTTCCATATGGCCGAACCATCTCAAGTTGTTCCTTTTCACACTTTCCAGCACATCTACCTCCACACCACACCTCCTTCTTACTTCCTCATTAGTCTGTCTATCCCTCCATGTAACTCCGCACGCACTCCTTAAGTAATTAATTTCCACTGCTCTCACTCTTGGTCTATTCAGTTAGCAATTTACAGAGTTGGTACCTCATAGTTTGTTACAAATATGACATGTACCAGCCTTGCATAATTCCAACTAAGGATAGCCCAATAAGGCCGTTAGGCGTATTTCCATTGGGGTCCTTTCCTTGGGGTCTAGTACAGTGACGGTTTTCAGTCCTTATATTCTGACGGTTTAGCACACTAAGCTTAATCGAAGCTAACGAAACTTAACCAAAGCTAACCTAACCAAGCATAGGATAATCTAATCTTATCTAACCTAGGTTATTTAGGATTGTGACCGCTTGGGTTGTGGCCGTTATGAGTGTGGCTGCTTATTCTTGCTTCTGTACACATTTCATGATCTTAAAGAATAGGCGAGAGGACTTCATTAAAACACTTTATATTACACTCTCAAGGACGATCAATTGGTAATTGTTAGTGTTCTGGGTCTATATATGCTTTCAGTATCATGATGCTTTTATTATTCTTATTTTTTTCTGGCTAACATTTGACTATTTTCATTCAGTTTAGGAAATAGTCTCATAATCAATGGTATAAATATCTACCTTAAGTAACTGATGTATTCCAGTCATACCTGCTTTTTGCCTGCGTCGGACACGCAAAACCATATGAATGATCTACTTAGTTGTTCTTTATTGGGCATCAGATAGATATCTATAGTAGATAAGTCAAAATTAATTTGTAGCCCTATTGTTTATGTTTTTCTTGCTAACTCTACAAACCTTTATTAAACGTACTAAACTCATACATTTCTAAGTAGAAAGGTATAAATAATATATATTTGGGAATGTGATAATTCATACATCTTTAGCAACTCATTCTATATGGATTCTTACAATCAATATACAGTATGATGAAGGTGAAAGAGTGATAACTTATTTTCTACATTTATACAGAGGTACAAAACCTCTATATTTTGTTTACATACGAATGCGGCAACACCGAAAGAGCTATGAACTGCAGAATGTTATATTTCTTACAGAGCAGCTTTAATCAAAAGTTGATGAGAGTTATCGTGGTCGTACAGCTATCAACGAATATTTGTGTACTTCTGCCTATCATTTTTAGTATAGTAAACCCTTAATTACATCAAATATAGGTTTGAGTCCCGGAGGGAAGAAGGAAAACCTAATATTTAGTAGTGGCCCCGGAATCATTGACGACATGCCTTATACAGTAATGGCACTCTTCAAACTCATGCGTCAGCTGTTTGAAACACCCGCTTCAGAGTTTTAAAGAGACCTACATCGTAAGCGTACGCTCATTCACTTACGGAATCGTCCTTACGATCGGGAGCTCACTACGGAAAAACTTTGTGAAAAAATATAAAATTAAATTAAATTAGAACCACTAAAAGCTATGCTTCCCATTGTGTGGATGTTGATAGCATGGGTGTGCCCGCAGACGCTGCCTAGACCAGCGGCATTCTTCCTTCAATGATATATCAAGATAACTTAAAAACATCAAATACGAATGGGAAGGGGATGGAAGGGAGGGCCGGAATCGTCAATGATTCCGGGGCCACTACTAAATATTAGGTTTTCCTTCTTCCCTCCGGGACTCAAACCTATAACTTATTAGTGGCCCCTTCATCATTGACAATATGCCTGATATCTCAAGTCTGGAGGGGGACATTCTTGACAAATATCAATCCAATAACAAATCAACAATAGGATGAGAAAACAACCCAGATATTTAGTTCCAATTCTTTATTTTGTACACACAAAATATTTTATAAAAATTTAAAACGAATACAGGTAGCGTACTTCAAAGAAGACCTGTGTGCAAACCCTTCTGGCAATCATGTGATATGATTCGTCTTCTGAGATGTAGCAATTCCTGGAACTGTACATGGTTGTGGAGTTTTAAAGGGGTAATATTAAGACCTTTATAATGGTAAAATTCACCTTATTGACCAGACAGAGAAAGGGGCGAGGTAATGTGAAAGTGGTCCCGAACTCTAAGAATTGGTGCTTTAAATGTTGTTTTTGTTTGGGCTCTGTCTCGAGTCGGCCACCCCCAGCTATGGGGTATGTGCCTGAGTATATACATACATACATACATACATACACGATATTTATTCTTGTTTTGTCTTTGATTGGTTGTTGGTATAAGACTAATTGAATATTTGAACCTTTTAAGCTAAACTCCTAGTCATTAGGGTTAGTCTGTGGGACTCTTTGATCTCGTTTGGGTTCGATATATATTCAAATGGGTGTATGTTTCTTATGGCTGTACTGTAAAATTATTCATAAAAATAGCCCTACCATTATTAGGACACTATTTATGCTTTTTGTTCTAATTATTATTAGACGGTTTTATTCACCTTCGGTAGGGCAATCATAGGGGTACACATACGATCTCACTTAAGCCATTGAATTTCACAGATCTTATCAATTAACTCCTTCAGACATATATGACACTACCGCGTCATATGGCCGAGTGCGCCAAAAACTCATATGATGCTAGTGCATCATATGGACTTATCTTGATGGCTCGCTAATAAGTTATATGACGCTCTAGCGTCATATGGCGCTCAGTAAGTCCGATAAGTTAGCTTACGATAAAACCGTTGGTGGCAACCTCAGCCACCTCCGATAATTCTAACGGCCGCAGTGTTGTTGTGAGTGTAGTGCGAGGCGGTGGCAAGGATACCGGGCTCCCGCCTCCGTAGACTTACTGGAACATAATATGTCTGAAGGAGTTAATCTGTCTCATAATAGCCAACATAAGGTGCAAAAAGGTTTCTCGATAATTAAAGGAAAAATAAGACACTACTAATGTCTAAATCATAATAATGCCAAGTTTTCATAGCTTGTATCATATATGGCTATACAAACATTTTAATATTTGATAAATTTAGACGTGGGCAGGTAAATTCCTCGCCAGCTTAAGATAAAAACAGGCTTGCCCCATGGGTCCTATAGACACCTTCTGTAGCTCACCAAAACTTAAGCTATCTTCGACGGAAATAATCTGTTATTGTAATACCTTACCTTAGGTTACCTTAGGTTGTGTTCGCCATTCTCCTAGCAGCACCGAGGAGCGCGTCGCCCCTCGTTGGGGGTTGTGATTTGGTGCAGCAGACTGTTTGAAGAGACAGCCCGCTCCCTTGCTAAGATGGGCTCGTCTGGCACTTTTTGCAGTTCGACATCGAGGGCTCTCTTGAAGTTGTCTAAAGAGACGCCCCTCATGTCTCTTACTTGCCGTGGGAGTTTGTTGAAGAGACGTGGTCCTCTGTGTGATAACCAGCCCTCTCGCAGAGACCCCATAGCACCCCTGTTATTCATCCGGGGGAAATTGCATTCCCAGCCTCTCCTATCACTGAATTTCATGACTATCGGAGTATGTAGGTTTGGTACTAAACCCTCTGCGATTTTCCACGTGTATATTATTAGGTAACGTTCTCTTCTACGTTCCAGCGAGTACAGGTTCAGTGCTCTTAAACGATCCCAATAGTGTAGCTGTTTTACCGAACTTACATGCGAAGTGAAATTTCTTTGTACACTCTCTAAGTCATTTATTTCACCTGCTTTGTATGGGGATGTTAATACGCTTCAGTATTCAAGCCGCAGTAGCACTAGAGATTTGAAGAGCGTTATCATAGGTAATTCACCGCATATTTTAAATGTACGCAGAATCCAACCGGTTAAACGTTTCGCAGCCGCAACTTTGACCTGGTTATGTTCTTTGAAACACATATTTTCAGACATTAACACCCCAAGGTCTTTCACACTGTCTTTCCGTTCTATTATGTGGTTAGATTCTGTTAGGTAGTTTGTGATCACTTTAACGCCATTATTTTCTCCGTACCTTATTAATTGGAATTTTTCTTCATTGAATTGCATGTTGTTTTCCCTGGTCCACTGGAACACTACATTTATGTGTTCCTGCAGCGGGCCCGTGTCCTCTTGTGTGTTTACTATCTTGCTTAGTTTTGTGTCATCCGCAAAAGACGACACCGTACTGTGTCTTGTGTTGGTATCTATGTCGCAAATTAGAATGAGGAACAGAAGGGGTGCTAGCACTGTTCCTTGGGGCACTGAGCTTTTTACATCCGAAGGCTCAGATGTGACTTGGTTTACTGCTACTGATTGTTTCCGGTTTATGAGGAAATTATATATCCACCGTCCGATTTTCCCCGTTATACCTTTTGCTTTTAATTTGTGGGCTATTATACCATGGTCACATTTATCAAATGCCTTAGCAAAATCGGTGTAGATGACATCAACATTTTTCTTTTCTTCTAGCGCTTTAAGAATTTTGTCATAATGTTCCAAAAATTGTGAGAGACATGATCTTCCCGCTCTGAACCCATGTTGACCGGTGTTGTGTAGTTCATTTGCCTCCATGAAAGCTGAGATTTTGCTTCGCAGGACTCGTTCGAAAACTTTAATGATGTGGGAGGTTAGAGCTACCGGGCGGTAGTTTTTTGGTAGTGCTTTACCCCTCCTTTATGCAGTGGGGCAATTATTGCGTTTTTTAAGCTATCTGGTATTTCACCAGTGTCTAGACTCCTTCTCCACATTATAGCCAGGGGTTTTGAGAGGTTTTCCTTACATTTCTTCATTAGGATCGAATTCCATGAGTCCGGGCCTGGTGCCGAGTGGGATGGCATGTTGGAAATGGCCTCTTCTATGTCTTTTGGACCGAAATCAATATCCAGCATCTGGGGGGCTTCCGTGGGGGAGGTTTCCATGAAAAATATATTTTGGTCTCTGATGGCCTTTGTTTCATCAGGCTCACTGAAGGCCATTTCATACTGCCGGCATAAGAGTTCGCTCATTTCCTTTTTGTTCCCTGTGAATGACCCATCCCCTTTGCTTAGTGGGCCGATGTTTGATGCTGATTTAGCCTTTAGTTTGGCATATGAAAAGAAGTACTTGGAATGTTCCTTTATACCTGCAATAGCTTTCCTCTCCTCTTCCATATGTTGTAGTTCATATGATATTCTTAGCCTATGTTCAATTTCCACAATTTCTCTATCTATTTTGGCCTTTTGCCTATCCTGTAGATTTGGATGTGTGCGTCGTTGTGTGAGTAATTTTCTTCTTCTGTACAGCTTCCTTCTTGCCCGATCTTGTTTGCTTCTTCATCTTGTTTGTCTTTCAGGTATGTGGTGGCTACAGATTTGGGTCATGGTTTCTGTTATTAGGACAAGACATTCTGCAGGTGTCAGGTTATTCATTAAATCTTCCCAGTCTATATCCATTTCTTGATTTACCTCTTCCCACCTAATATTTTTGTTATTGAAGTTAAATTTACTGAAAGGGCCCGTTCTTGGTCTCGATTCTGAGGTTGTCTGAACACTTGCTAAGGTTGTTTTGATCTCAATTAATTTATGATCTGAGTATGTTGTGTCCGATATGTTTATGCTGTGTATTAGAGAGTCATTGTTAGTGAAGACAAGGTCTAAGATATTGTTTTCCCGTGTGGGTTCGGCAATATGTTGGTCAAGACTAAATTAGTCGCAAAGTGTAAAAAGCTCTCTCGGATTTGCTTCCATGGTGTTATTTGTCACTACTTGGTTTTCTACTTGTCTCCATTTAATGTTTGGTAGGTTAAAGTCTCCTAGCCACATAATATTTGGTGTTGGGTTCCCCAGTGCTTCCACTTCTGTTTTTATTTTGTTGAGCTGGGTTTTGAATTCTTCTAGAGATGAGTCCGGAGGCCTGTATGTTACAATAACTGCTAAATTTATGGATTCTATTTTAACTCCTAGTATTTCCACCACTTCATTACTGTTATTTAGGAATTCAGTACATATCAGTGACTCGTGGATGTACAAGGCTACACTCCACGTGTTCTATGCGTTCTGTCCGCTCTGTGTAGGTTATAACCAGGAATCCATACTTCACTATCCTCTTGATCTTTAACCCTTCTTTAGCGGCCTATGCGGTTTATTTATATGTACCGCCCAGCGGGGTGTTTTTAGCCAAAATAGGGCTGTTTACGTGATCATTTTCATGCCTAAATAAGACCCAGAACGTAAAACAAGTATCTATCCCTGAAAGGGCATAAACAGAGCTTTCGAATGACACCATAACGATCCTTGTATGATGGATAGTTTTCTTGCAATAACCGTGCAACGCGAGTGCAAAAAGCATGTAATTCGGTACTTTCCCCATATAATTCAGTATGTAGCGAGTGAGAGAGGGAGGAGGGAGCTGAGATTCGTGTCAGTAGGTTCGCCGCGGTGGTCTGGAGCAGTCATACGCTCGCTAGTCTCCTGCCACCACTTGTCTCTCTCTCTCAGCAACATTACGTGCTGAAATTGCCACTCGACCTATGTCGAGCGCCGCCACATAGTCCAGCTTTATTAAAAACGACTTATGTGGTGAGCCGCTTTTTAAGGGTTAATGTGAGTTTCTGTGAGAGCCGCAAATATAGCATTTCCTTCTTCTAGCAGGCCCCTAATAAATGGTACTTTGTTTGTAGTTCTGTTTTTTAGGCCTTGGATATTTGCAAACAAGAGTGGGGAGAGATTGTTTGGAGTACTATGTGTTTCTAATAGTCTTTGGGAGGTACTCGCCACTCTTGGGTGGCCAGGAGGTGCTCTAGGTGTTGTATGTGCTCTTCCATCTCCGTCAATCTCCTCATCTTCATCTGCCAGTTCTCTCCTTGCCTTCTTCCTCTGTCTCGTCCTCGCGAAGCTGGAGAGTTTTTTGGGTTGCCAGTACCATTTGTGATGTTACTTGCATACCTCCATGTACCTCTAATATGAAAATCGTGGCAGTTAGTATTATAGCAGGTCTTTTCTTTCAGTGACGACTTGCAGATGGTTGGGTGGTGGTATCTGCATTTTTCACCAAATCTGCATTTTCCATCACTTATTAGTCTGTTGCAAATTTGTGGGTGGGCAAATCTGCATTTTCCTCTAATATCACCGTTTTGCCCAAAATAGCACCATCTTTTCAGGTAATATCTGGATATTGGTGAAGGTGACTGAGAGCTGTTATGTGGTGAGCTATGCTGCGGGGCTAGTTGGGTCTGGGAGGGGGAGGTCTGGTAGTTGGGGGAAATAGTGGTGTGGTTTAGGGATGGTGTGGTGTTATGAGGTGGTGTAGAGGGGGGCTGGGTGTCATGATCTGCCGGGCGTAAGTAGGCAGATGGCAGAGGTGTGGAGGGGGGCGGTGTGGGCGGGTCATGTGGGGCGGCGGGAGGCGGCGGCGGTGTGGTATTTGGTGACGTCGCGGTGTTGCGAGGTGGTGGGGAGGGGGCTGATGAGAGTTTTTGTGTGGGAGGAGTTGTGTGTGGTGTTTGTTCAGAGGGAGGTGTTGTTGGTTTTTTGGGTGAGACGAAATAGGAGTACTTGAATTCGATACGGTTGTGGTCAGGGATGTATGAGGGGAAATTTTGTGTGTGCTTCCCCAATTTTGTTGGAATAACACCGCCTCTTGGCTATATTTAGGTCTATCTTGTACCTCTGTTTTTTCCACTGTCTGGATAATTTGCATTGTGAACTCGGCACAGTTGTTGCAAAAATGGAAGTTCTTCCCCTTATTATTATAAGCCATGTTTATATGTGGTGAAATACATTTATGACAGCCACACATGTCTTGTTATCACGTCATAGTGTAAAAATAAGGTTTCAATGGTAAGACCTTCAAGCTTGTTCATTAATATTTTTAATTCGTTGACACATTTAAGAAAATATCCGGCAACGTAACACCATTATTAAAAAAGGCAGCAAATCCTTACCCAGTAACTATCGTCCAATTAGCTAAGCCTCAGTTGTATGTAAAATGCTAGAAACACTCCAAAGAGACAGAATCGTAAATAACCCTAGAGGAAAATAAAATACTTAACCCTTTCCCTGCCGGAGACGTTCCCGAACGCCATGGCAATTTACAGCAATTTACAGGCTTTCAAAGCCTCTTAAAGCCTGTAAAATCGAGTGCGAGGGAGCGGGAGCGCGACAGGCCACATGTCCTTCTCCCAGCCAGGCAGCCGTGGCACTGAAGGCTCTGAGTCAGAGCCTCGCGAGATATACAGTGCTGCCAAAAGCAAATGTAGCGAGACATTAGCGAGAATTGCTAATTTTAGCGAATATCTATGGTGAACCCCGCGAGCTACGAAACTCGTTTATGTGTCATTTTGAAGCTATTTTCTTCTAGTTTTCTTACCCCAGTACCGACAACATCAGTTCTATAAACCTTCCCCCCCCCCCTTTTTGCACGACTATATAAACTCCGAGCGGGGAGAAAAAAGACAAGTAGAAAGAATTTTTCTCCGGATCGGCAACCCGCTCTGAAGGAACATTGATTTTTACGGCAATAGTTATTGATCACGGCACCCCGAAGTCTTTATTCTATCTGTAGCTACAATTACTTGATTCTAGGATCGTCAATATTATTGTTATTTGTGGCAAACCCATTGCTTAACATAGAGCCCTAAAAACAGTTCTTGTATAATAGTGTACCAAGTAGACTATATAAATAGACATTCTTATTTCTGGCATCACTCAGAGAATAAGATTGTTATATTTATTGGTTACATTTCTATCTAGATAAAACATTGAATAAGTAAGGCAATACCTCCCTTTCAATATTTGTCTATTTAAAAATTATACCCACACTTCTCACAGAGATCTAGGATAGAAAGATCTTTTGTGTTAGAAGGGTTTAGTGAGATACCCTTACGGGCACTTTGCATATATAAATCCTAGGCTCAAATTGTCTGTGGCAACCCACCAGAATTTGAGACTGAAAGGTTAACACTGCCTCGAGTTCTTTGAATCTCTTATAACGGTTAGGACAGTCAAGAAGAGCAATTATCTCAGCTCATCTTGCGTGCGTCCGATGATAAGCTAATCCAGCAAGACCTGAAGCTTGTACATTCAAAACCTCAGTTCAAGAGTACCTTAACAGAACTTCATCACCGATTAATATAAAGGTCAGGATAGTCAAGATTCATTGGAAGCTAAATGCTGAGAATACTTGCATTTGTCCGATGTGGTGACCAACGGTTATCTTTGAATAATAAGTTATGGAACCATATTTAAGACCCCAAACCCATTAATCCAAATGTAACTTCTCCATACACCGGACAACCTGGACGGCCTACGGAACATCAGAAGGCAACTCAACGAAGTGCACCTCTACCGGCAAGACAAGAAATCATATGACAATCCGGAAAATTAGTATCAGTGTCGAGATACTCTCAAGTGCGAATATAAAGTGATCGAAATAATCAGAGTTTTTACCATCTTACAATACGTGGAAAAGTATAAACGAGTGTCTATGTAATTCAGAGATAACTAATAAGGAAGATCAAGACCTCCTAACTTAATTGAACTTTAAGGCGCCATTCTCACCCTTCAGATAACATATATATATTGATTTTAGACGGATTTCTACCTGTTCAGTTACTCAGTCATATTTCCGTCAAGTGGAAAATAAACAGGGTCCGTTGCTCCCTAAAATTCGAGTTATCTAAGCCAAGTGTAAAGTTATTCAGTGAGCGCTACCATCCTATTAGTGAAGTGTTCATATAAGAATTACACGTATTATCCTTGCCTACCGTAATTCTGAATTTTCAATAATTAACGAGAATTACTATAATTTCACGAACTCTCAAAAATATCGCAGTAGAGACTCATAATATTTTAGAGTCCACAATCTCGAGGAAATTGAAAATACTTGAGACTTGAGTTATCGTATTAATTTAGCGCAAATAAATACGAGAATACGTATCCCCATAACCACTATCATTCAGGGATTAATTTCCTTTAATATTAGTGAAACTGAACCAAATCTCCTTTTAGTGATTTCCATTTGTTACTGTGTTCGCAACAAGAGAAGTGTACCTAATTCTCAAGAAGAATTATAAGATATAAAGTTGAAGTGATATACCTGATTTCTATCCAGAGCCGCGAATGTACTGGGAGATTTTAAACCGAGAAGTTGTACCACTTATGAGTACCCCATGTGTTAAAAGTGTTTATACAATTCATCATATGTATTCTAGTGAATAAGTGAATAAAGCTGTATTATAAATTATATTTTGAGATTATACATGTCCTCTATTGATTCTTTATATGTACTTGCCTGAATTCCAATATCCCAGTCTAGAAGAACTCACCTTTACCGATTGTTAATCCTGCATAAAATCAGGGCATAACATTGGTGGCTAGCGGTGGTCCTTGATTTGGATAGATTTCGTTGCATTTCATATCTACAACCAATAGAGATATTATAATATCGAAAATATGGCAGCTCGCTCTCACATTCCCATTCCCAAATATGATGGGGAAACTTGTGAAATTGAAACCTACATGGACATAGTGAAGCCAATGTTAGACGTGGCACACAACAATGACCACGAAAAAAATCGCCGTAGCATTATTACACATGATGCACTTGGGAAAAGCCGTTTCCCTAGTAGCTAAACAGGTAACGCCAGAGCTTACCTGGAACCAGTTACGATCCCTAGTGATCAAGGCCATAAGGCCACCCTTGGGCTCCCTTGTCGCCCCAAAAAGGATAAAAATCAACGACATTAAGTATGAAGGGAATCTATATGTCACCCTTGCACACTTATATAGATATGCGAGGACCGAGTATAGCTCCCAAGATGCTGAGCAACAAAATGAGCATATGTTCACCGCATTGTTTGACCTCCTTTCACCTCACATCACCGCTCATCTAGACCAAGACGGCACATTCGAGGAACACATGCTCTCCATCAGGGAAATGTGCCAACTCGACAAAGTTGTGTACGAAGGACACCTGGACATCACCCTGGAAGAGGTATTTCTGCTTATAAGATCAGCGTGTAGCTCACGATCCAAAGAATACCAGGAACAGCAAGTTTTCACCTCCCTGTTCAACATCCTTCCAAAACACGTGTACCACCATTTCCTCAGCCATGGGACAGCAGGGTTCCACCAGAACCTGCAGACGATCAGAGAGCTCTTGGAGATACATCAGGATGCACCAGACACTCCAAGCAACTCACCTCCAAAGACAAATAGTGTAGAAACATCCGGCGCTACAGTCAACTCGCTCCCAAGGTCAGATCACCTCCATTCATCAACTCTCTCCTCTTTCCCCTCGATCAAGGAAACTCTTCCACTTGAACCCACTCATCAACCAACCCTCTCTTTTTCACCCTCAATCAAAGAAAATCCCTCATTTCCATCAATTCCTCAACAACCTACAACCCCTAACGCCCCCTTCCATTCATGAACTCTCTCCTCTTCCCCCTCGATAAATGAAACTCTCTCAATTGAATCAATCCCTCACACAACTCTCTCTCTTTCACCCTCGATCGAAGAAAATTCCTCACTCCCATTACTTCCTCAACCACCTCCAACCCCTAACGCCCCCTTCCATTCATCAATCCTCTCCTTTTCCCCCTCGATCAGTGAAACTCCCTCACTTGAATCAATTCCTCACCCAACTCTCTCTCCTTCACCCTCGAACAAGGAAAATTCCTCACTCCTTTCAATTCCTCAACAACCTACAACCACTAACGCCTCCTTCCCGACCCCGCTTCAAACCCCACAACCTATCTCACCCTCGACTCTCTCAACCGAAATAACTCCACCCAAACTCAACTTAACTTCACACCACACCATCCATAACCCACCATCCTCTCATATATTATCTCCAACCCTACCAACCTTACCCCAGAAAAGCAAAACCTCAGTAAACAACCCCAAAATTCCACTGATATCCCTAAGTCTTTCAACACCACCCTCAACCTCTGCCTACCTCCAAGAGATAAACTCAAGTTTTTACCCACCTTCCTCACCTACCCTCACTCACAACCCTATCCACAAGACTTTCTCCCTAAAATCAGTTCCACCCTTACATAAAGATACCTGTCGAGACTCGTAAGTAACTCGACAGTTTAGGTTAAGTAAACATATTGGAAGTTCAAATTAGGCGCCAGTATTAGGCTAAGTTATATATCTATATAAAAGATATATACTATTTCGTATTAAGTTTATATGGGTTTATTATCCATTATTATATCGGGTTGTCATTATAATAAATCCGGTATATCTTGTAGTTAGTTAAATGACGCATTGGTAGATAAGATAACTGCGCATGCGTCATATTCGGGAACTTGAGGGTCCCTCGCACCAAGACAAACTAGACTTGCTTTAGCTACGACCTCGCGAACATCTCCTTCTAGCCGCTCCAATACAACCACCTGTTTCCTGCTAAGTCATCCTAATTCTTATCTCTTAGTGGCCACTATATCTTCTATCTATTCCTACCACTATCATTGAGCTATCTATCCCTATCAACCAATAAAAGTAAGTTAACTATTGTGAGTTTATAGGTAAATATAGATTTGTTTACTATCGAATTCTCACAAAATGGTCCTTCGATACCTCTGACTTTTGCCTTATGCTATCTTTTCTTCTTTGTCTTTTCTTTCTTCTGCTTTCCTGTTGTCTACTATTTCCTGGCTATTCCTTCTTTCTGTTCCCTATTTCCTCTTCCCTGGTGTCCTCTATAGGCTTGAGAGCTTGTGGTTGTTATCTGTGCCCTAATTTCTGCCGTGTCCCGCTTGTTTTGCCAGACCATATGAGCCGCCGCCATGTATTTCCGACTGGCGCCTATGGCGGGGGGGTTGGGGAGGACTTTAACCGGGTAATAACTCGGTCTCTTCATCGCTACCCCAAGCCAATTAGGAAGGTCTCTATATTAGGACATAGCTACGTCAGGGAGGTCTATGTGGATAAGCCTGTGTTCCACCCATTTTTTGAGGTTAGGACTTTTTCCCAAGGGGGTGATAGGGTGGACAATATCAAGTCCTCTGCGGCCTGGGAGAGCCACGTCCGATACCAGTCGGACCTGACCTTCTTAGTCTTGGGAGGTAACGATATCCATCCCGAGACTGATACACGCTCTGTCGCCAACGCCATCCAGGACCTCGCTAAAGAGATTGAATCAATCTCAGGGGCCTGTAAAATAATAGGCCTGGAGGCGAGACCGGCGCCCCGCGGTCTGACGGCAGAGCGATACAAAAGTATCAGGAACAGGGTCAATCGCTGGCTGAAGAAAGTACTGCCTTTCACAAAGTCCCACTACCAGTCCATGGAGGTGCGGGATGGAGACTATAGTGAAGACGGCGTACATCTCACATATGATGCCAGCGAAGACCTGTTCAAGAGGGTGCACTTCACAAAGCTGCGAGATATTCAGGCTTTAAGGGACCAGTCGGATGAGGAATGGGAGGCGGGTACTTTCTCTAAGGTAGATCTGAGTAATAATTGGTAGGCTATAGGCTAGGTATATAATTGCAACAATTAAATTAATGTAAAGTAGAATTATAAGGGTTAAATTGAATTTGTTCGGTCTTAACTAAATTTAAAGGGGGTAATTACCACACATTTTGTTGGTACCATTAGATGTTGGGCTAGCCTAGTTTAATATTTGTTTACAATTTAAATTGGCTTGTTATACACCTTTTTGGCCTCCCTTCCTTAGTGTACTCTAACAAAATGTTGCCGCATATTATGTAAGGTTAATTACTTTTATTTTGTGAGTGGAGATAGTAGGTATTCGTTAACTTTTATTATTGCGCTCTGCGTCATATTTCCCTCATTATTGCCCTACACCAACAAAATTGCCGCATTTAATATAAGGTTTACCATTTAAATTTAAGTGTGGAGATCCTTATGCGTTGTCCGTTTACTTTTATTATTGCGTTCCACGTCATATTTCCCGCTTACTTTGCCCTACCCCGACATCACACGTTTAATTAATTATTACGTTTGAGTCGGGGTTCCCTATATCTTGCATTTATTGGCGTCAGCTAACTTTCTGAGTGCGCTTTACGTCCATATAGGTAAGATATAGTATTATTCTATTCTATTTCCTGTGTATTGCCATCATGTCGTTGACACTGTCCCAGTACAAGCGACGCAAGGGGGGTATCAAAAGTGGTTTGACTAGGATCACCAAAGATATTGCTACATTTTTGGTTGATGCAGATGGTGATGCAATCGAGGATAAATTGGCTTCGGTATTAACCCTTTCTCTGTGGGCTTATCTGCGCTATTTAGGGCATATTCAGGCACTCCTGAATGATTAATCAAGTATCTGCATTAAATGAACTGTAATTTCTGCCGAAAACTAGGCGAAAATAGCTTCAAAATGACACCAGAACGAGCTTCGTAGGTGGTGGGGTTCACCTGCAGCGTTGCCATAGACATTCGGGAAAATTCGCTAATTATTAGCTCTTGCTCGCTCGGCAACACTGTCGAGACATCCGCGCTGAGACCACAGTCTCCCTTAGTGAGCGGCTGGCTGCTCTGAGGGTCGGACGGAGGTCCCTGACGCTCCCGCCCACTGACACTCAATTTCTACGGCTTTTACAGGCTTTTAAAGCCTGGAAATTGCTGTAAATTGCCTATACGTTCCAGAACGTCACCCGCAGGGAAATGGTTAAGACAGCTCGAAGATTTAAATTTATATCGCCGTGAAATGGAAACGCTCTATGAAGATGATGCCGAGTATTTTGCGGACATAGAAACAGACGTGGATTATATAGAGTGTCTTGATAAAGTTATCATCTGAATGGTCTACAGTTACCAAGGACCTGCACCTCTGCTGTGACTTTACTTATCCTCGGAGGACGGTATATGCTGATTCAGTGGAACTTCATGCGTTTAGCGATGCAAGTGGTGTCGCCTATGGCACAGCAATATATTTTGTGAACCCGAAACATAGCTGTCTGGTCATCGCTAAAGCAAAGGTCGCTCCCATAAGATCCATAACTATACCAAGATTAGAGCTAACTGCTGCTTTGCTAGTCGCCAGATTAATCAAATCTGTGGAGAAAGCCTATCATAATATTGTAAAAGTCAACAAAATTGTTTTATGGTGCGACAGCCAGGTTACATTGCATTGGTTGCGTAGTATGAAGAAGCTTCCAGTGAATGTCGCAAACCGAGTTGACAAAATAAAATCCCTTCTTCCGACTGTAGACTTCCGGTATGTGTCCTCTAAAGAAAACCCTAGTGACTTACTGTCTAGAGGTGTTTCGGCAAAACATCTGAAATCTTCTGTGTTTTGGTGGGAGGGGCCCATGTACCTCCGAAACAAAGACGAGTGGCCAGAAGATATAATACCTGATGACCCAATGCCAAAATTAACTAGCCAAGTCATTGGGACCAATGATGAACAGGACACAGTTATGGAACTGGGAAAAATATGGCAGTTATGATAAATTCATTCGGGTAGTTGCATGGACTATTCGATACAAGAATAATTTGAAGGCAAAAATTAAAGGGACGTCTCCCACAGACAGTGCCCTCCTCAGCATAAAGGAGCTAAAAGTAGCAGAAAAGCTTATAGCTCAAAGATGCCAGCAGGAATGCTTCCCAAAGGAGTACGAGATGCTGTCTGGTGACAAGGGTACTCACAATAATTTGGTAAACCAATGAGGACTTGTCATGAAAGGAGGATTAATTGTATGTGAAGGTAGATTGAAGTTAGCAGCTCTTCCGGATTCAATGAAATATCCGATACTACTGCCTTCCGAACATCCTTTCACTATCATGCTCATCAATATGTGTCATCGTGTCTGTTGTCACTATGGAGTTAGTCACGTGGTCGCATATATAAGGCAGAGGTGGTGGATTCCTAAGATAAGACGAGCAGTTAAACATGTGAACAGTAAGTGTATAACCTGTCGTAAAATACAGGGTAATACCTATGCGAAAGCTAGAGTACCTCCTCTACCATACATCAGGACTACTCCTAGAGATCCCTTCGAGGTCACGGGGGTTGATTATACAGGAGCAATTCCTCTCCGGGGCTCACACAACAACAAGGCTTATATTCTTTTATTTACGTGGCTACTACAAGAGCTATTCACATTGAAGTAGTTAGCAGCATGGCCTGTGACAGCTTTATCCATGCGTTCCGGAGATTTTGTAGTAGGCAGGGATTTCCACAGATAATGTTACCACAGATATCGGTGACCCAAGTAACACAACATGCAACCAGAACACCCAAAAAAGCAGGAAGTTCTAGCAAACACATCGACAATGAAGTAACAGCAACGAACAAGAAAGACAAGAGAAACCCCCCACCCCCCACAACACGACGCCGCTGCACAACAAATCATCCAAACCTACTACAACACAACCCAACACTATCGGCGACCCAGGTAGCTCAACATGCAACCAGAACAGCTAAAAAAGAAGGGATCAGTCGCAACAACATCAACAATAAAGCAGCAACAAAGGCCAAGAACAAGGACAACATCAAACAACAAATACAGGTAGGGGTGGGAGGGGAGCAAGGGGGAGCCACAACCTGTCCCCATCTTACGCGCTCACACACCAGCAGCCGCTCACGGCGCTCAGCTGATCACCACACCGCCAGACGTACGTTGAACAGTAACAGGAAAATATGTATAGTGTGAGATATTGGATTCAACAAAAGGAGTACAACTTCACAATGTAGTAGTTGTAATGAAACAGTACACGATCGATGTACTTACGTTACTAGCAGAAAAGAAGTGGAATGCGATAAATGTAGGGAAGTAGCTATTAAAGGTCCTAAAATCATTAATTTTGTGAAATATGTGAATCACTCATAACAAGAAAACAAAGGATCCTAAACTGTGTTATGTGTAAAACTGTAGCTCACATGAAGTGCATCTCTAAGAAGACCAACAGTGAAGAACGGGAATTCCTATGCAACATGTGTGCCTTGCATTCATTACCGAATATTAATGTAAATGAACCAAGTATTAACAACTCAGAATCCAGCCAGGACACATTCAAAATCAAAGATGAATACAGAGTGTTCACCAACAAAGGGCTCCATCTTATCCACATTAACGCCAGATCTATGTACCATAAATTGTCAGAAATAAACTTGTTAGCTAATAAGGCCAAAGCTTCAATAATTGCAATCACAGAAACCTGGCTGGATTCAAGTATAAACGATGGTGAAATAAACATTCAAGGTTTCAACATGGTTAGGAATGATCGCAATAGGGAAGGGGGAGGAGTATGTCTGTATGTAAAAAACAACCTCACACACACAACTAGGAACGACCTCCATGTAGAAAATCACGAAGCTCTGTGGATCGACCTACAGAAGGGGGAGGAGTATGTCTGTATGTAAAAAACAACCTCACACACACAACTAGGAACGACCTCCATGTAGAAAATCACGAAGCTCTGTGGATCGACCTACACCTGCCGAGGACAAGACCCATCACAATTGGGGTATGCTATAGGCCACCAGACGACACACAATTCTTGACCAAATTTGAACGAACTTTGTCATCGCTAGACCCTCGGAATGAATCCATTATACTAGGGGATTTTAACCTATGTTACAAACAACGAAATAATAGGCTTGTACGAGAATATAGGCACATACTGACAATGCACAATCACAAACAACTCATCACAACCCCCACACGTATCTCTGAGAACACTGCCACAATATTAGACCACATAAACTGTAACAGAGAGGACAAAATATCCCAATCAGGGGTTATACAGACTGGGATAAGTGATCACTTCGTCACATATTGCACACGGAAAACCAAAAAAATTACCCTAGAGAATCACAAGGTTATCAAAACAAGGTCACTCAGAAACTACAACAAAGAAACATGTCTGGACATTTTATGGAATACAGACTGGTCTCCAGTGTTTGGAAGTACAAACGTTAATGACACATGGGTTGGCTTCAGAACCATCATCACAAACATCCTAGACGAAATAGCTCCTCTGAAAGACATACGAATTAAAGCAAGGTCAGACCCATGGATCAACAATGACATACTACACCATCTGGAACACAGAGACAATCTGTTAAAAAGGCTAGTGAAACATAGACAGGATCAAGGTATGAAACATGAGTTCAACAGGGCCAGGAATAAACTAAGTAGAAAAATCAAATCAGCGAAAATTAATTATTTCCACAATAAGGCAGAGGAATATCAGAATAACCCAATTAAATTATGGAGGCACCTAAAAACAACAGGCTACAGCAACAAGGCAAGGGATTCGTCTAACACTAATATTGCTCTCAACATTAATGATCAGGTTTGCCACGATAAACGACAGATTTCAACCTACTTCAACACCTTCTTCACCTCCATAGCAAACACACTTGCACAGAACCTACCGCAATCTCTCAATAAATACATGACAACAACGGCCACCTTTCGAAATTTCTACAGAGATAAAGGCATACACCCAAACACATTTGGATTGCAAAATGTTACACCAAAATACACTTTTGACGAGCTCTCTAACCTAAATGTACATAAAAGTACAGGACCAGACAAAATTCCTGCCAAATTTCTACGAGATGGAGCCATTGGTATAGCAGGTCCCCTAACCCACATCATCAACCTGTCAATTAACACCAACACTGTACCTGCTGAACTGAAGGAAGCTATTGTAACCCCTCTATTCAAGAAAGGAAATAAACTAGAAATTGGCAACTACAGACCAGTTAGCATATTATGTATTGTATCTAAAATCCTTGAAAGAGCGGTATACACCCAAATTGAACGCTACCTCAAAGAAAATGATATATTTTATAAGTTTCAATCAGGTTTCAGATGTATGTACTCGACTGACTCCTGTCTCATCCACTTAACAGATCACATTCGTAAAGAAATGTCTAAAGGTAACTACACCGGTATGGTTCTTCTTGATCTACAAAAAGCGTTTGACACAGTAGACCATGATATCCTATGCAATAAACTACAAGCAATGGGCATTGGGTCTGTGAACTGGTTTAAATCTTATCTTAGTGGTAGAACACAAAGAGTCAAAATTGATGATAATATATCTGATCCTATGCCAATTAACTGTGGGATCCCGCAGGGAAGCATCCTTGGTCCCTTACTCTTTCTCTGTTATGTGAACGACATGGAACTGAGTATCTCGTGTAAATTATTACTGTATGCTGACGACAGCGTGCTTCTGGTTTCAGGAAAAGACCCAATAAGTATTGCCGCTTCACTTTCCAAAGAACTAGAATCACGTAGTGAATGGCTAGTGGACAATAGACTATCTCTTCACCTGGGCAAGACAGAAGCCATCTTATGTGGGACAAAACGCAAACTGAAAAACATTGTGGGCTTCTCGGTCAACTGTAATGATATTCCTATAACAACAGTGTCACAAGTTAAATATCTCGTACTAAAACTGGATTCGAGTTTGTCAGGTGAAACAATTTTGGAATCTATCCTGTGTAAGTGTAGAGCACGTATAAAATACCTGTATAGACAGGTGGGATGCTTGCCAGTGGCGACCAAAAAGACCCTTTGCCAAGCGCTTGTTCAATGTCATTTTGACTATTCTGTGTCAGCCTGGTACTCTGCATCATCTAAATCAGTACAGCACAAACTTCAGGTCACTCAAAATAAAATGGTTAGGTTCATGCTGAACCTAGGACCCAGATCACATGTTGGCCAGGAACAACTTCAGTCACTAGGTATGCTCAATGTCTCTGACAGGGCCAAACAAATCAGGCTCACTAATGCCTTCAAAATTTTCTATGACAGAGCTCCAGAGTATCTTAAGAGTGATTTTGTTAAAGCAAATGAGAGGAGTGGACATAATACAAGAAACAGGATGTTTAATTTTAAGGTCCCGAGAATCCAAGGACAGGGTAAGCAAACATTCTTCTTCACTGCCATCAAAGACTGGAACGACATACCCCAGTCAGTCCGTGAAAAGAGAACACTGTATTCCTTCAGACGTAGCTTGAAGGAACACCTGAACCGGACAGCTGCGAGAAGGGAGCACCAAGCTTATGTCTACTACTAAATACGACATAAGAGTTAGGCAAACCAAACTGAAATGATTACTGATTACGGATTACTGATATTTACCATAGGATGTAAGGTATCTTAAAATAACCCCCTAGAAATACTTTCTCTAAAGTATCTATTTCTTTTATCCTCCCCTTTTCCCCAGCTAACCTAATCCCACAAGGACCCCAATGGAAATACGCCTAACGGCCTTATTGGGCTATCCTTAGTTGGAATTATGCAAAGCTGGTACATGTCATATTTGTAACCTACTATGTGGTACCAACTCTGTAAATTGCTAACTGAATAAATATTATTATTATTATTATTATTATTATTATTATTATGCTGCTACATTTGTGGGAGCTTCCAGACACTTAGAAGACATCCAAAGTGATCCCAGTCTTCAGGCTCATCTTGCCGAAATCCGATGTGAATGGCGTTTTATCCCAGCACGCGCGCCTTGGTTCGGAGCTATTTGGGAGAGAGCCATAGGTATTGTGAAGGCTGGGCTTAAAAAAGTACTAGGTCGTGCTCTTGTCTCCTTTGAGGAACTAACTACTGTCCTATTGGAGCTGGAGGCTACCGTGAATGATCGCCCTTTAACATATGTCTCGGGTGATCTGGAGGGCCCTTGCCCTATTACTCCATCCATGCTGGTTAAAGGTCGTAGAGTTCGTGACTTCCCAAAGGACCTAATTCAGCTAGATGAGCTGCAGGATCCTAGTTACGATAGTAAAGCAGCGATACACAGCAGGTACAATTACATCAATAAATTGATCCGGGACCTATGGAGGCGTTGGTCTAGTGAATACTTGGCATCACTACGAGAAGCCTATAAGAATAAAAGAGGCTCATCAAGCAGTGTATGGCCAAAGATAAATGACATCGTACTCATACATGATGAGGGACCTCGTGTCCTTTGGAAACTTGGTAGGGTAGTTAGACTCTATCCCAGATGAGATGATCTGGTTAGAGTGGTCCAGATTAGAACAAAAACTGGCCTGACCACTCGACCCATCGTCAAGTTGTATCCATTGGAACAGGAAATCGAAAGCATTTCGATCCCTCAACCGGCAGTCACGACTCCACCCCTATGTCACCAGCGGTCGCTGGACCATCTGCCAGTAACAATCCTGTTGGAAGATTACCTCTTCGCCGAGCCGCTGTTAGCTCTTCACAGCTTTGGAGATTTAACATCGCTGCGGGATTATTGTAGATAATGTATATTTTAGTGGTGGGAATGTGTCGAATGTGGGAATGTGGGAATGTTACTCGTAAGTAACTCGACAGTTTAGGTTAAGTAAACATACTGGAGGTTCAAATTAGGCGCCAGTATTAGGCTAAGTTATATATCTATATAAAAGATATATACTATTTCGTATTAAGTTTATATGGATTTATTATCTATTATTATATCGGGTTGTCATTATAATAAATCCGGTATATCTTGTAGTTAGTTAAATGACGCATTGGTAGATAAGATAACTGTGCATGCGTCATATTCGGGAACTTGAGGGTCCCTCGCACCAAGACAAACTAGGCTTGCTTTAGCTACGACCTCGCGAACATCTCCTTCTAGCCGCTCCAATACAACCACCTGTTTCCTGCTAAGTCATCCTAATTCTTATCTCTTAGTGGCCACTATATCTTCTATCTATTCCTACCACTATCATTGAGCTATCTATCCCTATCAACCAATAAAAGTAAGTTAACTCTTGTGAGTTTATAGGTAAATTTCGCTTTGTTTACTATCGAATTCTCACAATACCTGCTCACCTTCACCTTTCAAATCCTCGCCACCCATAACCATTACCACCCGTACGAAACCCGACAACACCCCCGCAATCAAACCCTCCAAACACTGTGAACACCTTCATCAATCATTATCACCCAAGAAATCTCACGTACTGCCTACCTCCAATTCGCCACACATCCTACAAACCTACAAGCCTTTACCCCAACCGCTCCAACTTCCACATCAAATGTTTTCCCCACTTTCCGACATATCACTCCCACTGTCAGCCTACCGCAGCACTACTTCAACCTCAACTAACCACCAAAGTAGCCCCCTCTCTCTCGCCTCTGACAACGTAACCAACCTCTCGCCCGCATTCCAACAATCATCGCCTCCTTCAACCAATATCACAAATTTCTCCTGTACCTACCACCAAAACACAATATTCAACCCTCATCAACCCCACATGCGCATTCTCGCTGGCATTAACCCCGACGAAATACTCATTTACTCCACCATAAAACCATTCACACTTCCAGATCATCCTCATCTCATACTGTCCCCTGTCATAATCCAATTTAATGTCCAAATTCCTAAACCATTCTCCCTTCTGAACATCCATTTTCTACCTCCGCCCTACGATCAAACACAGGAACCGCAACCTCCACAAATTTTCTCCTTCTCCACTCCTACCAAATTCAGCTCCTCTCAAACACCAATTTCTTCCATTTATATGTATAGGGGAAAACCCATTTTTATATGGTAGTATAGGTCCTAGGCTTAAAAAAAAAATTGGGTTCTCACTCGAAATCCCTATAGATTTTGCCCAGCTTGCCCCAAAAGTTGCCCGTCGGGCGAGAAACCATACCGGTCATATCTCGGCCATTTCTTGAGCAATTTTGAAAAACAAAAAATTTAAATAGAGGTTTTTTGGGCTGGGGAACAAGTTTAACGGTACATATAAATAAACCGCATAGGCCGCTCTTAAGGTGTTAAAACAATAAAAATTCGATATGGAGTCTCTATCAAGTGATTCCAATGTCAATCGAAGGAATCGAACCATGTTTATAGGACTATAGGTACCTACTACCATCACTAGCTTTGATATATTCGTGATTGTCATTTGTCAATGTGTTTTAAGATATTTTTTAACCCTTTTTTATCTCTCTTTCCATTTCAGATTGGAACTGACTAACATCATGATGGAAGCGGTCAATCTTAGCGCTGCGACTGATGCTGCGGTTGAGTTTGATGAGGAGCTTTGTATTATTTGCCAAGAGTACACCCAAGACAAGCTGGTGTGTACACAACATGGGTGCAATCAGATTATATCCGCAAGTGAGACACGACAAGATGCGGTTGCTCGCAAGGTTGAAGAAGTTGACGCCTGGTGCTCTATTCAATTATCATGTCACAAATGCGTGCTACAAGGGCTACACAAATAGCACCAAAATTGCCAAGCTTAAGGAGAAGCAGCAAGAAGCATTGAAGCAATCTGTGCCCTCTGGTGATGATGCGTCAACCCAGTCACCAACACCTACTACAACTCGTTCACAGTCAAACAGCATGCGAACACCGGCTTGTGTGGCACCTGGTCGTGCCACTGTGTACTATCAGTATACATGCGTCATATGTGGCAACAAGTCAGTCAAACGTGACTGACTAGGTGGTCCTAGATCTTCTTCGTGCCGACAGAGAGGGTTCTTGGGACCTCCATCTCGATGCCATGCAGCGAGCACTGTACGAATTTGCCACCTGGGACTGCACAAACTACCTTCGCTGGGGGACAGTCTACCTTGAAGACTGCAGAAACTTGCCTCAGGAGGTGTATGAGAACTTTGAAGAACGTCACTCCTTCTCTGTGAAAGACAAGCCTGGTGTCTTTACAGCAGTGGGGGGTGACCAAAAGCTCGAGCAGACAATAAATCTTTCCTCAAAATGCAGTGACAGCATCATTGGGCATTGCAAGCGGAAACAATTTGTCGCCCAATGGGACCTGATCTTTCACGAAATGATGGGTGTGAACAACTTGCTTCGTGAAATTACAGGTGTTCATGAACACACGTCAGAAGCCTATGTACATCATGAATCATCCCAATCCTACACGAACAAGAGCGAAGAAAATATCCAGAACTGTGTCCGCTTTATTGAGGAAAGAGGGTCTCCTTTCTCACCTGATTGCCCAAAGAAGCTTCACAACTTTGTCACCAAACAAGGCATGCCTGAAGACGTAAGAAGTGATTTGCTGAATGCGTCAGACATTGGGAAAGAGGGTTATGAGTATTTTCACCATGAGCGCTTCATCATGAGGAATGTACGACTAGACAGTCCGATCAGCCGTCGCAAGATCCAGACAATGATCAGCATAAGGAACAGCAAGCTGAAGCCGACTGTAAAGCAAACTGTGAGACAAGTCAACATCACAGACAAGTCTATTGACATTGCTCGACACAGACTCATTACCACGAGTGAGCTCCTCAAGTATGATGTTGTACCTAGTCCCATGATATTTGACGCCGACGGCTACATGACCCACCCAGAGAAAAGTCTGCTCATACGTGAGCTTGAGCTTGTCCTGACTGATGCTGATATGCATTATAGGCATTGTGATAATTCTGCATTTATTATCGACGTCATGGCCCTGGTCCGCCGCCTACCACTTCAGGGGCTGAAGGCATTCGGTGACCTGCTCACACTCATGCAAAAGTCTTTAGTGATCTACCACAAACATGACTGCTGTGACTATGTCTTTGACATCTATCTGGAGAGCCTTCCATGAAAGACCAAGAACATGAGAGAAGGAGTACTGCACCTTCGATTGTGTTAACTGAAATCACCCCTGAGTCTCCACTCTCACAGATGGCTAACTTCTGGCCATCACAACAGAACAAGATGATGCTGGAACAGCTTATTTACAAACATGTCTCTGTTCTTGCCAAGGACTTACCGCACCCTACTGTCGTGGGTCAGCTATCAATGCAGGGCGACGACTGGCCATGTACTTCCTTGTATAAAGACAACAGAACAGTACTTCCTGAATTGTACTCACAGCTAGACGAGGCAGACTTGCGGCTGGTTCTCCATGCCTTCGACTGTGCTAAGGCAGGCTACAAAACCTGTGTAGTTTTGTCCAACGACACTGACGTTGCTGTGGCCCTACTCTACCACTATCCTACCCTGAAAGAAGGACTAAGCGAGCTCTGGATGCGAGGTGGACGCGGCAAAACTGTGCGATATATCCCACTGCACATTCTGCACGAACGTCAAGGTCAAGACGTTTGCAATGTCCTTCCTGCCTTGCACTGCTTGACTGGATGTGATGCAACGAGCAAAGTAGGCACCAATAAAGCTGCTCTCAAAGCCCAGCCCACCCAATTGCTTAGAAATTTCGGTAGAGAAATGACAATTACACCCGAGACCAAGGCTGATGCTGAAAAATTCCTCGTGCTGGTGTTAAGTGAGACTAGCCAATTTTCGTCCTTCTCACACCTTCGTGCCAAAATATATCATCAGACCAAGGCCTCATCACATCAAAATTTGCCTCCAACGTCAGAGGGTTTGCTTCCACACATAATGTGAGCCTTGTTCGGTACATACTCGATTATCCACCTCTTCCAACCCAGCATCATAGATCCACTACATTTTGGGTATCAGCTAGAGAACGACTGCCTTGTTCCAGTCACAGGGTGCAAGACTCTGAATAAGCGGTGGACAGTGACCTGTAACTGTGGCAAGTGTGCTCGAGCCACATGTCCATGCCGCATGGAGGAGGTGGGCTGCACCCCTTTCTGCAAGTGCATGAAGTTGCAAGATGATGCCTGCACCAATCCATATAATTAGATCTGATATGGTGGAAGTTTACACAAATTCATTGTGATGTGGGTGTTAAACTTAATAAATTTGTGTGATATGGCAGTTGTGTAACAGTAAAACCTGTATTCCTTTTTTAGCAAAAACGTATCATCTATAATAATAAAATTACCTAAGAGATATTGAGAAATATTGCATATTTACAAATTTCGGACCTGATTTGGTTTCTCCGGAAGAGCTTCAGAGCCGCTATCATGTAAACCAGTTCTCAAATCGACTAAATATTGCTTTTAGCGTGTTCCCCAGCCCAAAAAACCTCTATTTAAATTTTGTTTTTGTCAAAATCGCTCAAGAAATGGCCGAGATATGACCGGTATGGTTTCTCGCCCGACGGGCAACTTTTGGGGCAAGCTGGGCAAAATCTATAGGGATTTCGAGCGAGAACCCAATTTTTTGTTAAAGCCTAGGACCTATACTACCATATAAAAATGCGTTTTCCCCTATACATATAAATGCATACAACTCTGTGCCAGCCCCAGGGGTAGTATAGTTTGTTCATCTTATCTGAAACTTATCGAGAATGGCAGAACACACTTTTGGACAGAGAAATACGACAACAGATGAACAAACTAAAAACTACCTTAAATAAACTTTCACGCATTAAAAGCGCTTTTAAAAGTCAAGTGAGCTTCATTGATTTCTGGGTTTTTCTTTGGAAGATTAAAGAACATAGTGTAACTATTTCAGACAAAATCAAAACTAGGCACGAGAAAAAACTTAAGGGTTTGGGTGTACTCCCTGCTGTATACAATGAACAATGCATATTTAATTTCTCTAGTAGGACCATTAAACAACAGGGAAAAGAAAGTTCTTGCATTAGGTTTGGATTTTTGCATACCCTTCTACAGAACGGATTGGCTTAAGCATTATGTGTCTTTGGAAAAATGTTGTAACACCGTCTTAGATTGCTCAAAATTAGGATTATTGAAAGGGGATATCAATGAAGGTAATCTTATAAACAAAATTAAGAAATTTAGTAGCAATAATTATGATTTGGCTAAACAAAACTTTAAACATGCTTGGTCTTCAGTATTTCGGCACAGTGATTTAGATTTACTTAAAGCTCTTGGAAAGGACGACACGATTGTAATAGTTAAAATAGATAAGGGTAGGGGAGTAGTTTTGCTAGGTAAGAAGGATTACTTAGATAAAATGTCCAGAATACTCAATGACAGAACGAAATTCAAGAAGATTAATGGTAGTATTTTTGACAACGTCATAAGGGTGGAGGATAAATTAAATAGAATACTCAGGACCATCAAAGAAAAGATTGGAGATGATGTGTGTAATTGGTTATATGCTTCTGGCACTAATCCTGGCATCGTTTATGGGTTGCCTAAAGTCCACAAAGATAATTACCCGTTGAGACCCATTGTATCCTGCATTAAAACTGCAGCATACAATGTGTCTACATTTTTAATACCCTTAGTTAAGCCACTGACTACGAATCAATATTCTCTACCTAATTCCAAATACTTTGTTAATGAAATCACGTCTATGAATTTTCCTTCAAATTTTTTCATGGCTAGTTATGATGTTGAATCGTTATTTACCAACGTCCCATTAGCAGAAACTATTGACATAATATTAGACAAATACGAACCTCAACATTTCAATGATATAAATAAGAGTACACTTAAGAAATTACTTAAGTTTGCCACATCTGAATCTTGTTTTTTGTTTGATGGTACTTTGTATAATCAGGTAGATGGTTTAAGCATGGGATCTTGCTTAGCTCCCTTGTTTTCTGAAGCCTTCCTATGCACCAAAGAGGTGAGTTGGCTTAATAACTGTCCCTTAGATTGCAAACCTTTGTATTACCGTAGATACGTTGATGATCTGTTTTTTATTTTCGATAATGATGATGCTAATGCCAAATTTTTACAATATATGAACAGTCAACACAAAAATATAAATTTTACTTGTGAATTAGAAGAAAATAGTTCATTAGCTTTTCTAGATGTAAATGTTCATAAAACGGAACAGGGACTCACAACGGGTGTGTATATAAAGCCAAGCTTCACAAATCAAGGACTCAATTGGTTAAGTTTCACTCCAGATATATACAAGCTAAATTCCATTAAAACCCTGTTAACCCGGCAAGCGAGATAGGCCTCACGGAAGGCTTCCTATAGGGAACGCGATAGGCCTCACGGAAGCAGGACCATAAAAAAAGCCTTCCAAAAAAAAAAGGGCCTATCAAAACAAAGGATTTTGTCTCTAGGTGAGATAATTCCCCTCTAGTACTCATCCATGTGTTTCTCACCCCTCCCCCTCCCCTTCTTCCCCACCTTATTCCCCCCTCCCCCCCCTCCTCAATTATCACCTATTTATCCACTTATTATCATAATTTATCGGTTATTTTTCTCTCCCGCGATAATGTAGCACAAGTGGGTTGCATAAAAGATCGTTATGCAACACCCAGACACCGGCACACACCGCCCCGCTCGTCTCAGTGGACTCCCAGACAGCGAGAGGGGAGGGCTGCCTGTGTCTCTCTCTCGCCTGAGATTATGACCGGGTGGCCAATATCTTCGTTTTTCACCACCCAAATGCTTTTCCCACTTATTTTAGCACTCTTGAAGGTTCATATATACATCATATATGTAAAATAAAAGCATACCGAAAACAAATAATGGTTTATATTGTAAATATAACGAATTCTGTCAGAATCCAGGGCTAGAAATGCACAAATAACTACCCTAGCACCTAGGTCTATATCGCGCTTGTCAGGTTAAATAGAGCGTATGATATATGTTTCACGTATCATCTTTTACATGAAGAAATAGGCAACTTAGAGATTATTTTGTTAACAATAATTATGTCAGGGATTTATTTGACAAGGTGTTGAAGAGGTTTCTTTACAGTAAACTATGTGCTCCTGATCAAACTAAATCCAATGTTCCTAAATTGATAAAATACATTAAAATGCCTGTTACGACCGGCACTACGAAATAAACAAGGGCACTCAATATTGGACTAGAGGATAGGCTATATCTGCAACAACGGTACGCTAATTCCAAACCCTCGAACTATTACGCCGGTGAACAAAAACACTTAAAACCCTCCAGAGTTAATCTACTGGATAACGGGGTATCAATTAACTGGGTTTTAGAGCACTTCTACAAAGGCTTACCGATGACGGCAAAGCCTACTCACAACAGGAGTACTTTACGTTAATAAAATGCTCTTAAGTAATAACAATGCTTGAATAAACTATAACAAGATTTAATAAAGGAGTATATGCTTACGTTAACTTTAGTGTGAGTCTGTACTCAACACTAAACTCTACAATGCTCTATGAAAACACTGGAAGTCTAGTCCTACAGCAATCAGATAAAGAATCTTCTGAAAACGTCTGATGCTCTAAGATGCTCGTTAATATAGAACAGAAATAATGCAGGGGCAGGACACTAAAGCGTGTATCTCAAATACACCAATAAGTAGGATACATATATATAAAACAAGGGAGTGCAACAACTCTGTGACAGCCCTAATAATCGCCACTCAAAACAGTACTTCCTTAGCCAATGTAACAGCCAAACTGGGTTGTGCACTATGCATCAACCTAGGCTAAAATAAGGCGTGAATAATTCCTAAAGCATACACAATTAAAGTTAATAAACACAATGCTGTCTTTCTCACTAATAAAGTCTAGCAGTGGCATAAAAAGGTACTAAGAAATAGGCAGAGCGCAAGCATGCTCGTAGCCTACTGTCTCCCCTTGAACAGATTTCCCTTATGTTACGTTAAGTGACTTGGAGGCTCTCTTGGTAAGTCCAGATCTCAAGTATCTGGTCTTACCCTGGCGCTCCACAAAGGTTAACAAAATGAGGTAGCAAGTATGCAGGTGAGATTAGGCAAGAGCCCTTCACTTGTATACTGCTACACTCGCAAAGGATAATATGCACAAGGGTTACAGGCTAGCTAGCTTCGTCGATGTTGTACAGGCTCTGACTTGCCACATACATAACTCAGACAACGACCAAAGATACCTTCCACTGTCTAGCATTAAATAATAAGAGAGAACAGCTCAATAATTAGGAGCACCCCAACACTATGGTACCATTTGACTATGACTCTAATAATCCCTAAAACTAGTGCAAACATATATGGAGAGCTGGTGCTGGTAATACGACTGGCCGACTATGGAAGTCGTATGCAGAACCAGAAGGGATAAGTAATTGAATAAAGAGAGAAGTATGAAACCGAAGAAGTTCAGAGAGAGAGATAGTAGTATAGAGGGTTATATGGGGGACAGAATTGCAAGGGACATGTAGGACCTAGCACACCAAGCCTAGCTCTGCAGGAGACCCAAGGATAGGAGCCCGCACCACCGTGCCAGGACCGCGGCCGCCAATCACAGACGACTACGTCATGAAGAGCAAGCATTCTATGACGTCGACAGGGCCGCCGGCCAATCACGGGCGTGGGAAACTCCTCGGAGCGCGGGAGGCAAACGTACATACACACGCACAAACTACCACCACGCTGCCTACCCTGCTCTCTCTCTCCTTAACTTCACACCATGCATCTTATATTCTAGCAATGATATATAATACTTCTAAGTGTCACAGACAAGAATAAAGATCACCACTGATCTGTCTGTGACAACATGTACTCTATGAAAGAAAGAACATTGTTCTACGATCATTGTAGCCCATATCACTGCCCTGGCGAGCGCCAGCGAGTCACGAGCGCATTCTGGCAAGCTGGCCAGCGTAACACCCCGCCCAAGATGTGGGACGTTTCAGCCACAGGCGAACCCCACATCTGACCAGACAGAATGCCCATCAACCCCGCATCACCTAGCCACTCTCCCAAGTTGTGAAAACAAGGCACGATCACAAACATAAAACACTGCATTATAAAACGAATCTGCACAACACTTCCCCAAAATAATAGCATCATAATAATTATATCACGCTCAACGAGCAAGCTTCACCAAGCCTAGCCTACTAAGACAACAACTTAGAGTGTCTTAGATGGTTGCTGTGATATACTGCACTTATATACTATCAAAAAGAATTTTTTTTTATGTGAGGTTTTTATATATTTTAATAGTGTTTTTGGCGGCGTTGCACTACAGTGGCACGCCTAGTTTTTCTCCACTCTCAACACACACTGACTGAACGGCGAGGGTTCTCCTGCAAACAAACCCTCCCGTGACAAACAATCAGCCAAAACATTATCAGTGCCCTTAGCATGCCACACATCCAACTTGTGTTCCGGCAGCACAACAACACCTGACACTGATAAACTGCCCAGTTCATCGCAAGACTGGCACTTCTCTTCGCTCTTTCCGGCAACGGGGCCTGCCAATAACCTTTCACTAGTTCTACCTTCGTGATGAGCGAGGCAGCCCCGAAGCGGTCTATGGTGTCGTCAACTCTGGGTAATGGATAGGCGTCTGTCAGGGATAATGCTTCCACACTCTTGCAATCAACATACACACGGATCTTGCCACTTAACTCAGGTTGCAAAGTTACTGGCAACGACCACTCACGATATCCTTTATCCCTCAGACCCTTTTTCCACATGTCGTCTAGCTCTGCTTTCACAACAGGCTGTCGAGCAGGATTTATACGGTAGGGAATTAACTTGAGCCTTGCACTGTCTCCAGCCTCCATGTCGGATTCTACCCCGTACATCAGGCCTGGAGAAGCAACAAACATGCGGACGTACTGCCACAGCCTAGTAAACAACTCCTCTTGTCGCTCAGGAACAAGAGGTTGCAACTTATCTCACAGAACAACATGCCTAGTGCCCTCCCACAACCCACCCGAGACCGCAGCTTCTAAACTATAGTCTCCCTCCTTCTCCACCTTCGTCCCTAGAACAGCCAGGTCATGAGAGGGACAATCTGTACCACCTGTGCAGTCACTCCCATAGTTCATAATTGCTAAGGCTTCCCCGCCGATACCGTACATACGCACCCCCGCATTCCTTGCAACTACATCTGCCTGCGCAGCATCACCGCCTTCAACGACATGGCCAGATACAGTCGGTCTATGGTAGGGCTGTTGCATTTCACTGGAGCAGCATTGGGAGGCTATGCGACGGCCGGGCGCATCCACTCCACAGCCAACCTCGCCAATCTGCTCAATCTCCTCCTTCTGACCACCATACTTGGCAGCCATGGGTCGACCCTGACCTGGCAACCATGCCAAAGCCTCGTCGCCCACCCTGAACCACTGAAACAACGAGGCCAACGGTTTACTGACACTCAAGTGACCTGCCGGCGGAACCTCGTGCACCGCCAGAGTTGTGAGGCCTGGGTGCTCGGCACAAACAGTGGGGTATGGACCGATCAGGTGCTGGAGCGCTGCACACTGCTGCTCAGGCAGGTGCTCTAGCGCATCCACAGCCACCTGACTCGTATCCCCCGCCCACTGTTCCACCGAGACATGACAATCCCGACTCTCCTCCACCTGTGCCCCACTGCCCCCCTCTCCTTCTCCACCTTGGCCGCTGCAGACCAACGCAGGGACAGTAGGCTGCTCAGGTGGTTGCCTCACAAACTCCTCTAACAGGTTCACCTGACATGCTTCCCCGTCCTCGAGTTCAGTAGCACCATTCCCACAACTCTCCTCCACCGGGGAACTACTCTGTCGCGGAGTGCCATCACGCCCTACCATGTCCCTAGGGGGGACAGGTTCTGGGGCTACTCCGGAGCTCACCTTTGGGTCAAGTACCGAGTCACCAAGGAGTGTCGCTGGGTCCAAACTCTCAACCCGACCACCAGCCTCGACTTTCTCCTTCCGACCCTTCCTCCGCTGGTCATAAACTTGGGTACTAGGCTGTGACACCTGAACGGACTGAGATCTCTCAAGCACCTCTTGCTCCTCCCTACTCGTGTCGGCCGCCCTCTTGGCAACGACTAAGGGTGGGACCTCGGAAGTGGGCACCGCAAAGTCATTACCAAGAAGGAGGTCGACCCCCTCAACTGGCAACTTCTCCACCACACCCACATCCAACTCCCGTGTCACACCGTCCACCTCAAGCTCCATTCTGACCAGTGGGTAAGACCGCGTAGCATTGATGCCTTGAACCACCACAACCCGAGCCACGTTAACAGGCTTGCCAGTGAAATTCTTAACAAGTGTCTGGGAAGCACCGTATCATGCAACAACTCAAGCCTATGCTTCACACCAGCCCACCTCACAGTGCCGTGCCCCCTATGACCACAAAAAACATCACAGACGGGTGACGAGCCCTCCTGCTGCTTCTGCACCGGCGATGACTTCGCAACCGACCGTTTACCCCGGGCAAACGCGGAAGACCTCAAAGAAACGCCGATGTTGCTCACTAGTGACACCACTGCTGTAGGCGGTGCGCTCGGACATGAGCGCGCAATATGCCCCTTCTCATGACACTTGAAACACTCCACTTCACTCTTGGACTTCCCCTGAGGTGAGGAAGTGCCCTGGCCTTTCTTAAACGGGAAGGGTTTCGACTTGGGTTCATAATTGGCAACCGTACTCTTACATGGATAATTGTTTGTGTCATTAATTCGGGGAGGTGGAGTGGTACGCCCCTTGTTACCTGCCTCAGCTCTCTGTGCAGACCCACACCCGCGAATCAATGACAACCTGAGGTCAGCCAGCTCAGCCGCCTCTTGTAGAGTTTTCGGTCGCTTTTCTTTAAGGTTAAGAGTCAAGTCACTGCCAGTACATTTAAAAAATTGTTCGAGCAACACTAGTTGTTTTACTGAATCAAAAGTAGTTGCTTTCTCCGACCTTAACCAATTTTCAAATGCATCTGACAGCTCTCTAGCGTGTTCTTGGAAAGTACTCTCCTTTCTTTTTGGAACCGCCCTAAACTTCAGCCTATAGGTCTCTGGCTGTAGCTCATACGCCCTCAGGAGAGCCTCTTTCAATAACTCGTAATTCACACAGGAATCTAGGGGCAAAGCATCGTACGCCTTGAGTGCTTTCCCCGTCAATCGTGAAGAAACAAGGGCTGCCCACTTCTTCTCGGGCCATTGGTGCTCCTGGCACTTTTTCTCGAACCGGAGAAAAAATTCTGTAACTCCCAACTCATCAAACACTGGAACCAACTTAAGTAGATGCGACAGGGACTGGTCATGGGCTCGACCCCCCTGGGCGACCCGGTTCCTTGTCACCTCTACACGAGTTTTTTCTAGGTCAACATCGGCACAATACCTCTCAGACTCAAACTTGCGCTCAGACTCTCGCTCCCTGAGCTCAGCCTCATAATTTCGCTGCTCGAACTCAAGCTCAGCCTGGCGCTCCTGCTGCTTAAGTTTGGCAAGCTCAAGCTGAAACAACATCTCGGCAGACAAACCCTGAGGACGGGGTGCTACTATTGGGGACCCACCCCGTGAATCACCTAGACTCCTAGAGGCATACCCAACCGCCAGCGGGCATCGGCCTGCGGGAACGTACTCGGCTCCGGAGCCCGAGGGGGCGCCATGGTAGGAGTCGAGTGGAAGGGGGGCTGGGCCGAAGGTGCCCCAGCTCCCGCTCCACCCGAAACCCCATGCACCCCACCCAGCACACAGGCAGCCAGCTCACTTCTCGACATACCGCTAGTACCGGAAAACCCTAAGACCGTGGCCACACACTGCAGTCCGTACCGGTCTAGCCCCGACACCCGGTCCGCCGACATAGGCTTCCCCCAAAAAATCCGAGCATCCTCCTCACTGTTCACCACCCGAACGCCGCTTAACAACTCCACCTTCTCCATCTCCTCGCCTGCCTCTCGCACTGTGCCCTCACTATGCTCAGACCCGTCCAGTGACATGATGGAATCAACAACAAAAAATCTCCAGTCCAGACAAAAAAATTGCCAAACTCTTGCGTAGCTTTATTCACCAAAAAATATTCGAAGATGTTCTTGAGTGCAATACTAGGTCACCAATAACTCCAACAAGGTCTATGTATCCTCAAAACAATTTCTACTGCCAACAATGCGAGAAATAAATTCAACCCCCAAATGGCAATACGATTTCTCCAAAAAAAAACCCTGCAATATTCAGTTCACTATATTCTGGTCTAAGGTCGCCATTTGTTACGACCGGCACTACGAAATAAACAAGGGCACTCAATATTGGACTAGAGGATAGGCTATATCTGCAACAACGGTACGCTAATTCCAAACCCTCGAACTATTACGCCGGTGAACAAAAACACTTAAAACCCTCCAGAGTTAATCTACTGGATAACGGGGTATCAATTAACTGGGTTTTAGTGCACTTCTACAAAGGCTTACTGATGACGGCAAAGCCTACTCACAACAGGAGTACTTTACGTTAATAAAATGCTCTTAAGTAATAACAATGCTTGAATAAACTATAACAAGATTTAATAAAGGAGTATATGCTTACGTTAACTTTAGTGTGAGTCTGTACTCAACACTAAACTCTACAATGCTCTATGAAAACACTGGAAGTCTAGTCCTACAGCAATCAGATAAAGAATCTTCTGAAAACGTCTGATGCTCTAAGATGCTCGTTAATATAAAACAGAAATAATGCAGGGGCAGGACACCAAAGCGTGTATCTCAAATACACCAATAAGTAGGATACATATATATATAAAACAAGGGAGTGCAACAACTCTGTGACAGCCCTAATAATCGCCACTCAAAACAGTACTTCCTTAGCCAACGTAACAGCCAAACTGGGTTGTGCACTATGCATCAACCTAGGCTAAAATAAGGCGTGAATAATTCCTAAAGCATACACAATTAAAGTTAATAAACACAATGTTGTCTTTCTCACTAATAAAGTCTAGCAGTGGCATAAAAAGGTACTAAGAAACTAGGCAGAGCGCAAGCATGCTCGTAGCCTACTGTCTCCCCTTGAACAGATTTCCCTTATGTTACGTTAAGTGACTTGGAGGCTCTCTTGGTAAGTCCAGATCTCAAGTATCTGGTCTTACCCTGGCGCTCCACAAAGGTTAACAAAATGAGGTAGCAAGTATGCAGGTGAGATTAGGCAAGAGCCCTTCACTTGTATACTGCTACACTCGCAAAGGAAAATATGCACAAGGGTTACAGGCTAGCTAGCTTCGTCGATGTTGTACGGGCTCTGACTTGCCACATACATAACTCAGACAACGACCAAAGATACCTTCCACTGTCTAGCATTAAATAATAAGAGAGAACAGCTCAATAATTAGGAGCACCCCAACACTATGGTACCATTTGACTATGACTCTAATAATCCCTAAAACTAGTGCAAACATATATGGAGAGCTGGTGCTGGTAATACGACTGGCCGACTATGGAAGTCGTATGCAGAACCAGAAGGGATAAGTAATTGAATAAAGAGAGAAGTATGAAACCGAAGAAGTTCAGAGAGAGAGATAGTAGTATAGAGGGTTATAGGGGGGACAGAATTGCAAGGGACATGTAGGACCTAGCACACCAAGCCTAGCTCTGCAGGAGACCCAAGGATAGGAGCCCGCACCACCGTGCCAGGACCGCGGCCGCCAATCACAGACGACTACGTCATGAAGAGCAAGCATTCTATGACGTCGACAGGGCCGCCGGCCAATCACGGGCGTGGGAAACTCCTCGGAGCGCGGGAGGCAAACGTACATACACACGCACAAACAACCACCACGCTGCCTACCCTGCTCTCTCTCTCCTTAACTTCACACCATGCATCTTATATTCTAGCAATGATATATAATACTTCTAAGTGTCACAGACAAGAATAAAGATCACCACTGATCTGTCTGTGACAACATGTACTCTATGAAAGAAAGAACATCGTTCTACGATTATTGTAGCCCATATCACTGCCCTGGCGAGCGCCAGCGAGTCACGAGAGCATTCTGGCAAGCTGGCCAGCGTAACATGCCCTTTTACGGTAAAGTAAGTTATCAGTACAGAAAATACATATCAAAATTGTTGAGTACTAGTTTCCCCGCTGTTAATTTTAGAATATTCACGAATGAGTTTACCATAGGAAATTTCTTCTCCTTTAAAGATCGAATGCCTGACCAATTGTGCTCGAACATCGTATATAAATGTACTTGTCCTGGTTGTCAGACCAGGTATATAGGATGTTCTGGACGTGCCTTTAAAGTGCGAATGTTCGAGCACATTGGTAAAAGTCATCGATCAGGTCAATTTTTGCAAAAAAATCTTTTTCGGCCATTCGTCAGTTGCCCTCTGACCCTTGACCCGTGCGGACGTCCCCAGTGACCGCTAGTGAACCTGTTTACCCTTAGTGAGGTCCTAGTGAACTTTCTTAGTGATGGCTGTTGTTGATGAGTCTGCTGTCTCCTCCCATACTCTCCAGCTTTGTCTTGCTTTGCAAGAAAGACTGGAGAGTGTGGAGCAGGAGATTCAGTGTCTCAAAGATGAAAATTTGGCCTTGAGACTAGCTATGGCGGAGAAGAAGTGTGAGGCTACCGGAAGTGTTCCCAGGGATCGTGAAGCCCCTTGGAAAGTGGTGTCAACCAGTGCAACGGCCTGCAAGCTGAAAAGGCAGCCACTCAAGACCCACAACAACTTCAGCACCTTGGCTGATGAGAGTGATGGCGAGGAAGTGGCGATCATCGAGGCAGTGAGAGGGGAGGGGGGGAAGTCTGCTGCTGTTGCTGCTACAACTCCTGCTACACGCCGACAACGGAAAAAAGCTAAGTTCATTGTCGGTGATTCAATGGTTAGGTACCTTGACGGGGCTACTAACACTCATGTTAGTAAAGTTGTCTGCCTACCTGGAGCCGGAGTCGGGAGGGTGGCAGAGAAGATGGATGGTGTCCTAGAAGTGGGTGATGAGGACCCCATCATCTTCATCAACGCGGGATCCAATGACATATGGAGATGCAGGACTGAGGAGTTGCTGACCAAGTACCAGGAAATGCTGGAGAGGATCAAGGAGAAGGGTGGATTTCCTGTAGTACACAGTATCCTGCCAAGAAGAGGGGTACGGAAGGAATGGTCCTCCAGGGCTATTGGTGTAAATAGCCGGCTGGAGAAGTATTGCAAGGCAAAGTCAATACCATTCCTAGATAACTGGACCCACTTCTATGGTAAGGATGAACTGTATGCCCAGGATGGAGTACATCTTTCTCGACTAGGAGTTTCGACCTTGGCCAGCTCACTGGACAAGATTGTTGTGGGGTTTCGTTAAAAAAACCTGGGTGTGTAAGTAAAATACTGTCTCCATATGGAGCAGGTACTTCATGTGACAAACCAGTGAGTAAAATAGAAATAATTAGTCAAGATAGTGCGAATATAGTGATGTGTAATAGTAGTATCGATAACACTACACAAGTAACTGATAGTAAAGATGAGATTACTGATAGAGTAGAATTTCCGTCTAGAGCTAGTAGTTCAACAGGAAATAATAAGTTAGCTAAAAACAATAGAAAATTAGTTGCAAATAAAAGTAATAGGTTGAGGGTATATTATACAAATTGTAGGAGTTTATGTAACAAAATGAACGAACTTAGAGCACTCGTTAGCACAGAAAATATAGACATAATAGCGCTAACTGAAACGTGGATTAATACAGAATCTAGGCATTTTTTAGCAGAATTTGATATTCCAGGATATAGTTTATTTAAATATGACCGAACAAGTAAGAGGGGCGGGGGTATAGCAGTGTTTGTCAGGAGTACATTAAAAAGCTGTATTAAATCAGGTATTAGACTAAATAATGATAATGAAAGTGTTTGGGTAGAGGTTAACGAAGGTAGTGAGACCATAGTTATTGGAGTTATATATAGACCGCCTAATATGAGTAGAAATGGCGGAACATCGTTATGGGAGGAAATTAAAATAGCATCAAGGTTTAGCAATGTGTGCATTATGGGGGATTTTAATTTTCCGAACATTGATTGGCAGCACCAAATAGGCGACTCCGATTCAGTAGAGTTTATTGAGGTAGTACAAGATAGTTTTTTATTTCAATTCATAGATACGCCGACTAGAGGTATTAATATTCTTGATTTAGTTTTCAGTAACAATGGACATATGATAAATGATGTAGAGATTGGTGACCACCTAGGAAATAGCGATCATAAATCTATTTATTTTAATATACAATGGACAGGGAATGCTAAAGAGAATACGACACTTATCCCAGATTTCAGAAAAGCCGATTATGGTGGGCTAAGAAGAGACTTAAGGGTGGACCCTATTGTTAAGCAATTAAGTCAGGATATGCCAGAGTTAAACTTGCCACCTACATATAACCAGTTTATTGCTTCACTCCACAATGCTCAAAATAAATATATCCCAAAAGAAAATTTAGATCGCCACAGAACCAACCAAAATGGATGACTAATAAGCTAATAGATCTTATAGGAAAAAAGAAAGGAATATATAGAAAAATAAAGAAAGGCGAAAATCATCTACATATATACTATCAGACTCTATCAAGACAGGTCAAAAAGGAAATCAGGAAAGCAAAAAGAAATTATGAAATAAGGATAGCCAGTGACTCAAAAAATAACCCTAAAGCTTTTTACCAACTATATAAATCTAAAGTTAGAGATGTAATAGGCCCCCTAAAAACTTCAATAGGAGAAATAACAGAAAATGATTTAGAAATGTGCAGTACATTAAATAGTCAGTTTCTTTCCGTTTTCACTAATGAAAATTTGGCACAGATTCCAGAAGTCAATATGGTATATAGTGATAGTATAGAAAATATGTTAAGTACAGTTAGTATAAGTAGAAATGATGTGCTTAAGGAAATTGACAGACTGAAACCTCAAAAATCGCCTGGTCCTGACGAGGTATATGCTAGAGTATTAAAAGAATGCAGAGATGAGTTAAGTAGCCCATTAGCATTTTTATTTAACAAGTCTTTAGAAACAGGTTTAGTTCCAGAAGCTTGGAAGCTTGCAAATGTAGTTCCGATCTTCAAAAAAGGTGATAAATCGATAGCATCCAATTACCGTCCCATTAGTCTCACATCAATCATAGGAAAGTTGCTAGAGTCTATTATTGCTAGGAAAATTAGAAGCCACTTAGACAAATTTAACTTAATAAATTCTTCTCAGCATGGATTCACTCAGGGACGTTCTTGCCTTACTAATTTGCTTAGCTTTTTCTCAGAGGTATATGAAGCAGTAGATAGTGACAAGTCATATGATATTATTTATTTAGATTTCAGTAAAGCTTTCGACAGAGTCCCTCATGAGAGATTGATGAGAAAGGTTGAGGCACATGGAATAGGAGGATCGTTGTTGGGATGGATTAGGTCATGGCTAATTGGTAGGAAACAGAGAGTCAGCATAAATGGTACCAAGTCAGAGTGGGGAGCAGTCAAAAGTGGTGTCCCCCAGGGATCGGTAATAGGTCCACTGTTGTTTCTTATATACATAAATGACCTAGATTTAGGTATAACTAGTAGGATAAGTAAATTCGCAGACGATACTAAAATGGGGAGATCAATTGATTCAGATAGAGATATAGAGTGCCTCCAAAGGGATCTAGATACCTTACATGAATGGTCAGTAAATTGGCAGATGAAGTTTAACATTGACAAATGCAAGGTATTAAAGATAGGGAAGATGCATACAAATGTTAAATATAAACTAGCTAATTTAGAATTAGAAAATTCAGACTGTGAGAAAGATCTAGGTGTGTTTGTTAGCAATGATTTGAAGCCTAGAAAACAGTGTATAAGCGTTCGTAATAAGGCAAACAGGATTCTCGGGTTCATCTCTAGGAGTGTGAGTAACAGAACTGCTGATGTTATCTTAAAACTTTACTTGTCATTAGTGAGACCCCATATGGATTATGCTGTCCAATTTTGGTGTCCTTATTACAGAATGGACATAGATTCATTGGAGAGAGTACAGCGTAGAATGACAAAAATGATCCATAATATTAGAAATCTTTCGTATGAAGAAAGGTTGAAGAAATTAGGTTTACATTCGTTAGAGAGACGCAGAGTTAGAGGGGATATGATAGAGGTGTTCAAGTGGGTTAGTGGGATTAACAAAGGGGACATGACAAATGTACTAAAGCTCAGTGATAGCGAAAAAACTCGTACCAATGGTTTCAAATTAGATAAATCTCGTTTCAGAAAAGATATAGGCAAATATTGGTTTGGTAACAGAGTTGTAGATGGGTGGAATGGACTACCAAGTGCTATAGTGGGATTAAAAACGATAGGGAGCTTTAAGATAAAATTGGATAAGCATATGGACGAGAAGGGTTGGGTGTGAAGGGGGATCAGCAGGGTTGGGCCAATCAGCGCTGTGCAGACCACCGTAATCCTGCGTTAATCGCTAACCGTTTTGGTAAGATGATCCTCAGGGTATTAGAGTGTTGAGCCTATAATTGGGCTTTGTAATTGGGGTTGTGTGGGACAGGGATCTGCCTTGCTTAGGCCAATCGGCTTTCTGCAGACTCCCATTTTCTTATGTTCTTATGTTCTTATTCGTAATCATGCTAGAGAACAAAACCATCCCTACACTCCTGAGGATTTTCAAATAGTTGCCATGTTTCGGAGCCACTATGAAGCACTTATTGGTGAAAATTACTAATAAAAAAAAATCAATCCTGAACTTAACGCTTCACACAATTCATAATGTTTTATTTTATATAATTTTCTGCAATTAGTGTCCGAAACTTGGGGATTGGTTGTATGAACAGTTGTGTTTGGTTGAGTTGGGTTAGTTTAGTTGTCCCTTAGCTATCATGGCGTGTGGATCTCTTTCGATGTGCTTAGGTTTTTGAGGTACTGTACATGGGTGTTTTTTGTAATTTTTTGATTGTGTGCTTATCAATTATCAAAGAATTTTATCTTCTTTGTTTGATGTTCATTGTTTACAAGATGGAGTTTGAGGCCAGTGGGTTATGATTAATTTTGTTTTGTATGTATTTGGGAGCTTTTTCACTAGGTATATTTCAGCTTATTAAGTGATAAAATATATTACATTAGATCCATTTTCTTTCCAATAGTATAATACTTATTTTGTATATTTTTAGGAACAGTCTGTATAACCTGAAGATGGCACCTTGTTGATGCCGAAAATTCGAGTAATAAACATGGCGTATGGCGCAGCTCTATCTCTATTCTTCCTCTTGTTATATATACTGTATATATATATATATATATATATATATATATATATATACATATACTGTATACAGTATATATACAATGTTCTATATGATATATGTATCAACCAATATATATATATATATATATATATATATATATATATATATATATACCGGTATATATATATATAAAAATATATATACATATAAATATATATACATATAAACTGTATATATTAAAATAACCAGGTTAACAAACACCACCATATTAAACAAAAGGAAACAAGTCGACGAAGGGGAGACCAAAGTAAACAACACCCACAGCCAACAACGACAAGGAAAACGGAACAGAAACAACTCAACCAGAAGTAACAAAAGCGAAGGAGAGAAATAATAAGAACAAAACCACAACGATGCCCAGAATACCCAAACTGCCCCACATCACCAATAAAGAAGACCGCAATAGAAACCCGAAACAGAACATCCACACCGAGAAGGAAAATTCACCTCCAGCACAGAAGACCAACACGCAGGTAAAACCACGTGTGGGAAATAAAAACAAAACCAAACCCACCACATCTAGCCGCCCAAACAAATCCTGTACATCACTACCTTGCACCAGACGAGACGCCAGAATTGCCACAATCAAACCTGATATACCAACCACACCAGGCAAAACCATTGCAACTTCACAACAACACCACGAGGCCACCAGCAAGTAAATAGTGTACAGTCAGGGACAGAAGGGCCAACATAGACTCACTAGCCAGGGACACTTACCCCCTCTTCCGCCAAAAAGTCGACTCACCTGCCCGCAAGCTTCTGAGGGGTCCTCCTAATCCCCCCAGAATACGCCCCCCTGGACTTATGACCTTCTGACCCCCGCACACCTGCCCTGGGACATCTCAGCCAAAGTTGTCACTACCGCGACGAAAACCTGGATAAGGCAAGCAATTCTAGGGCTTGATCTACCTAACATGTTAGTGATCTAGTCCTATAATTACCCTCCCATTCAAAGAAAGCACTGAAACCATGGTGAATATCTTTCGAGGTCTGAGGAGTTATTTTACCTATTGAGGAATTAATGAATTAATGATTAATGAAATTAATTACTTAAGAAGTGCGTGCGGAGTTACATGGAGGGATAGACAGACTAATGAAGAAGTAAGAAGGAGGTGTGCTGTGGAGGTAGATGTGCTAGAAAGTGTGAAAAGGAACAACTTGAGATGGTTCGGCCATATGGAACGTATGGAAAGCAAGAGAATGACAAAGAGGGTGTACGAGAGCGAGGTGGAGGGACAGAGAGGGAGAGGTAGACCAAAGGAGAGGTGAAAAGATAGAGTGAGGAAGTAAATGAACGAAGGCGGTGCTGGTTGGGGGGAGGGGCGTCGACTGACTGGGGACAGAGGTGCATGGGGGCGGTTCGTTCGTGGCCACCCCTTCGGAGATCACGGCGTCAGGCAATAGATAGATAGATAGGAATGAATATTATCACATGCCATGGTATAGTGCTTAACAATAAGATTCCTAATTGGTTGCACCTTTTTATTAGAAGCATAACCGTCGGACATGTCCCCACCTTACAAAATGACGAAGAACGGCTGAAATTTGTAGAGCTACGACGCAAAGCCAAAAAGTTAATTAAGCAAAGTAAAAAGACCTTAGAGTTACATATTGCGAATCAAAGTAAAACAAACCCGAAAGAATTCTATAGTTATATCAGAAAGAAAAAAGTAGTTACTTCAACTGTTGGACCGTTAGTCGATGAAAATGGAGAATACACCAAAGACGAAGTACAAAAGAGTAATGCCCTCAATACCTTCTTTGCATCAGTTTTTACAACAGAAGACCTCAGTGATATCCCTACACCATCGCCGATTCAGATTGATAATTCAGATGTTCTAAGCAATATCACCGTTACAGAGAGAGAAGTATTGAATTGTTTAGATAAACTCAAGGTAAATAAAACGCCTGGACCTGATACAATCTCGCCTAGAGTTCTAAAGGAAGCTAAGGATGAGCTCTCTAAACCACTAACATTACTATTCAATAAATCCTTGCAGTCTGGAACTATGCCCGATCAGTGGAAGCTAGCCAACGTAACACCGATATTCAAAAAAGGCAGCAAATCCCTACCCAGTAACTATCGTCCAATTAGCTTAACCTCAGTTGTATGTAAAATGCTAGAAACGGTCATACGAGACAGACTCGTAAATCACTTAGAGGAAAATAACATACTTAAAGATACTCAACACGGCTTTCGTAAAAAACGTTCCTGTTTAACAAACCTCTTAGACTTCTTCCACGATATCCTCAACCTCTACGATGAGAGTAAAGCTGTAGATATTATATACCTTGATTTACAAAAGGCCTTTGACAAAGTTCCCCACAAACGTTTACTGCTAAAACTAAAAGCGCATGGAATACAAGACGGTGTGTTGAAATGGATAGAAAATTGGCTCAGCGACAGAAAGCAAAGAGTAGTCATAAACGGTAAGGCATCTAAATGGACCAATGTAAGTAGCGGGGTACCCCAGGGATCGGTACTAGGACCAATTCTCTTTCCAATTTACATCAACGACATAGATGAGGGTCTCACCTGTACAATCTCAAAATTTGCTGACGATACAAAAATTGCAAATAGCGTACTCTCAAAAGAACAAGTTGACGATATGCAACACAATCTAGATAAGTTGTCATGTTGGGCCCAAATTTGGCAAATGAGTTTCAATGCGGATAAATGTAAAGTACTACATATCGGATACCTAAATGAGAAAGCAAACTATTCGATGAATGGCACTCAGCTTAAGAATGTAAACAGAGAAACCGATCTGGGAGTAACAATATCGAGTAACCTAAAACCAAGTCAACAATGTTCAGAAGTTGTTAAGAAGGCAAACAAAATAATTGGCTTTATAGGCAGGTCATTTGAGCATAAATCCAAAGAAGTTATCCTAACCCTTTACAATTCCTTAGTCCGCCCTCTTCTGGAATACTGCGTTCAATCCTGGTGCCCTTATTACCAAAAAGATATAAACAAGCTAGAACGAGTTCAACGTAGAGTTACCAAAATTATACCTAGCCTAAAGAACAAACCATACGAAGAGCGTCTTAGAGAATTAAATCTATTTCCTTTAACCCAGCGCAGATTAAGAGGTGACTTAATTCAAGTGTTCAAAATCATCAAAGGCATCGACAATATGAACTGTAGTAAGTACTTCACTATCGACCAATCTAATTACATGCGGGGAAACGGTTGCAAAATTATTGGTAAATCTTTTAACTCACACGAATCTAAGAATTTCTTCTTCAATCGAGTTGTCAACTTGTGGAATGGGCTTCCCCGAAACGTTATAGACTGCATCACCGTTGATTCATTTAAACTCCGCCTAGACAAATATCTCGCATCAAACCCGCGACTGACTGCGTTTGTAAATGAATAACTTTATTTTATCCCCCCCTCAGTTACTAACCCATCTGTCCCCTACTAACTTCCTAATCCTGCCACGGACAGTAATTCCCTTTCCAATGTTCCCTTACCCACTCTAAACCACTGTTTGGACACTTGATCCTCAGTGTTTTGGAGGACAAGCAACCTAGAAGGGTCACTAGATCTGTTGTTGCTTGATTTCCTTTGTACTCCTTTGTACTTATTTCTTAGAGTGTGGTCAAAACCACACTCTAAAAACTATAGACAGATACTTGCCATGGTAAAGGTCATTCGACTAGTTTGGGGCTTTGTGAGATACCGCTAACACGCTAACACCGGTACTCGACATATAAAAGTCATTAGTGTATCTGTCCGACGCCATGGTCGAGGACACTTACAATTAAAAGGTTTAAACACTGCCCCTGAGTTCTTTGAACCTCTTACAACGGTCAGTGGCAGATCGAGCGAAATCAGTAAGTTCATGATCTTACTATCTCCTTGCGTTAGCCCGATACCTTGTCGCTGTGTCATGACACTAGAGACATTGTATTAACACTCAACGAGCGGCTAGGTTTGTAACTTCTACTACCTGCCAAGCGAGCAGATTTACCTTAAACGAGCTTCATTCCATGCTCTTTTTCATGCATAAAGAAGAGCCAGAGCGTAATACAATTATGTATCCGTGAAAGGGCGTTAATTGAGCCTTTCAATGACACCTGAACCATCCTCCTATGACCACGGGTTGTCTTGCAACGATCGTGCAACACGAAGGAAAAATCCTTAAAATACGGTAATTTCCTTACATATTTCCCTGTCTAAGGGAGCAGTGGATGTGGATGAGTGTGGAGGTGGGACCAGTCGCGGTACGGGAGCCGTGCCGAACGGTCAGAGCACACCTACGCTCCTCCCACCGCTCAGACTCTCTCTCAGAGCTGATTATGTGCTCAACATCGCACTGGACTTAAGTCGGGCCCCGCTCTTTAGTCCTTGGTTCTCTTGACCGCCTTAAGTCGGGCGCCGATAGACAAGGGTTAAGGACCCTAAGTCAAGAGTACCGAAACGGAACTTCATCACCGATTAGCAAAACGGTCAGGATAGACGAGCAACTAGCCCCAGGACATGTCCTAGCTAATTATTCGCGTTAGTCCGATGAAAGTGCCCAATGTCATGCCATCGAGGAACTATCATTTAAGACCCAAAACCAGCTAATTCATCTGTATCCCAAACTACTCATCCACACGGCAGGACCACCTAAATGGCCCAACGGAGAACTAGAAGACCAGACAGCTGCTATCTCATCTCAACTCACACTCCAACTTCAAGTGCTAGTCTTAGGAGTAAATGTTGAAAATTCACACACAATAATGCACCAGTGTAATAAGGTGAACTAGCTAGATCGGGGTCGGCAACCAGCAGCTCAGGAGCCGCATGCGGCTCTTTCAGGACACTTGTGTGGCTCCAGAAGCTTCAGAAATAATCATTCTCCCTTCAAAATGAAGGCAACATATAACACACTCAAGGCAACGTTAGATTTGTTTATTCAACTTCGAAAAGATGTATAGGTATCAATCGTTATGATTTCTAGAAATGTGACACATGTCTTTCCTAAGGTTGTGAATTAAGTAACACCCCATTCTTAACATTAATCATCAATTAGAAACCCCAATGCACTTGAATAAACTGATGAAAGAATATGGTCCTCCCGGATATTGAACAATATCACTATAATTTGTTTAGTTCAGAAGTAGGGTATATTCTCTTATTTCTGAAGTACTGTACATTTCGGTTGATGAGATTTTTTTTTTTTTGTATTGCGGCTCCGACTGTACAACATTTGTTATGAAACTTTTAAAAAATGGCTTTTCTAGCTTTAAGGGTTGCTGACCACTGAGCTAGAACAACAGAGTCCCCAAATTGAGACACTGTTTAATTCACATCATTGAGACTCTAACTATTCTCCTCAGTGCGAACAAGGATTATTTCTAAGACAGAGTCCAGTCTTTTAGACTTTAATTATTGCTTAGGTTCTTATGAGAGTTCCTATATATTGTGCGAGTAAAGTAAAAGTTAGAAACAGCTAATAGACTCTTAGTTCCATTGCGGATCCTCGCCGTGCTCAGCATATTTATGTTTTAACCATTTATTCACGTATAAATATTAGTAATGCTAAACTTAGCGATTACATAAATAAAGTTGTTCATTAAATGTATGCAGTGTTATATGTTACCCTTTGTTTCTTCTGTGCATGTGTTGTGTGATTTGGACTTCTCCAGGTAAGTAGAACCTACAAAATCCAATTTAAACCTGGTAAAAACCCTGGTATAATATATATATATATATATAGTATATACAGTACAGTATGTATATACATATAAATATATACCGGTATATACATTCCATTTTCTTTCTCTCAGTCTAATGGAAACAAATCTAGGCTTACTCATGCTTGTTCTACTGCTGTCGCAACAAGAAGGAAGCATTCAAATGGTACCGACGCCTAGATCTTTCCAAGCTTTCTGGCATCTAGCCAAAAACGTCTCCAACAATTTTTCTTCCTCGTCTTTCCCTCCCCTTTTCCACTCTGATGGCACAACCATCACTTCTTCCTCTGACAAATCTGAACTTTTTTCTCAAACTTTTGCTAGAAAATCCACTTTGGATGATTCCGGTGCTATTCCTCCCTCTCCACCTTTCTTTTAGACACCACTCTCCTACTTATGCCTAATATCCTAATCACTTCTTAAGATGTACTTTCTACCCTCTCTGGGTTTAATACTAAGAAGGCATACGGTTCAGACGGTGTTCCTCCTGTTGTACTTAAAAACTGTGCTTCCGTGCTGACTCCCTGCCTAAGCAAACTCTTTTATCACTGTCTCTCCTCTAACGTCTTCCCTTCTTGCTGGAAGTTTGCTCTCATTCAACCTGTCCCAAAGAAGGGTGACCCCTCTCAACCCTCCAACTATCGTCCAGTTGTTCTCATCTCTTGTATCTCTTAAGTTTTACAACTATTCTTGCATCCAAATTTCTTAAGCATTTCTCTTCTCATAATCTACTCTCAGATCGCCAGTATGGCTTCCTTAAGTTTCGCTCTACTGGTGATCTTCTTTCATATCCTACTAACTCTTGGTCATCCTCCTTTCGGGACTTCGGTGAAACCTTTTCTATTGCACTAGACATATTGAAGGCCTTCGATAGAGTCTTTGATTTCTAAACTACCCTCCTTCGGTTTCTATCCCTCCATCTGTGCTTTTGTCTCTAATTTCCTTTCCGGCCATTCCATAGCTGCGGTTGTGGACGGCCATCGCTCACTTCCTCATCCTATTAACTCCAGTGTTCCTCAGGGCTCAGTTCTATCTCCCATTCTCTTTCTAATTTTCATAAATGATCTTCTCAACTGTTCATCCAGTCCCATCCATTCATACGCAGACGACTCTACCTTACACTACTCGATTAGTTTTCCTGAACGCCCCAGCCAGCAATCCCTTAAGGGGAGATATCCACTTGAGGGATGTTTTTCTTGACCCCCTTCTCCCTCATGTTTAGCCCCATTGCTTTTGATATTATAAGACTTTCGCCCCATTAGTTTAGCGATTTTAAGAACTTTCACCCCATATTAAGACCTTTTGTGCCATTCAGGTGTCGATTTTATCCTGGTGAGCGATAGCGAGCCTGTAATTTAAGAGGAACCGGCCTTCGGCCGGTCCTTGAGTCCTTGAAAGGGACTCAAGGGAGTAAAATTTTAAGCTTGATGGAGGTCTAGGGAACAAAGTAAATACCTCCCCTTAATCCACTGAGCCCCAGCGACGCAGGGTTTGCGTCCACAATGTATGTAACGCTAAACCCCAGCGACGCATGGTTTGCATCCTGGCCGGTCCGGTCCCAATTACTCCGGTCCTATGGCACCAAGAGGGCTCAGATTTGTATGGGAACTGTGTAAGTATCCCACGCACCCATGCCGATGGTTGAAAACTCTCAAAGTCCAACCGCGTGCGCGTGAGCGCGCAAAAACGTGATTTTTTTGGGGGAAATTGCCTTCAATTTGTTACTCTTGTAAAATCCGTTTTCGGGGGCTCTGTAGGACCATTTTTTGAGCTTTTTGATCGGTTTTTCGTGTTTTTTCCTTCATTCCTAACCCATTCGCTATTGTTTCTGGAATAACAAAAAAAAAATCAGAATCCGACGGTCCTGGGTGGTACATTTATAAATAATTAGCTGGTACTCAGCGGGTTAAACATAAACGTAATGAAGCCATGCAACACTTATCTTCTGATCTAACTACTATTTCCAATTGGGGCAGAGAAAACCTTGTTACCTTTAAATTTATGCTTCCAAAACCCAATTTCTTCATCTTACTACCCGTTCGGAACTTCCAGAGGACTATCCATTACACTTCAACAACACAAAAAACAATCCTTCATCTTCTCTCAATATTCCTGGTGTCTCCTTTTCTTCTGCTCTTACTTGGAAGGACCATATTACCAGTCTTGCTAAGGCAGCCTTCCAGAAGCTGGGTGTTCTCAACCACCTCAAGGGGTTCTTTACCCCTGCGCAGCTCCTGGCTCTGTACAGGGGCACAGTGCGTCCTTGTATTGAGCATTGTTCACATAACATGTGAGGGGAGGATCCTCTCACACCGTGCTCCTAGACAAAGTAGAAAGGAAAGCCTTTTGTATCATTAACTCCCGTCCACTCACCAACTCTCTGCAATCTCTCTCTCTCTCTTCGCCTCAATGTTACATCTCTTTCGCTATTCTATCGCTACTACAATAATCAGTGTTCCTCAGAGCTGTCACAGTGTATACCACCTCCTCTACGTAGTACCCATCTTACAACACAATCCCACCCCTACTCTGTGTAGTTTTCCAACCCAAGAGTTAAATGTTATTCTAAGTCTTTCTTCTATTCAACAGCTGAGTTCTGGAACTCTCTCCCAGAATCAGTCTTTCCCTCTTCCTATGACTTAAATTGCTTCAAACTCCGTGTGTCTAGGCGTTTTGGCTCGAACGTCCCTTGATTTTGGCCCTGTCACTCTTTCAACTCTGGGGGAGGCACTCGCTACTGGCAGTTCTGCCTTTTGTATCCCTCACTCACATAGAAGATACAAAATATATATATATATATATATATATATATATATATTGTTGCGTACCTTGATGCAGAAGTGGTTAACTTAATGAAACTAGACCTGACAGAAGATATGAAAGGTATCAGACTGCTGAAGGCCAATAGTACTTTAATTGTTAAAAGTTTGTTATGTTGTTACTAGCTTTCCTTTTAGCTGTCGGGACTAGTTATCCTTTATATCCTGATACACTTCAATTATGATTAATCATGAAACTATTACAAGTCATATATAATTATTTCAATGTTTAATATTAACCCTTGCATGGTCCGGGGGGTTGCCGTTTAGTATTCAGAAATAGAATTATCTTAATCTCATAATTACCCCTCCAAAATTAGTTTTCTGACCACAAATCGCTCAAAGACACCTGCAGAGGTTGAATTAACTAAACTAAAGGATTCTAAACACCCCTGATGGTCACAACAATTTTTAAAGTATCCCTGAAACGCCACAATGACGTTCTGATGCGCGAAGGGGTTAAGTAGGCTACTAATTATGCATAGAGCAAAGCTTTGTATTAAAGTATGGACTTTCAATTAATCTTGATTAGTATTAGTAATGAAGTATAAATATTATTAAGATACTTTTGATATATAATTAATTTAGTTAGTTAACCCTTTAAGGATTATGATTATTTACTCTTATTCTCTTTCCTTGTTATTCTGTTAATTTATTCTCATTCTTTGCTTGTTAGCCTATTATCTTATTTGCTCTTATTTTGTTCTTAATACTGCAAGACATTTAATTAATCAATATGATAGAAGATAAGGGAGTATAACAAAGTCACATATATAAAATAAATTGTATTTTACAAACAGAAATAAAGTATTTTACAACTAAACACAAATGAAAAGAATTTAACATTTAATATTCCAGGATCGTTTTGTATCCGTTTCGGTTTCACTTTCATTTGAATTAATTAAGTTTAGCTATAGTTTAGTTTAATCTTAATATAAATCTATAAACTTATTGGTACAACAATACGTAATTACTACTTGAACAATAATGTCATATCAAGTAACTTAAGTCAGCCAGAATACATAGTTCAATTAATTTCGATCACAAATCACAAATCGAATGAGGTTAAGCCTTTACAATCTGTCTTTGGTTAATTCAGTCACTAACCCAATTACACGAATATAAGATACAAGAGTCAGTGCTTACAACAAACTCAAGTTCTTTTATACAAGCCTGTTAATAGTTTTGTCTCTCCCTATGGTAGGGTTTTAACATATTAACATGGAACTCTTGCTTAGGCTTTCTCCGGTCTGGGGTAGCCACTAGAATACTAGATATTCAGTAATACTCCCCCTTTTTATTATCTTATATGGACCTCTGAACTTTGCTGATAAAGGTTGGCCAAAAAGGGGAATTAGAACTAAGACCTCGTCACCGGGCTGAAACTCCCTGACTTAGTCTCCCTCACACGGGCTCGTTTGTCATACCATACTTTCATGGTGTTTTTAGCAACTTTCAGATTCTGGGCTGCAAACTCGCACGATGACCTCAGCCGGGTTTTGAACTCTGCCACATATTTGAGGAGATTTTGGTTGCCTTCCTGGCTAACTAGGCTATCTTGTAACAACTGCAAAGGGCCACATACCTGGTGACCGGAAACTAGTTCATTTGGTGAGAAGCCCAGAGATTCAGTCGGAACTTCACGGGTGGCAAACAAAAGAAAGGGTACCCCCTTATCCCAATCACCTCCAGTTTCTTCACAATATTTTCCTGAAAGGGGAGTGTCCGCCATGTATTTAAAAATGGTCCGATCATTTTTATACAGGTAATAGATACCACTTCTAGGAACAACATATTCAAAAATGAATAAAATCGGACCAATAGTGTTTTCGTTACCTCGGATTTTCGCATTTTTTGCAAATTTTAAAACCGTTAAAAAAAAAAATATTTTTGGTCCAATTTTAATAAGTAGGATATCATTGGAAAGAGGAGAAAATGGAATATACATTTGTGACAGATTTTTGATACACACTATATAGTTTTGCCTCTTTTTTTTTTTTTTTTTTTTTTTTTTTTTTTTTTTTTTTTTTTAAGGTTTGAAAGGTTCCAAGCCTCCTGTCAAAACATTTATTGGTGTATCAACAATCTGTCACACATTTATATTGCATATTTTCTCCTTTTTCCAATGATATCTTATTAAAATTGGACTAAAAATAAAAAAGTTTTATGAAAAAATGTTCGAGTAACTATGGTTTTGAGAAAAAGTCGAGAAACTAAATTTACCCATTACCCAACGATTCCTCACTCAAATTACATTTTATTGCAACTGTTTGCTCTTGATTGATTTGATACATGCTCTGGCACTGAAATCCAGTGCATTTTACTAAGTCTAAGTGAATAATATGCCACCTGGACCCCCAAAAGGTATTTTATTAATTTGGCGCCAATGGCGTCATGAACCGCGCACCTCATTTATGCCAAGTTAGGCCATTTTCGATTACTCTAGGTTGTGCTAGGGATGGTTTAGATGGGTTAGATCTGTTTAGTGTTGAATATATAATATGTTTGTGCATGTCTTGGCATCTGGATGCTGATGATGGCTTGGATGATGATGATGATGGCTTAGAAGCCTTAGATGATGAGGTCTAAGGACTCACCCTCACTCTCCCAGGCTCAGTTGAGGTGCCAGATACCTCTGTTGACTGTAATTTGTCTATATTTGTGCATAATAACGCGATTGTATTGGTTACTATCGTTCATACCACGATACCACACATACGTCGTAAGTGTGTGTGTGGGGGGGGGGGGGGGGGGCCCTGTATTTAGGGTATTTTTTATTTTAAGAGTCTACAACTTTGCCTAATCACTCCTACAGTGTTCCCATCACTGCTGCAATAAAAACTCAATTTCAGATTTTCCAATCCACACCAGTTTGGGCCATGGCGGAACGATCCCCTTAACATGGCTTTCAAAGTTTGATGATACCGTTCGAGGACCCCTTGACTCTCTGGGTGGTATGGGCTTGACTTTACATGCTCGATACCCAATTCCTTCAGGGACTGCTGAAATATGTTAGAAGTGTAATTAGTTCCTTGATCACTTTGCATCTCATTTAAAGAATGATTTTGTTAAAGCAAATGAGAGGAGTGGACATAATACAAGAAACAGGATGTTTAATTTTAAGGTCCCGAGAATCCAAGGACAGGGTAAGCAAACATTCTTCTTCACTGCCATCAAAGACTGGAACGACCTACCCCAGTCAGTCCGTGAAAAGAGAACACTGTATTCCTTCAGACGTAGCCTGAAGGAACACCTGAACCGGACAGCTGCGAGAAGGGAGCACCAAGCTTATGTCTACTACTAAATACGGCATAAGAGATAGACAAACCAAACTGAAATGATTACTGATTACGGATTACTGATATTTACTATAGGATGTAAGGTATCTTAAAATAACCCCCTAGAAATACTTTCTCTAAAGTATCTATTTCTTCATCCTCCCCATTTCCCCAGCTAACCTAATGGAAATACGCCTAACGGCCTTATTGGGCTATCCTTAGTTGGAATTATGCAAGGCTGGTACATGTCATATTTGTAACATACTATGTGGTACCAACTCTGTAAATTGCTAACTGAATAAATATTATTATTATTATTATTATTATTATTATGGGGGAAACCCATTCTGGGTGACGAATTTGAGTAGTTCCTTTATGACAGTTTGGGCTGAAGTATTACGTAGAGGTATAGCCTCTGGGTAGCGAGTGCGGCTGCGAGTTGCGATGTCTATTACAGTCAACAAATAAATGTGTTCCTGGGATGTCTTTGGCAATGGGCCAACTATATCTACTACCACTCGAGTGAAAGGGTTCTCGAACACCGGCAAGGGCACCAGAGGATTTGCAGGTACTTTTTGGTTAGGCTTTTCTGTCATCTGGCAGGTGTGACACACTTTACAGAGCTCCACTACATCTGCATGCATTCCTGGCCAGTGAAAGTGGGCTCTAATACGATCTAAGGTTTTTCTCACACCTAAGTGCCCTGCTATGGGCCATTTCTAGTATATCTTTACGACAAGGTTTAGGAACGACTACCTAATGCACGTCCCATGCCCCGTCACCAATAGGTTTGTGTGGCTGTCTCCACCTACGCCATAAGACTCCTTTCTTCATGTAAAAACATTCAGCCCTCTCCTTCTCACTCTCCTCTTCACTAACGGCACTGGCAGCTAATTCCTTACACTCCCTGTAACTCTACCAGGCCACTAGGACAATTAGGAGGGGATTCATGGTTATCATTAGGCTCAAGATTAGCCATAAAAGTATCAGACAGATCTACTACAGTCTCAACATCAGGCGCAGTTTGAGCATAATTCACCACTCGTTCATCCCTTTCATCTACTTTCACAGTTAGAACATTTCTATCAGAGAGAACTGCTACTTGAGCCATAGACCGAGTGACAGCACACACAGGGAAAACCTTTGGCATCTCCTTTTCAAGCTCACCAGTCAGCGGCTCGTCAACAGGGGAGTGACAAAACTGAGTCTGGTCGGACCCTCTCACCAGCCACATCATTCCCCAAAAGGAGGGCTACCTCGGGCACAGGGATATCCTGAGGCCTACACAAGGCTATGCAGGCTTCACCCTTTAACAAATCACACTCAATCTCTCCATTCACCAAGTAAGCAGTACTGGCAGTAATTACTGTAATTACTGTAAGCAGTAATTACTGGTTTGCCAGTTGGGCATTCATAATAAGGATTCACCAAGAGGGTGCTAGTAGAGCCAGTATCTTTCAAAATATTTACTTCATGTACACAACCATTCAGTTTCACATTGCCAGGTGAAATAAAGGGACGGTAACTGTCCTGGACTGATGGGGATACTATTACAGGTTTAACTCGTGCGGGTTGTACCACATGCTACCACACCATTTCCTGTCTGATTTACGTTAGTAGCTAGGTACACCTGCGGTCGGGAGTCCTGCATCACTGACACATTTGGGTGGTTTTGAGATTCAGACACAATGGCTACTGTCTGCCGCTGTCTCTCTTCTCTCTCCTTGGCCCAACAATGATATGCTAAGTGGCCTCTCTTGCCACAATAAGGACACACTTTCTGGGATGCATTCCCCTTTTGAGCATAATTATTATTAGTTTGGGCCCCACCTCTGTTACGATTGCAAGGAGTCGCATTTTTAGTTTGGAGAGTATTATTAGTTTGGCTAGCTTGGCGAGACGTTACAGGCTTTTTAGAGTGACTGGATTTGTCAGATTTGTGATAAGAGGACTTAGAATTATCATAGGGCTTCTTCCCACAGTATTCTTTATTGAGCACATATCAGCCATATCTGCAGCTTCGGCAAGATTGTCTACCTTTTTCCCTATCAAATGATAGGCAACAGATGAATCTATTTACCATAGAAAGTTCTCAAGCAAGATTAACTCCTTCAGACCCTAGAAATCAGTGACATGTTTACTTTTAGTCCAATTATGTCTTCCGGAAAGTTTGCCTATAAGCTTCATGCTGTAGTTGGAAAGTTTTTAAGATAGCTGCTTTGAGACTGTCATAGTCTTGCCGAACCTCAGACTCTACCGACACATAAGTAGCACGAGCCTGTCCTGTACGGTTTGTAACATAAAAGACCATTGATCTTTCATCCACCTCATTCTCGCAGCAACCTCCTCGAACAAAACAAAAAAGTCCTGAACATTATCCTCTGAGAATGGGGGAATCACACTGGTCATTGTTAATCCTGGAGGGAAAGCAATCAAAGAAGCATTAGTGTTATCTTGAGACATTAATTGGGCCATGCGGTACTGATGATCTAGCTGGGCAGCATTTATTCTAGCTAGCTCTAAGTACTGTTCAGGGGTAAATCAGCTGGTAAATGTTCACCAAAATTATGATATTCATGGTGCACAGTATCACTGGGTCCACCACCAGTTGCTCCGTTACACTCACCGCTCTCAGTTTCGTGGATCACAAACAGTTCTGATTTTATGGACTGTGCCATTTCTGGTTTTGTCCTGTCCGAGTCAGTCAACTGCAGATATGAGGCGAGCACTTTTAGTTCGTCTTTTGACAGGAGGTCAATATCAATGGCTGTGGGTTTCGACTATGAAATTCTGAGCATCTTCGTTATTTATTAATACAGGCATGATGAATTCAGATTATTTAAGCAGTGAAACTTTACAAAACGAATCCTGGCAAGGTCGCCAGTCTCCTGATACGTATCTTGATTCAGAAGTGGTTAACTTAATGAAACTAGACCTAACAGAGAGGATATGAAAGGTATCAGACAACCGAAGGCCAATAGAACTTAAATTGTTAAAAGTTTATGTTGTTACTTGCTTTCCTTTTAGCTGTTGGGACTAGTCATCCTTTATATCCTGATACACTTCAATTATGATTAATCATGAAACTACTAAAAGTCATATAGAATTATTTCAATGTTTAATATTAAGTAGGCTACTAATTACGAATATAGAAAATCTTTGTATTAAAGTAAGGACTTTCAATTAATCTTGATTAGTATTAGTAATGAAGTATAAATATTATTAACTATTTCACGCTTTTATGACGCAGAGGTTGCCAGATTAGCATTAAGAAATAGAATTCTCTCACTCTTATAATTACCTCTCCAAAATTAGTTTTCTGCCCACAGGTAACTCAAAGACAACTGCAGAGGTTGAAGTAACTAAACTAAAGGTTTCTAAATATCCCCGATCGTAACAAAGGCTTTAAAGTATCCCCAATAGGCTCAACATCGCGTCATATGCGTGAAAGTCTTAATATACTTTTGATATATAATTAATTCAGTTAGGTAACCCTCTAAGGATTATTATCTTATTTACTCCTATTTTGTTCTTATTACTACAAGACATTTAATTAATCAATATGATAGAACTAACTCAAGTTCTTTTATACAAGCCTGTTAATAGTTTTGTCTCTCCCATGCTGCTGTTCTCCAACTAAGAATACGAATGATTTTAACTCTCAAATATCAGGCTATTTATCACATTCTCTCTCCACGCTAGTCCAATCAGGGCTTGATTCAGGAGTCACGTCATCAGGTCCGAGGTGCCGCTACGAATAGGCGGGCAAGCAGGTTGCGTCGTCCAATAACCAGGCGAGGGGCAGATTCGCGGGCCAATTCGGTGCTCGATAGTTGGAGGTAGTAGGAGGGGGGGAACTGCTCATTGCGTCACCTCCGCCCTGCTTGCACGCTCTCCTCAGTCACGTAGGTAGGTGGCAGGCAGAAAGAAAGAAGGAGGGAAGGCCTCGTTGTCCCTGCACAGTCACGGATCATATTTTGGTGTCACCAGATGTAATAATATATATATATATATATATATACTGTATGTGTATATGTATTTGTGTGTATATACAGTATATTGTATGTGTTTATGTATTTTCTTTCTATGTGTATGAAGGACACAAAACGCGAAGCTACCCGTAACAAGTGTCTCTCCAAAGTTGAAAACGTAACAGAGAGCCAAAATTCAAGGTATATTAGAGTCAAAATGTCTGAACATCCAGAGTTTGAAGCAGTTTAAGTCATAGGAAGAGGAAAAGACAGATCAAGGGAGAAAATTCCAAAGCTTACTTGTTAATTAACAAACAATTGATTGAGAAAATTGGCACAGTTTTGGCTTAGAGAGTTGGACAGAATGGAAGTGGGTCTGCGTTGAAAGGCGGGTGCCCCTCACTCTCCGCAAGGGAGGATGTGTAATTATTTTTTTAAAGAGATAATAATTAGAGGAAGGAAAAACAAAGACAAATACAAAAGGTCCTTGTGTCTAAAGACATCCTCCATTCATAACAAATTTGTGCTGAGCCCATTACAGTTTCTTTTGGTCTTGGAGGCTCTGTCAAGGGACTTGTCAACAAGACTCCCATGGGAGTGCAGATGACCTAGTTCTTATCTCAAATAGTGCGCAGGAAGGAGGGGCAAAGTTTAAAAGATGGAGGGAGGGTATGGCAAACAAGTGTCTAGGAGTTAACATAGATAAAACAAACGTCAAGATTAGTGGAGTAGGGCGCGTAACTATGGAAAGAAGCGGCGACTATCCATGCGCAGTATGTGGGAAGGGGGTGGGAAGTAACTCAATTCAATGTTGCATCTGTACTGACTGGGTACACAAGAGATGTAGTGGGGCTAGAGGACCTTTGACGATAATCATAGACGTTGAATGTGCTGTGTGCAAGGGAGAACTTGTGTTAAATGACCCGCCTATTAGTGTTGATTTCGACAGGGTAGCGCTGGAGTGTTTGAATATACTCTGCTATTTGGGCGATACGGTTTCCACCAGAGGTGGCGCTGAAGCTGGCTCCATTGCTTCAGAAGTGGCTGGTTGAAGTTTAGAGAGCTGTTGCCTCTCCTGACCAAGAGAGGGCTCCCACTTCACCGTAAAGGGAAGGTGTATACCTCGTGTGTTAGGAGTGCGATGACCTATGCCTCGGAGACATGGCCGGATAAAGTGGAGGATATCAATAGAATGGAAAGGAATGAGAAGGGAATGGTGAGATGGATATGCGAGGTTAATTTCATATATCAGGGACGGAGTATCGAGTGAGGAATTAAGAAGGCATCTGGGCATTGAGTGTGTCAGTGAAATGGTGCGCAAGAACCGACTTGGCTGGTTTGGACACGTGGAGAGAATGGATGATCAGTGCTGTGTGAAGAAATGCCGGACTGTGAACTTTGGGAGTCCTAGAATCACATGGTACTTCGGTCCGATCTCAAAATAAAGAACCTGATAACAGAGGCACCCTCTGACAGGGTCGCCTGGAAAACGGCCATTTAGCATGTGAGACTGTAACCACATTCTCTGTGAACAAAACTGTCTTTAAACTTGTATGTATGCCAAACAAATGACATGAATCATATTAAAATCTCCAATCTAATTAATTGAAGTTAGAAAGGATCCATAAAGGCCTCAATGCATCAGATAGAGTTACTGATAGTGGATATATTAACCAATTTTAGTATAGGCATTCGTGCACACAGACCCTATGTGTGTGAGGGGGAGTGTGCACATGTAAGTTTGAGTGGCGAAGCTGCAGTTAAAGTTGACCTGGCTGCCTCCAACAAGTCCACCCCTTCTGTTGCCCTGGTAGCTGTGTGGGTCGGGAAGTTAAAGTTGACCTGGCTGCCTCCAACAAGTCCACCCCTTCTGTTGCCCTGGTAGCTGTGTGGGTCGGGAAGTTAAAGTTGACCTGGCTGCCTCCAACAAATCCACCCCTTCTGTTGCCCTGGTAGCTGTGGGGGACGGAAAGTGATAGGGGGAAGCTGTCGGAGGTACTATAGGCTATACACTATAAGTAGGCCAGATATCTTAGGCCTTAATCTCTGTAACTCAGAGAGGGCTAGAACCAATTGGTTGTAAATTACAACACCTATTCCCTAGCTGAGTCTGTCCAAATGGTAGAAATATTAGCTCTTTAATCTAGTCCTTTTTGAGCTATAGAGGTAGATGGTCAAGAATTTTGGCCTAATTATAATGAATAAACTATATATGAGGTGAGTGTTTAAATATCGTATAGTTATAATTTCCATATGGGTGGAAATTCACAATCTCCTGATTACGTATATGAATAAATTATGCCCATATACTAGAAACCATTTTCTATAACATCGGCATATTGTCTTTAGTGTTTATTTTGTAGGAGGTAATGTAGCCATATTTAATATATCATATAATAAAACTGTGATTCATTGTTGGAAGATATTACAACCAAAGATTGAAGCTCTGGGAGGTACTGCTATTGTAATTAATTATATCTTCATTATTATTTAAGATACCAGCCCTCGTTATTAGATGTGGAGGAGTGAGAGCTGCGCAAACTATACTGTGTGTATGGGTGTCTTAAACTGCTAAAGGGAGAGGTATTTGAGCGAGTAGTCGAATTAGGTTTTCACACATTTATTTTATTTACGGTGATTAGAGCTATAAAGCATAAGAGTCCCAACAAGACATAATAACAAATATCAGGCAGTTTATTTACCTGGGGTTCACCTTAACCCGGGAGCTGCAGGAAGACTCTTAAGAGGCTCTACTGGGCGAATGCAGCAAGACTCTTAAGATCCAAAGCCTAAAAAAATAACTTTTAAAACACCCCAGTGGCACTCAAAACAAAGCAATATATTTTTAGGTGAGATCATTTCCCTCCATTACTTGTTACCACTCCTACACATGTGTCCCCCCCCCCTTTCCCCTCCTCCCCCTCTTCCCCCCACCCCCCCCCTCCTCAATTATCAGGTATTTTCTCAATTATTCCCGATATTTATAGAGTATTTTCATGCGAGAGCGGGTGGGAGAGAGAGGGGTGGTGGAGGAGTGTATCTCCAACCATCCAAGCCAGTCTGAAAGGTCCCCTGTCTCTCAGTACCGTCTGAGACAAGAGAGAGGGAGGGTGTTTGTCTCTCACCGCTCAAGGTCAGATTACAACCGCGGGGCTAAAATATACGATTTTCACCAGTCAATTCTCCCTACCAATAAATGCTGTGACGTCTACCAGCGTTGGCAGAATCGCCTCTCGTTGGCCACTAGCGCTCGCCAGGGACATCTAAATGGGCTACAGTTATCAGAAAATGTTGTTCTTTCTTTCCTAGTAATCGCATTGTCACAGACAGTCCAGTGGTGGTCTTTGTTTTCGTCTGTGACAACGGGTTATACTTTATATCAACAGTAGTGATAATTGTACCAGCGTGTGAATGAGAAAGACTTTCAGAGCGAGGAGGTAGTGAGTGTCTGTATGTAGGTGCATTCCTGCCTCTCGCTCGCCATTGGGCGGCGTGTTTGGCTGTGTCCTGTGGCGCCTGCTGTCTTGTGACGTCTCGGCCCGTGATTGGCCGACCATCGCGCCTTTGCGGGCTCCTGTGTAACTTACCTCCTCCATGAGGGTCCCCAGGAGCTGTCCTCGTCAGGACAGGCTTGGCGCGCGTGCTTCTAACATTCCTTGGCATACTCTCTCCCGATCACCACCTTTATCACTGTTTCTCTCACTCTATTCTCTCTTTCCATACTCTAACCTTTATTAACTGCACAACACTCCCCTTGGGTTCTGCATACGGTTTTCATAGCCGGCCCATTGTATTGCATGCTCCGTCCTCAGAGATATTTACATGTATTTAGAATAGGTTTGAGGGTTCTTAGTTAGTATAGGTTAAGAACTTTGTGTGTCTCCATTATTGATTTAGTGTTTCTGCTCTTTTATTTAATGCTAGACTGGGATAAGGTAATTGTAGTCGTTGTCTCCGATGTGTGTACGGTTTGCTTATAACTACACGACTTCGACCGGTCCTGTGGTTGTTGTTGTTGTTGTTCCCCAGGCTGCCTGGCCGAACAGCCCCAAGGTCCTGAGCAAGGCCAAGGCCATAGAGCGCCCCCACAAAACCCTCCCTGCTTATCACTAACAAAGCCCGGGTGACCGAAGCCACTCTAAGGCAGGGAGCTGAGGAGGGCGCGGAAACACCCGGGAAACCAAAGCCCCACCCAAGGCCCTGTGCCCCTCAGCAATTATGAAGGGAAAGTTGAGGGGCAAGGGAAAATTGTGACGCTTTGGTTCCCAATCTGCCAACTTTTAGGTTGGCAGTAGGGAGGTCGATCCACGGAAAAGACGCCGTCACTTGAGATCTAGAAGATATATAAGTAAGAGGAACAGTCAGTGGAACAGTGTGCGAAAAACGGAATTTGAAGGTAAATACGGGGAAGAGCAAGGTTATGGTCTTCGAAAGGGGTGAAGTCACAGAGTGTGAGGTGAAGCTGAACGGTCAGGCTATGGAGATCGTCAACTCTTTTAAGTATCTGGGCAGTGTGTTGAGTAAATATGGGACTATGGATGAAGAGGTGCGGGAGAGGGTACAACAGGGGAAGAGGGTTGTAGGAACGCTAAAAGCAGTAACAAGAAATAGGGTGGTCAGTATGGAAGTGAAGAAGTCCTTGCATGACAGTGTGGTAATCCCGACACTGACTTACGGAAGCGAAGCATGGACGTTGGTTGAGAGACTCAGACCAAGAGTGAGAGCAGTGGAAATGAATTACTTAAGGAGTGCGTGCGGAGTTACATGGAGGGATAGAAAGACTAATGAGGAAGTAAGAAGGAGGTGTGGTGTGGAGGTAGATGTGCTGGAAAGTGTGAAAAGGAACAACTTGAGATGGTTCGGCCATATGGAACGTATGGAAAGCGAGAGAATGACTAAGAGGGTGTACGAGAGCGAGGTGGAGGGACAGAGGGGGAGAGGTAGACCGAATATGAAGTGGAAGGATGGAGTGAGGAACTACATGAACGAAGGCGGTGCTGGTTGGGGGGAGGGGCGTCGACTGACTGGGGACAGAGGTGCATGGGGGCGGTTCGTTCGTGGCCACCCCTTCGGGGATCACGGCGTCAGGCAATAGATAGATAGATAGAACAGTCAGAGTAAGCTATGGGTATGGCAGAGATCACTCAGCTCTCACTCTGATAGACCAGCCCATCACCACATGACTAGAACCCAATCCTCTCGGCATCAGCTAGGAAAGGCCCTAGAAAGCTGCCTTTGGCGGAGGGATAGCTCCCCTATTTCAACTCCTTTCGGAGTTGGGCACCCGCCCAATGTGGTAGCCTGGGTTGTCTTTTCGGTTGCGTCCTTTGCGAGTACAGCATTGTGTTGACTGAGGGTTTTGGCCTGTACCAGTTCCACACTTTGCTGCCTCTTTGCTTGTCTTTAGAGGGTCGCCAGGATAGAACCAGATACTTGTGATCTGGATCTATCAAGAGAGGCCCCTAGTCAATTAACGTAACTTAAAGGATGCAGTCTTAAGGACATCGCTAGGCTACGAGCCTGTCTTGCTCAACCCCAGTTCCTTACCTAGAGTGTCCCAGCTAGACATTATTAATCGAGTAGACACTTGTTAGTATTTAATATAAGCTCTTTGATATGTGCACATTATTATTCACAGCATTTATTAGTCTAGGTTGTTGCTGAGCCGCACAACCATAGCAGACTGTTTCGTTGATGAGGAAGTACTTCTTTTAGTGTCGAGCATTGCTACCGTTGCGCATTTATAGTATTCTCGTGTCAGTTAACATTATATGTCCTATCTTTTAGTGTATTCGATTTACACGTGTGGTGTCCTGCCTCCTGCCTTTATATAGTTCTAAGTACGAGCATTTTATGAGCATCAGACTTTCTTCAGAAGTTTCCAGGTCTATGCTGTAGGACTATACTTCACTTTCTTTCAGATAGGAGTGAAGAGTTTATTGTTGTTTACAGTAACTGTATTGAAGCATCTTTTAATTGTATTAAATCTTGCAGTGATTTAATAATATTGATCTTTCCATAGATTCCTTTTTATGAATTTTAACGTAACTTGCATCTTGTTTGTTATCAGGCTATACCAGTGCAGGTTAGCCTGAGGTAGAGTACATTTATGCCCAGTTAAGGATACCCCGCTATCGCAGATTAACCCTGGAGGGTATAGGTGTTTTTGTTCGCCGGCATCTAAGTTCGAGGGTTTGGTTCTAGCGTACCGTTGTTGCATAGTGCCCTATTACTAGTCCAATCATTGAGTGCCCTTGTTTTACTCGTAGTCCCGGTCGTAACAATGCCTACAGTGGCCGATAGAGGCACTGAACGCAAGGTTTACCGCGGTGCATTGTGGGAAATGGGCGACATCGCGGAGCTATCCACCCTCCCTCTCCTTCAACAATTCTATAATATATGCAGTTAGTCGAAATGTCTGTAGGTGACACGTACTTTGGTCTATGCATACTTTTGTTTTATATATTTTAAAATCACCCATTTTCATAAATAATGTATATTTACAATACAAAGTTAGCAGGTATTTTCCTGCCAATTTTGTTATGATAATTAATCAGCTTATAATTATGTTTGTAGTCATTATCAGCTGCATATGGACTTTCTCTTTATTACTATAATATAAGCACTTAGTGTAGTCATATACTGTATAATAAAAACGTGTAGAATCACACAAAAATTGTGAAAAACTGTGCATATCCTAGGTGTTGGGTATAGTGATGTCTACAGTCGTAGCTCTGGCGCTAGTTCAGAAGCATCCACCAGAGGTCTCAAAGGAATTGTTGGTAGGGAGAATTGCTGTTACCACTAGTTTTATTGCTTTCCCATGTTCATATGTTCATATTAAAATTAAAATAGGCGCATATGGTTAAGTATTAATTATATATATGGTAAATTAACGATTTTAGTGAGGAATGAATCAGAATACCTTCGCATGGCGGGCACTTTCAAATACCATAGCTGCGCAGTTAAAAGGTTAAGGAGGTTACCCGTAGCAAGGTCAAATGGTAGCAATTAGGTATTCACTTTAGTTTATATATCTGTACAAATCAGAACTAGGACAATAATATATACACGACAAACAGAATTAGACAAATAAGATATATGTTAAATAATCAAGTATGATGCTCGTGTGTGGTTAGAATGAACGGGGGTTTCTAGCTGGACTCGAAGAAGATACCAGGTAAGGCAGAGTTTAGCTATCTATGAGTAGGCAGTGGCTAGATAACTGAGCGGTCATTCCGGCATGTGACAATCTACTCATAGGATGGCGATATTAACCCCCTCAGACTGAAATAGTTAACTTACTGACGAGGAGGCGCACCGCACGGTATTATCCCCACAACAGTCAAAATCTCACTGAGGGACCGTTAGAAGTCGGAGGAACTTGGTGTTGCCACCATGCGACAGATTCTGATCTAACTTACCGAGGCCTAAATGATGCTAGAGCGTCATATAACTTATTAGAGAGATATTAAGATAGGTTTATATGACGCACTAGCGTCATATGAGTATTTTGGCAAAACCGTCATATGACGCGATCGCGTCATATGAGTCGGAGGGGGTTAATCCTGATAGCGTACTGAAGCTTTGACTTAGAATTACGACTAATCGAATACAAGTTACGTTAAGAGAGGGCCTGATAGACAGACCACGGATAATCTCAGCAGTGAGGCTGATCGAGATAAGAAAGTACTTTTACGTCCAACAACGAATGGCTTCGGCAGTGAAACTGACCGAGGGACCAGGAGATATTGAATACTCCTTATTTTCTACCACACTGAGACTTTGGGCTTTGGAGCACCTAGGGAGGTCATTGACACTCAGCTCAGGAGGAAGGGTGAGATACCTTTCTTAACATGGTTTGAGTACATGTTCACTCCTTACATCTTCCTAGGCCTGGGTTGGATACGTGGAAAAAGGGCGCCCTTGGCCCTCCCTAGCATTGACATAGGTCCTTGTCGTTCTGGTGATGGGGGGAGGGGGGATAACAATGGTAGGGCCTTCAGTAATTGTTTACGTATCCCCTCCCACGTCCACTCTCCAGGTGATGCTCCTTCCTGATTGGCGGGGTTGACCTGGCCGTCGGCCAACCCTGGGTCGGCTGGTGGTGGTGATTTCACTCCTTTATATATGGGGCCGTGTGACTGCCCGCTGGTACTCCAAGAAGTAGTTCCTGATAGGTGTTGGTGGGGGGTTGGTACACCTCTCTTCGGGGGGACTTTTATATATTTACCCCATTCTGCTTGAGAGAGAACGGTTGAAGGACGGGCTTCGTTATTATGTGGCCCCAATGGTCGACAATGCCTCTGGTGATTCTGGTGCCGTACAGGGTTGGATTTGGGTAGAGTCTGTCGTCGGTGCCCTTGGTTGTAGGTGTGTGTCCGGCTCTGGTGTGGAGGTCAGCTGGGGGCACCCTGGTATTTCCCGAGGTCTGTGTGTGGCTGGTTACAGTGGGCGGCTTCATTTTACCTCGGTATAACATCACCCCCACCCCCTCCTGTGCAAAAGTCACAACCTCGTGGCTGGAGAAGGAACTTCTTCTCTGAAGCCGTGATGGCGAAGGGCTGCAGGTGTTGAAGGAAGTAGTACCAGTGGCGGGTGAAGTCGTTACATGGTGACGATGGTGAGCACTGTGGACTGGCTGGTAGATATTAGCATCTCCAGTAGTTAATCTGGACGACTCAGGTGGCATTTCCTTTCCTCTACTGAGGTCCACAAAACAAAATGGATCAGCATGTTTGGGACTTCTGAGGCACCTCTAGGTGTGCTCGGTGTGGTATGGTGCAGGTAACTGGTGACCTCTGACCTGTGTGGGTCCCTTTTATCAATCACTGCGGACAGTTAATCCCCCTAATCTGTCTAGGGGGTGGGAGACTGCCCGAGCGAGTGATTGTGTTAGTTGTGAGCATCTTAGGAGGTTGTAGTGGGGTTGTGGTGTTGAAGGTGGGAATGAAAGAGGTCTGAATGGGTTTGGTGTTGCAAGGTGTATTATGTGACAACAGTTTGAAGGTCATGGGTGGTAGGGTTAGGAAGAGGGGCGGATTTGGTGGGTTTTGTGGATATATTGTTTGATTCTTGGGAAGGTTATTGGTGGGTTGTGAGGTTGTTGGAGTTTGTACTGTCAGGTAGTAGTGTGGGATGTCTGTGGTGGGTTGGAGAAGGTGTGGATGTGATAGGTGATTTAGGGGGTGGGATTAAGAAGGATGGAGGTTTTTGGGGTGGGGGTCTGTGAGGAAGATCTTGGATAGTAGGGAGAGTATGTGGATGGAGAGGGTGGGGTTGGTTAGTGGCGTGGGGTGGGGGTGTTTGAGGTTTGGCGGGTGATGGTGGGTTGTGTTGTGGAGTGCGGGGTCGTGCCCCTGGATGTCTTTCAATGGGGGGAGGTTGAGGGGTTGGGGGTTATGGTGATGGTGTGCGTCTAGGGAAAGGTGGGGGAATTGGGGGTTGTGGTGGTTGGAGTGGGAATTGGAATTGATGGGGGTAAGGTGGAAATTGGTAGGGAGGTGTGTTCGGTGTGTATGAGGGAGGGGGTGGCGCGGGTATCCCGGCCGAGTTGAATGTGGGTGGTGTGAGTGTTTTTTCTCTTGTGTCGCTAATGAGTACCTTTCTAACATGGCAATTCCGAAATATTCTAGTCTCTCCTTGGTAGTTGATGACTACTTGATACGTATTTGGGATTTTATTTATATTAATGGGCCAATGAATTTAGGTTGGAGCTTATTTTGACAGGGTATATTTGCCACCATGACGTTGTCGCCAATTTTGAAGGGCTTTCTCGCGTTTTGTTCGTCTTGGAAAGCTATCAACCATTACAATCTCGCTTGTCGGGAATAGGGTAATGATCCCGACAGTTTTAGGTCCAATAGGACATTTGAATTTGGCGGTATCGTATCGCATGTACGATTTCGGCTGTAGTTTATTCTTAAGTATAGGTTAAATATTAACTGTAATGTATAAATATCTACATCAGCTCTAGATGTATCATGAAACCAAGTTATGGGTTATAATTATTATGAGCCGGCAGCCATATGTAATTTCGCGAAGCGATCGGACGCCGGCCCTTTAGTCTCTCAATCAACACCATACAGCCAACATCTTCCCCCCCCGGCTCTGACTCAACCCACAGTTTACCATGTGCTACAAATATTAATCTATAACAACAGTCCTACATCACCAGTCCTCTAAGCTAAGTTCATTGTATCGATATTGTATTATGTGAACATTCCTACATGTCATGCAATTGAATTAGCCGTGTGTGGGGGACTGGATTACACCCATCGACTACGTCGTTGGTAATTATATTATAACTATTTGTTGGGTTATTTCATGTACCAGTGATATGCAATTTAACCTCTTTATCTAAATTCCCGACAAATAATGGTCCTTCGAACCGGATTTTGTATTGAGGGTGTTTAGTGCCATCGTCTCTGGGGTAGTCCCGCAGGAGCTAGCGGCTAAGGTCAAGGAGTTGACCTTTGAAATTGAGGCATCCACGAATGGTCACTGCCTTGTATTGGGGTTGGAGCAGAGGGCGTCTCCTCGGGGTATACCGGCAAGTGAGTACCACAAGGTTAAGAACTCGGTCAATGCTCTCCTCAAGAGGAAACATAAGCACCTTGGTGGTCGATTCTCCCCATATAGTTTCGGGAGCCAGTATATGTCCGAGGACGGCGTCCACCTCACCAATGAAGGCAGCGATCGTTTGTTGGCCCAGGTCATTAAGATGGTAAGGGACTATCTTGCGTCGCAGTAGTCGGTCTCCTCATAGATAGCCCCAGTGTACTTTATGTTGTTGTCTAGTTAGATAATTTCCTTTCGATAGTTTATGTTAAAGGGGATGTAAGTATTATGTAATTCTTTTTGAGTAAAATTCTTAAGTAATGGGGGTTTGCCGCTGTTGATTCCTAAGCGACCTCATTGTAGTTTAAGTTGCTGAAAATTAGACCTTAACGATGACAGATTTAAAGAAACTTAAGATTCTTAGGGGAGGGATGAAGGGAAGTTTAAATAGGAGTTTAAGAGATCTTGATGAATTTTTATTAAGTGCCACAGCTGATCAGATTAAGGGTAAATTCGCTACTGTTACTAAATCGCTAGCCACTTACGATAATTATGCTCAGCAGGTATATGGTTTATTGACAATTACTGACGATGTGGAAGAAGAAATGTCGGCAGATCTTGAGTACTTTGAGGACGTTAATACAGCCTTAGCCAGACTATCTTCCACACAAGAATCAACCCCTGTTAAGGATACCGGTACACCAAAGGCGACTGGTTTTAACCTGCCGAAACTTACTTTGCCTACCTTTTCCGGGGATTCGGCTACCTGGACTGGATTTTGGGATTGTGTATTGTAGTTTATTCTTAAGTATAGGTTAAATATTAACTGTAATGTATAAATATCTACATCAGCTCTAGATGTATCATGAAACCAAATTATAGGTTATAATTATTATGAGCCGGCAGCCATATGTAATTTCGCGAAGCGATCGGACGCCGGCCCTTTAGTCTCTCAATCAACACCATACAGCCAACATCTCCCCCCCCCCCCCCCCGGCTCTGACTCAACCCACAGTTCACCATGTGCTACAAATATTAATCTATAACAACAGTCCTACATCACCAGTCCTCTAAGCTAAGTTCATTGTATCGATATTGTATTATGTGAACATTCCTACATGTCATGCAATTGAATTAGCCGTGTATGGGGGACTGGATTACACCCATCGACTACGTCGTTGGTAATTATATTATAACTATTTGTTGGGTTATTTCATGTACCAGTGATATGCAATTTAACCTCTTTATCTAAATTCCCGTGCAAATTATTATAAATTATATGTGCAACGGTGGGGTGAGCGTCTGCGGTGGCTGAGGGGTAGTGGATCAAGTGGTGAAGGGGGAGTAAGACAGGCGCAACCCCGAATACCTTTTCGTGAGGTGATATGCCGTCTTCTTTTGGGGTTGAATTTAACTGGATCATTCTCAGTTGACTAGCCAGTCCCTTGACTGACTGGTAAGGAGTCTTGGACGTATTAGGTTATTAATGCCCCTGTGACTTCTTTCGCAGACAGCATTGCCCTTAGGCCAGTAAGGGGACTAATCTGAAATTGAGTAACCCATCATTTTTGACAGGGCTTCCCAGATTTGGCCAGAAAATTCCAGCGTGTTGTCTGTGTGTAAGGCCTGAGGTAGGCCGAAATTGGGCAAAACATGGTTCAGCATGGCATCGGCAACTGTTTTGGCGCTGTGATCTTTGACGGGTATTGCGATGAAGAATCTTGAATATGTGTCCACAAATGTGAAGATAAAACTAAACAAGTTCAATGCGGGAAGGGGGCCTACTGTGTCAAGGGATAGGAGTTGCCAGGGCAAGGAGGCAGTGATGATGCCGGATGGGCCTGAGGTTCGTGATGTGTCTTTACCGCCCGCGCAGGCAAGGCAGGATTCTAGTGTTGCTTTTGCAAGGGGGTTAGGGTGGGGGGTCCAGTACCAGGTCGTTTTGAACGCTTGTAACAGTTTTATATATCCCAAGTGGATGCCGTTACCGTCGTGAAGGAGTGTGAATGTTTTCTTTGCCTCGGTTCTCAAGGCCAAAAAGCCCAAAAAGTGAACCATTAGACTACTCAGATGTGTAACTGATCTGTAATGGGAGGGGAGGGTGGGGGAGGGGGAGGGGGAAGAGGGGGGGAGTATAATAATATATAATACATAGATACTAGCCTAGTAATAATAATAATATATATATGAGGGGCAGGGAGAAGAGGGGGAGGGGGAGGGGGAGGAGGGAGAGGAGGGGGAGGAAGGGGAGCAGGGGAGTATAATAATAATAATATATAAATAGATACTAGCCTAGTAATAATAATATATATGGGGGCAGGGGGAAGAGGGGGAGGGGGAGGTGGAGGGGGGAAGGGGGAGGAAGGGGAGCAGGGGAGTATAATAATAATAATATAAATAGATACTAGCCTAGTAATAATAATATATATGGGGGCAGGGGGAAGAGGGGAGGGGGAGGGGGGGAGGGGGAGGGGGGGAAGGGAGAGAGAGGGGGAGAGAGGAGGAGGAGGGGGGGGAGGGAGGAGGGGGGGAAGGAGGGGGGAGGGGGAGGAGGGGGGAGGAGGGGGGAGGGGGGGGAGGAAGGGGGGGGGAGGGGGAAGAGGGGGGGAGTATAATAATAATATATAATAAATAGATACTGGCCTAGTAATAATAATAATATATATATGAGGGGCAGGGAGAACATAACACTTATAACTGTGTTATGTTAATAACCCATCTGTCCCCTACTAACTTCCTAATCCTGCCACGAACATTAGTTCCAGGGCAGTATTTCCCTTTCCAATTTTCTCTTACCCACACTAATCCACTGTTCGGACACTTGATCCTCAGTGTTTTGGAGGACAAGCAGACTAGAGGGGTCACTAGATATGTTGTTGCTTGATTTCCTTTGTACTCCTTTGAGATATAGCTGTTATTGTTATTAAAGGCACTCAGCCAAATAGCTACCAATAGTATAGGAACCTATAGGATATTAAGTATAGATATATATTCAGTATTAAGTGGGAGTTCTTCGGGATGTTTTAAAGGGAAATAATTGATAACGCCCAGGTAACTGAGATAACGGGGTTTACTTGAGAAGCTTTCAGGGTTTTAGCATTTGAAGAGTAGGTTAGACCTAGCTGAAGGAATAGTTAGAGAAGGGCTTCAGCCCATACCTATGAAATACGCTTTTTGTTATAAGGAAACAAACAGTATTAATTAGATATTCACTTCGTCGACACCATGCTTTCGATTGCGCGTAAATATCTAGCCAACTAGTTTTAAGGAGGTCATTGATTGAATAATAGTTTGTAATCTTGTTAAATTGACCTGAAGGACATACAGTAGCGTTCTCATATTGTAAAGGTGACTTAAATACCTGTTGATTTAGTAATTGTGTTCTGATATTGTAAAGGTGATGTAAATACCTGTTGATTTAGTAATTGTGTTCTGATATTGTAAAGGTGATGTAAATACCTGTTGATTTAGTAATTGTGTTCTGATATTGTAAAGGTGATGTAAATACCTGTTGATTTAGTAATTGTGTTCTGATATTGTAAAGGTGATGTAAATACCTGTTGATTTAGTAATTGTGTTCTGATATTGTAAAGGTGATGTAAATACCTGTTGATTTAGTAATTGTGTTCTGATATTGTAAAGGTGATGTAAATACCTGTTGATTTAGTAATTGTGTTCTGATATTGTAAAGGTGATGTAAATACCTGTTGATTTAGTAATTGTGTTCTGATATTGTAAAGGTGATGTAAATACCTGTTGATTTAGTAATTGTGTTCTGATATTGTAAAGGTGACTTAAATACCTGTTGATTTAGTAATTGTGTTCTGATATTGTAAAGGTGATGTAAATACCTGTTGATTTAGTAATTGTGTTCTGATATTGTAAAGGTGATGTAAATACCTGTTGATTTAGTAATTGTGTTCTGATATTGTAAAGGTGATGTAAATACCTGTTGATTTAGTAATTGTGTTCTGATATTGTAAAGGTGATGTAAATACCTGTTGATTTAGTAATTGTGTTCTGATATTGTAAAGGTGATGTAAATACCTGTTGATTTAGTAATTGTGTTCTGATATTGTAAAGGTGATGTAAATACCTGTTGATTTAGTAATTGTGTTCTGATATTGTAAAGGTGATGTAAATACCTGTTGATTTAGTAATTGTGTTCTGATATTGTAAAGGTGATGTAAATACCTGTTGATTTAGTAATTGTGTTCTGATATTGTAAATGTGACTTAAATACCTGTTGATTTAGTAATTGTGTTCTGATATTGTAAAGGTGATGTAAATACCTGTTGATTTAGTAATTGTGTTCTGATATTGTAAAGGTGATGTAAATACCTGTTGATTTAGTAATTGTGTTCTGATATTGTAAAGGTGATGTAAATACCTGTTGATTTAGTAATTGTGTTCTGATATTGTAAAGGTGACTTAAATACCTGTTGATTTAGTAATTGTGTTCTGATATTGTAAAGTGTGATGTAAATACCTGTTGATTTAGTAATTGTGTTCTGATATTGTAAAGGTGATGTAAATACCTGTTGATTTAGTAATTGTGTTCTGATATTGTAAAGGTGATGTAAATACCTGTTGATTTAGTAATTGTGTTCTGATATTGTAAAGGTGATGTAAATACCTGTTGATTTAGTAATTGTGTTCTGATATTGTAAAGGTGATGTAAATACCTGTTGATTTAGTAATTGTGTTCTGATATTGTAAAGGTGATGTAAATACCTGTTGATTTAGTAATTGTGTTCTGATATTGTAAAGGTGATGTAAATACCTGTTGATTTAGTAATTGTGTTCTGATATTGTAAAGGTGATGTAAATACCTGTTGATTTAGTAATTGTGTTCTGATATTGTAAAGGTGACTTAAATACCTGTTGATTTAGTAATTGTGTTCTGATATTGTAAAGGTGATGTAAATACCTGTTGATTTAGTAATTGTGTTCTGATATTGTAAAGGTGATGTAAATACCTGTTGATTTAGTAATTGTGTTCTGATATTGTAAAGGTGATGTAAATACCTGTTGATTTAGTAATTGTGTTCTGATATTGTAAAGGTGATGTAAATACCTGTTGATTTAGTAATTGTGTTCTGATATTGTAAAGGTGATGTAAATACCTGTTGATTTAGTAATTGTGTTCTGATATTGTAAAGGTGATGTAAATACCTGTTGATTTAGTAATTGTGTTCTGATATTGTAAAGGTGATGTAAATACCTGTTGATTTAGTAATTGTGTTCTGATATTGTAAAGGTGATGTAAATACCTGTTGATTTAGTAATTGTGTTCTGATATTGTAAAGGTGACTTAAATACCTGTTGATTTAGTAATTGTGTTCTGATATTGTAAAGGGGATGTAAATACCTGTTGATTTAGTAATTGTGTTCTGATATTGTAAAGGTGATGTAAATACCTGTTGATTTAGTAATTGTGTTCTGATATTGTAAAGGTGATGTAAATACCTGTTGATTTAGTAATTGTGTTCTGATATTGTAAAGGTGACTTAAATACCTGTTGATTTAGTAATTGTGTTCTGATATTGTAAAGGTGATGTAAATACCTGTTGATTTAGTAATTGTGTTCTGATATTGTAAAGGTGGTGATGTAATACCTGTTGATTTAGTAATTGTGTTCTGATATTGTAAAGGTGATGTAAATACCTGTTGATTTAGTAATTGTGTTCTGATATTGTAAAGGTGATGTAAATACCTGTTGATTTAGTAATTGTGTTCTGATATTGTAAAGGTGATGTAAATACCTGTTGATTTAGTAATTGTGTTCTGATATTGTAAAGGTGATGTAAATACCTGTTGATTTAGTAATTGTGTTCTGATATTGTAAAGGTGATGTAAATACCTGTTGTATAGTCATTGTGTATAATATTGCAAAGGGGATTTAAGAACGCGGAACTAATAATGGTTTATTAGTACGGTCATGGTCAAAAGGTACGTGGTCAAAAGGGAGGGAATTGAGTGGAAGCTACCTATACTGCTGTTTGCGGATGATACAGTTCTGATGAGTGATAATGAATGGGAGTTGCAGGGTCTGGTAAATGAGTTTGGAACAGTGTGCGAAAAACGGAATTTGAAGGTAAATACGGGGAAGAGCAAGGTTATGGTCTTCGAAAGGGGTGAAGTCACAGAGTGTGAGGTGAAGCTGAACGGTCAGGCTATGGAGATCGTCAACTCTTTTAAGTATCTGGGCAGTGTGTTGAGTAAAGATGGGACTATGGATGAAGAGGTGCGGGAGAGAGGGTACAACAGGGGAAGAGGGTTGTAGGAACGCTAAAAGCAGTAACAAGAAATAGAGTGGTCAGTATGGAAGTGAAGAAGTCCTTGCATGACAGTGTGGTAATCCCGACACTGACTTACGGAAGCGAAGCATGGACGTTGGTTGAGAGACTCAGACCAAGAGTGAGAGCAGTGGAAATGAATTACTTAAGGAGTGCGTGCGGAGTTACATGGAGGGATAGACAGACTAATGAGGAAGTAAGAAGGAGGTGTGGTGTGGAGGTAGATGTGCTGGAAAGTGTGAAAAGGAACAACTTGAGATGGTTCGGCCATATGGAACGTATGGAAAGCGAGAGAATGACTAAGAGGGTGTACGAGAGCGAGGTGGAGGGACAGAGGGGGAGAGGTAGACCGAATATGAGGTGGAAGGATGGAGTGAGGAACTACATGAACGAAGGCGGTGCTGGTTGGGGGGAGGGGCGTCGACTGACTGGGGACAGAGGTGCATGGGGGCGGTTCGTTCGTGGCCACCCCTTCGGGGATCACGGCGTCAGGCAATAGATAGATAGATAGATGATGACTTACTGTACATCATAATACGTGACGGGCCGACGTGGGGGGGCAGAGCCGCAGAGACCCCCTCAACATATTTGGTGTCCCACAGTAACTTTTAATGGGATGGATGTAGTTACCGGGTGTACGGTCGTCATGTTTACATAGGGCGATCGTCGCGGTTAACTTCGCGTCTTTTATGACGTCGATTTTTTTCGGCATATTTCATTTTATTCACTTCCGTTTATATTTAGGCTATAATCTAGCTTTGGCACGACAATAACCCTAACCTAGTCTTTCTTAAAGATTCTTCTAATCTTTCAGTAGCCTATAGCCTAATTTAGGTCATTTTTAAAGGCACACAATTAAATGGTTGGTATTTTAAACGACACTACTGCAGCATTATGAGAAACAATTTATTAGAGATAATAGGCAACAATAGATTCGCCATATTTTTCTCCAGAAGCTATAGTCCGCATGGAGGATTTTCGTTATCGACAAATTGAAAAAATTCCCACTTCACAGACAAAATAGACAAATACACCAAAAATTGGGGTGTGGGGGCAACAGCCCCCACCCATAATAGCCTACTATAATAGGTTAGGTATGGTTGTTAGGTTAGACTAGGCTAATGTCATTTCAAAGGGGTATAGGCCTATTAAACACTAGGATAGCCTATACCTGGTCAAGGGTAAGTCCTGCTGTAGTCAACTTGAATGCTACCTTAAATTGTAATATTAGACTAGGCATAGCCTATAGAAAAAATAGCCTAGCCTACTTATTTATTGTAGCCTATAATATAGGCCTAGCCGGGTAGAATGTAGAGTTCGGGCGTACCACCACCATTGTTTACACTGCGCAGAGCGGCGACGGAAGCTTGCCATCATTTTCCCGTCTATTTTGACTGCCATTGGATACAATAATATGTTGAGGGGAGGGCTTTGCGGCAATTTTTTTGGTTGTTTGCCCCCTACTGGCAATATATATGATGATGACAACACGTCATGGGGGCAAAGCCCCCCCTCAACATATTATTGTATCCAATGGCATTCAAAATAGAAGGGAACATTATCGCAAGTGTCCGACGCCGCCACCGCCGCCGTAATGTTTACATATGTCGATCACCGTGGTTAACCTGACAAGCGCGAAATAGACCTAGGGGCTAGGGTAGTTATTTGTGCATTTCTAGTCTTGGATTCTGACAGAATTTGTTATATTTACAATATAGAGCATTATTTATTTTCGGTATGCTTTTATTTTACATATATGATGTATATATGAACCTTCAAGAGTGCTAAAATAAGTGGGAAAAGCATTTGGGTGGTGAAAAACGAAGATATTGGCCACCCGGTCATAATCTCAGGCGAGAGAGAGCCACAGGCAACCCTCCTCTCTCGCTGTCTGTGAGGTAACTGAGACGAGCGGGGCAGTGTGGGCCGGTGTCTGGGTGTTACATAACGATCTTTTCTGCAACCCACTTGTGCTACATTATCGCGTGAGAGAAAAATAACCGATAAATGATGATAATAAGAGGAAAAATAGGTGATAATTGAGGAGGGGAGGGAGGGGGGAATAAGGTGGGGAAGGAGGGGAGGGGGGTGGGTGAGATTTACATGGATGAGTACTGGAGGGGAATTATCTCACCTAGAGACAAATTCCTTTGTTTTGATAGGCCCTTTTTTTTTTTTTGGAAGGTTTTTTTTATGGTCTTGCTTCCGTGAGGCCCATCGCGTTCCCTATAGGAAGCCTTCCGTGAGGCCTATCGCGCTTGCCGGGTTAAAGGCTGGTTCACACATAGCCGAGTCGGTGCCCGAGTCCAACACGAGTCACACTCGTCGATTATCGCCGTCGCTGGAGGCTGAGTCGGCCACGAGTAGCAATTGTTCCCGAGTCAAGGCGAGTGTAACACGAGTTAACTCGATTCAATACGAGTCAACACGTGTTCATGCAAGAGTTTGTACGAGTAACTGAGAGTCAAAACGAGTGTAACACGAACCCAACACGAGTGTCAAAAATTTGAAAAATAATGGCCACATTCCAGGGCACGTAAACAAAGAGTATGGACGAGTCAACGCGATTGTTACACGGATCAACACAATTTTTATACGGATCAACACGAAAGACAACGCGTTGACTCTCGTTGGATCTCTGTTGCACACGTGTTGACTCGTGTTACATCCGTGTAAACTCTCGTTGATTCTTCCTACATTTTTGAAATAACGGTATTTCAAATGACACTTGCTTTTTCGTGTTACACTCGTGTTTTTTTCTCAGTGGATCGTGTTTACTCTTGTTTACTCGTGTTTTCACTTGTGTTTGAATCGTGTAAACTCTGGCATCATGGGGGCACCAAATTTTGGCACTCACATTCGTGCTTTCTACTCTTGTTGATACGTGTTGCATGTGTGTTACATACGTGTTGTTGCGTGTAGACACGTGTTGCTTCGTCAACGTCGAAATGATGACGAAAAGCGACGAATCACTAAAGAGTGTTACACGGGTTTACACGAGTCAACACGAGTTAACACGAATAACGAAGAGTTATTCAGAGTCAAACACGTATGTACACGAGTCTACACGTATTTAGGCCACACTCATGGGTACTTGCCACAGGACCCAAAAATTTCATGCATGCATGAAATTTTTGGACCCCGTGGCGAGTACCCACGAGTGTGTCGAGTATACACGAGCGTAGCACGAGTCTATACGAGTGTTGAGGAGTATCGACGAGTCATTGCTGAATAGCAAAATTTCATCACTCGTGTTGGACTCGCGCACCGACTCGGCTATGTGTGAACCAGCCTTTAGTTCGCGTCTATTTTGAAGGCGTTTTTTTCGGTTATTTGCCTCCTGCTGGCAATATATATGATGATGACAATATGTCATGGGGGGGTGACCCCCCTCAACCTATTATTGTATCCAAAAGCAGTCAAATAGACGGGAACATGATGGCCAGCATCCGCCGCCGCTCCGCTCCGCGTAGTGTAAACAAGGCTGGTGGTACACCCGAACTCTACATTCTACCCCACTAATTTTCCAACTAGCATAACCGATGATTATCAATGATCAATCCCAGTCAGAAACGTCCATGCTTCCCTCCCATAAGTCAATGTCGGGATTACCACACTGTCATGCAAGGACTTCTTTACTTCCATGCTGATCACCCTATTTCTTCTTACTGCTTTCAGAGTTCCTACAACGCTCTTCCCCTGTTACACTTTCTCCCACACTTCTTCATCCATAGGCCTACTCACATCTTTACTCAACACACTGCCCAAATACTTAAATGAGCTGACATTCTTCATAGCCGTTCAACCTCACTTCACACTCTATGGTTGCACCCCTTTCAATGACCATAATATTGCTCTTCCTAGCATTTACCTCCAGATTCCGTTTTTCACACACTGTTCCAAACATATTTACCTGACCCTGCAACTCCCATGCACTATCGCTCATCAGAACTGTGTTGTCAGCAACAGTAGTACCGGTACTGTACTGTTGAGGCAACTTCCACTCGTTTCCTTCCCTTATCAGCGGTACACCAATGTCCGATGCTCTTCCTTGTATTTCTTTCATGACTCCATCCATATACTGTACTGGTATATATTGAACAACCATCGGGACATCACATACACCCTTGCTTTAACCCAACATTCAGATTAAAGAACTCGCTCTGTTAATTATCCACACATACTGACACCTTTGCACCCTCATACATGCTCTTAATTGCTTTCAGCAACTTGCCATCTACTCCGTATATTTTCAGTACCGGTACCGGTACTTTCCACATACCTTCTCTATCAATTCTGTCATAGGTCTTCTCCAACTCCATAAATGCAGCAGCATACAACTTTTGTCGCTTCTCCAGATATTTCTCCACAACACATTTCCGGGCAAAAATCTGAGCTACACATCCTCTTCCCTGCCTAAGATGACTACAGTATGCTAACCGTTTCCCCAGCAATACTGACTGAAAATGCCCAAATATATTGCATGTCCTCTTCAGATTTATCTACAATATGTAAAATTACACCAAATAGCACTACAGTAGCACTGAAATCAATAAAACTCACTAACAGGATAAATAAATGGAAGAAATACTCCAAAAGATTAATATGTTTACCCTTTACCCAGCAATACTGACTGAAAATGCCTAAATAGATATCAATGATCTCATATCTACCACTCATAATCCAATACATTCCTACGCAGATGACTCAACACTCCACAGTTCCTTCACATTTACCAATTCTTTCACCCATCCCGATCTTATAAATTCAAAAATAAGCACTGCAATTTCTCTGAACCAGGACCTTTCTAGAATTGAAGAATGGGGACAAAAGAATCTAGTTTCCTTTAATGCACAGAAAACCAAGTACTGTACATTCAATTTTCTAACCGACAGAATCTCACTGACTCCCATATATTTTTTAATGATGTAAATATTCCCACTTCCCCTAGTATTGACATTCTCGGTGTAACATTAACTACTAACTTGAGCTGGACACATTATGTTAGAAGCATTGCTAAGAATGCCTCTAAAAAACTGGGACTCCTGTACAGAGTTCGAGAATTCTTCACTGACGAGCAGTTGGCCGTAATATATATAAGTCATGTGCGTTCTCAGATGGATTACTGTTCACCTCTGTGGAGTGGAAGTGGAGTGGTTGCATTGAGGCAGTTGGACAAAATTCAAAATAAAGCTATTAGATTAATCAATAACCCTGCAATCACACAGGACCTTCCTACATTATCCATACGAAGAAACGTTGCATCCCTTGCATTATTCTACAGATATTTTCACAGCAATTGTTCCGAGGAACTTGCTTCAATTGTGCCGCCTCTCCACATCTTTCCCCGTAGAACTAGGGCAGCTGAGAGCGCCCATGAATTTACACTCTCCTCCACAATGCAGAACTTCTGCTTATCAAAATACATTTATCCCTAGAACTACTACTCTTTGGAATTCACTTCCCTCGAATTGCTTTCCACAAACTTACAATCTACAAATGTTTTTAAATCCAGTTGTTACAAACATTTTATGAATGGAGGATGCCTTTAGGCACATGGACCTTTTTGTTTTATCTGTGTTTTTCCTTCCTCCGTTCATTGTCTATTAAAAAAAAAAAAAAAAAAAAATTTGCTCTTCAGATTTATACATACATACGTACATAACATTTTAAGACTGAGTGCTCCACACAGATGTGCAGTTTCAGTCTCTTTTCCTAATGGCGGCGTTCCAGGCAACCCTGTTAAGGGATGCTTTACTTGTCAAGTTTTTGGATTTGAGATCGGCACGTATAGTCCGATCCCAGGTCTTACTCGGTCCACCCCTTGGTGCAGCTCCCTCCACAATCGCAGACCTGCATCTTTTCTCCCAATTTTGTTCATCCATTCTCTCCATATGTCCATACCATCCCAGTTTACTTGTACGCATCTCCTCGCTAATACTCTTTATACCTAAACGTCTCTTCAGCTCATCATTTGTTATTCTGTTGACATCATTTATCTGAAATATGTAAAATTACACCAATTACCAACTACATTACCAACAAATTTAATAAAGTACCGGTACACTAACAGGATAAAGAAAATGTAAGAAATAGCCCTAAAGATGAATTTATCTATCTATCTATTGACGGACGCCTTGATCCCCGAAGGATTGGCCACGAACGAAACACCCCTATGCACCTCTGTCCCCAGTCAGTCGACGCCCCTCCTCCCATCCAGCACCGCTTTCACGCATATACTTCTTAACTCCATCCTTCCACCTCTCTCTCGGTTTATTTCTCCCTCTGTCCTTCCACCTCACTCGTACACGCTCTTAGTCATTCTCTCGCTTCCCATACGTTCCACATGGCCGAACCATCTCAAGGTGTTCTTTTTCGCACTTTCCAGTACATTCACACCACACCTCTCTCGTACTTCCTCATTCGTCTGTCTATCCCTCCATGTAACTCTGCACACACTTCTCAAGTAACTCATTTCCATCCCTTTCACTCTTGGTTTGAATCTCTCCAACAACGTCCATGCTTCGCTTCCGTAAGTCAGTGTCGGGATTACCACACTGTCATGCAATGACTTCTTCAGTTCCATGCTGACCACCCTATTTCATGTTACTGCTTTCAGCATTCCTACAACCCTCTTCCCCTGTTGCACCCTCTCCCACACTTCTTCATCCATACTCCCATCTTTACTCTGTACACTGCCAAGATACTTAAATGAGCTGACAATCTCCATAGCCTGACCGTTCAACTTCACCTCACACTCTGTGGCTTCATCCCTTTCGAAGACCATAACCTTGCTCTTCCCCCGCATTTACCTTCAGATTCCATTTTTCGCACACTGTTCCAAAAATATTTACCAGACCCTGCAACTCCCATTCATATCATCAGCAACCAGCAGTACACAAACATCCACTGCTCTTCCTTGTATTTCTTTTATGACTCCATCCATATACTGTATATATAGAACAACCATCTGGACATCACACACCCTTGCTTTACCAAACATTCAGATCAAAGAACTCCCTCTGTTCATTCTTCACACGTACTGATACCTTTGCACTCCCAGCGATACACCAACATCCACTGCTCTTGATAGTATTTCTTTTATGACTCCATCCATATATACAGTAAACAACCACGGGGACATCACACACCCCTGTTTCAAACCAACATTCAGGTCAAAGAACTCGCTCTGCTCACTCTCCACACGTACTGCCGCCTTTACACCCTCATACATGCTCTTCACTGCTTTCAGCAACTTGCCCTCTACTCCGTATATTCTAAGTACTTTCCACAAACCTTCTCTATCCACTCTGTCATAGGCCTTCTCCAAGTCCATAAAGGCAACATTCACCTTTTGTTTCTTCTCCAGATACTTCTCCACAACACAATTCAGGGTAAAAATCTGATCTACACATCCTCTTCCCTTCCTAAAAACCTCCCTGCTCGTCGCCTATCCATTTCTCCGTTCTCACTCTCACTCTCTCAATCACTACCGGTACCCTACTGTATACCTTCCCTACTACGCTTAGAAGACATATTCCTCGGTGGTTACCACACACTCCTCTTTCCCCTTTGCCCTTATATAGGGGGACTATTATGCCAGTCTTCCAGTCATCGGGTGCACTCCCCTTCTCCCATGCTAGTTTGCACATTTTCCATACCCATTCTATCACTATCTCACCACCATACCTCAACATTTCCCCACACACTCCATCTGTTCCTGGTGCTTTCCCCAACTTCACTCTTTTCATGGCTTCCCACACTTCTGACCTCCTGATCCCCACCTCCTCCTCCACTACTTCTCTTCTTCTCCCTCCCATACCATATCCAGCTATGTTTGCTGGCTCTTCATTCCTTACATTTAGCAACTCACTGAAGTACTCCCTCCATCTTTTGACTCTCTCTTGCTTCTCGGCTAGCATTCTCCCATTCTTATCTTTCACACCCTTACTGTTTCCCTTGCTACCTTCCCTAACTTTCTTGACTTCTTCCCAGAACAGTTTCTTACTCTCCCTCCATTTTACACTCAGGTGCTTGTTTCTGTCTCTCGGAATCTTCATTCCCTCTACTACCCAACCACTCTCTATATGCTTTCTTCTTTTCTTCCACAGCTATTCTTACCTCTTCTGTCCACCATGCTGTACCTTTCACTCCCCTCCCTCTTCAACTCACTCCACACACCTCCTCACATGCTGCACAGATCTCATCCTTAAACACCTTGCTCATCTCCTCCACTTCCTCCATAACTTCCAGGTCGAACCCACCTAGTCGTCTTCCACTGCTCTCCTGTACTCCTCCCTGACTTCCTCCTCCTGCAACCTCTCCACCCTCCTCACCATTCCACCCTCCTCTCGCCTCCCTCCAGCTCTCCTCACCCACTTCTTTTGTATCCTAACCTAAGCTACCACTACATAATGATCAGACAGACCCCCTCCAATACCCCTATACACCCTAGCATCCATCACAGATTTCTTCATTCGTTCATCCACACATACATAATCAATCAATGACTTTCGTTCCACCACTGTCTTATCCTTCATCATCAACATCCGTTTCCACGTGTACCTGTGGATCATTCTGTGTCGGAAGAAGGTGTTGGCTATCCACAGCCTCCTCCCCACACATACGTCCACAAGTGCACTACCATTCCCATTCACCTCTGATGGTACCCCCACCCTCCCACCACTCCCTCAACTTTCCTATCACCCACCTTACCATTCATATCCCCAATCAGAAATATTCTTTCGTTCTTGTCAAACTTCTCCAGGCACGCCTCAACATTCATCCAGAACTCCTCTTTCTTTCTTTCAAGTATATCCTCTGTCGGGGCATACACGCATACAATCAATACAATATTTTTAACATGAGGTTGCTTATAATAATTTGTACCTCTGCAGTTTCTCCATGGCTAACGAAAAAGGTCACATTCCTAAGAAGCCCCAACCAAAAAGGCCAAGCTTCTGTACAGAACAAATGCCACACCATTACCCTTATGGTGACCCTATCAAATAATCAAAACAACCACACTTCTTAACCCAATTCCCGCGGGGCCCCTCATATGACGGAGACGATTTTCCGGCTATTTTGTAGCCTGTGAGCCAGGCCAGCTTTTGCAAGCAGCACGGATGGACGTCAGCCGGAGCCTACAGGCCCCGCCACGACACTGAGGTTTGTGTGAGAGAGAGTTCACTTATGTGCAGCGTCACACATAGCGAAAACAGAAAATAATTGGTAATTATTAGCGATTTCGCCTAGGCCTATCGGATTTGGTATTTTTTAGCAATTTTGCTCTTCGTTTGCAAGATCCTTACAAGAAAACCAGACGTCGTACAGGGATGACTCAGGAGTAATTTGAAAGCTATTACCGTACTTTCACGAATACATAATTGTATTACGCCCTGGCTTTTGCTTATGCATGAAAATGAGCAGGGAATGAAGGCAATTTCGGGCAATTATGTCTACTCGTACAGGAGTCCTTGGAGCGGCTTCGGTCGCGCCGGGAATTTCCACACCTCACACCACACACACACATCACACAGTTTTTCCTACACCGAGAAATGACTCTCCGGCTGTCATTTCTCGAAGACTTCTAGCCGGAGACATTGAGAGCAACCCAGGACCCACCTACACATACATATGTCCAACTTGCTCAAAACCCATCGCTTCGAGTCGCCACACTAATGGCTCAGTTCTCTGCAATTCATGCAGGAACTGGACCCACTTCACCTGCACAACACTCCAAGAAACACTACACAAACACCTGGACCTGTTCCTCATGCCCCTCCCTCTCCCAGTCAAATCCCTCGCCTAAAACCCGTCCACCTCTCCTCCCCAACCCACCTAACCTTCCCATATCATCCACTTCCCCCCCTAAAACCTGTCCACCTCTCCTCCCTAACCCACCTAACCTTCCCATACCATCCACATCCTCAACTCAACATACCACACCCCATCCTAATCCATTCCAACCCCCATCTGCTCCCCAATCCCCACCCCACCTCACCCATCCCAACCCCCAGCCCCTCCCTCACCCCCACCCCCACCCCCTCCCTCACCCCCACCCCATCCTCGTGCAGCAGCACCCAACATGCATCGTGCACATAACATTAACATTCTCCAATTGAACATAGATGGCATCAACACAAAGAAACTCTCACACTTCATCAAACAACACAACATACACATTGCCATCTTACAAGAAACAAAACTCCGCACAACACAAAAAACACCCACATTTCATGATTTCACCACCATCATACAAGACCGGGCTGTCGGCGGAGGCGGTGGACTCATCACCCTGGTACACAAAGAAATATCATACATAGTTACCAGTGTACAAACCAAATCCCTCTTCCCCCCAAATGATAACACAACAGAAATACAATCAATTAAAATATGCACTGGCAACAACTCCAACATAACCATCATAAAACATACATCCCCTACAGTACCAAATGAATACAGACCACACTTACAACACATCACAAACACCCCACACATCATCCTGGGTGGTGACTTCAATGCCAAGACGTCGGCCTGGTTTGTCGACAACCCCGACACAGATAGAGGGCTGGTACTACAAAACCAAACTGTTAACCTCATCATCCTTAACGACATCCATCAACATACCCATATTCCTCACCAAGCCCTCTATAACCCATCATCTCCAGACATCACCTTTTGCTCCCCAGAACTCGCCCCCACAACATCCTGGAGGGTGGTCAGAACCTTAGGCTCTGACCACCTCCCGATCATTATCACCACCAAAACCAGACTCACCCCAGCTAACCACAAACACACATACACCAATTATAAAAGACCTAACTGGAAAGCATTCACAAATGAGACAGAACAACACTTCACAACTCTAAACAGTACACCCATGACTAACATCAACAATGCTGTACACATACTCAATAAAACTATCCAAAACACTGACAAGAAACACATTCCAAGAGGTAACAGAAAAAGACACAACCCCAACTTCACACCAGAAATTCAAAACCTCATCAGACAACGCAACATACTGAAACCCTCCCCAGCACCCCACACACAAGACATCACACAACAAATCCAAGCACTCAACACCCAAACTAACAACAAAATACAAGAACAACAAAAACTAAATTGGAATAATTTCCTACAAACACTTGATCACAAAACAAACCCCAAAAAACTCTACAAAACACTAAACAACATCACACTTTCCAACAGCAACACAACACAATCACATGCTGCAATCACAACAACAGACTCTACTCCTTCATGTAAACAACAAGCAAACACTCATCAATCACTTCTCACATGTCAGTCACCTAAAACCTCACAAAGACGACCGACGTGTCATCCGACGTAAGAGACAATTTCCCACAGACCCTGACTATACACCCTTCACCAATCACCAGACAAAGCATATCATCAACAATCTCAAGCACTCACCCGCTTGTGGCCTAGACAACATAAGCAACATACACCTCAGACACCTGGGACCACAAGGCATACAAGCACTCACTAACATATCAAACTACAGTTATTCACACAACACAATACCAGACATTTGGAAGCATGGTCTCATCACCACATTCCCCAAACCCAACAAAGACCCCACGCTACCCTCCTCGCACCGCCCCATCACACTCCTTTGCTCCCCCTCCAAAGTCATGGAACGCCTAGTGTTACAACTAATTACACCCGACCTACCCCTAGCTCCAACACAACATGGCTTTAGGCCACTGCACTCCACAAACACTCTTCTCACAGACCTTACACAAAGAGCTTTAGATGGCATCAACTCAGCTAGACCACCACACAGATCACTATTAGCCACACTCGACATTAGTAAAGCCTTCGATGCCATCCCCCGCCACAACCTAACAAACAAAATCTACAACACAAACGTGCACAACAACACAAAAAGGTGGCTGGCCAACTTCCTAGCAAGCAGATGTGCAAACGTATCTTTTGCCGGTCAGTCATCTAAAATCAGAAACTTTCCAAACGGAGTCCCACAAGGATCCGTCCTATTGCCCGCACTCTTCAATCTGTACATGCACGATATAACTACACCCAATACGCCCCAAATAAACTTAGCCTCCTATGCAGATGACATAACACTCACATGCACACACCATGACTCAAAAAGAGCAACAGATCTCCTTCAACCCTATCTCAACACACTACATGGCTGGTGCACTACAAACAGACTTAATCTACCCCCAGCCAAATCCACCGCAACCCTGCTCACAAGCTGGACAGAACACAAATACATCCCTCAACTCACCATAAACAACACACCCCTAACACATACACACACACAAAATCCTAGGAGTAACATATGATACTCATATGACATTCAAACAGCACACCACAAACATTAAAAAGAAATGACACCCAGACTTAACGCCCTCAGGTCACTTGCTCACACAAAATTTGGACACAACAAAGAAACTACCACCACAGTATATAAACAATACATAAGATCAGTGATCATGAGAGGCACTCAATTCCTGGCAGTTGCCTCCACGAACCAAGACCACCCACTAAACTACATGGCAACACACCCACAGACACCAAGAAATATCAAAACAACACCCAGCACACGGTATCACACACTACTGTCCTCTCTCCCACCCCGAACCACCTTCCAGAAGCACATCCATACTCATATCTCTCGCCGATCCATCCACTCACTCACAGACAACACGCAGCTGCAAGCACGACCTCCCGAAATCCATCCTTCCGAATCCTCCCTTCCTCGCGAGGACAGAGTCCACCTGGCCAGGCTGAGATGCGGACACAATCCAGCTCTCCTCAGCTATCAGAAGAGACTGGATGACTCCGTTGTCGATGCCTGCCCGGGATGTAACACAGCACCCCATACCATTAAACACATAATAGAAGACTGCATTTCACACAACCACTTACGCCAACAACACAATCTACACTCAATGAGAGCTCTGTGGGAAAGCCCGATCGTGGCCATGGCCTTCCTCAGGGACTCGGGGCTATTCGGCCAGGCAGCTTAGGGAACAACAACAACAACAACTCTTACAGGATTAATAGCTTTAACCAAAATGGTCACACTCCTTAACCTGACAAGCGCGATATAGACCTAGGTGCTAGAGTAGTTATTTGTGCATTTCTAGCCCTGGATTCTGACAGAATTCGTTATATTTACAATATAAACCATTATTTGTTTTCGGTATGCTTTTATTTTACATATATGATGTATATATGAACCTTCAAGAGTGCTAAAATAAGTGGGAAAAGCATTTGGGTGGTGAAAAACGAAGATATTGGCCACCCGGTCATAATCTCAGGCGAGAGAGAGCCACAGGCAGCCCTCCCCTCTCGCTGTCTGGGAGTCAACTGAGATGAGCGGGGCGGTGTGTGCCGGTGTCTGGGTGTTGCATAACGATCTTTTATGCAACCCACTTGTGCTACATTATCGCGGGAGAGAAAAATAACCGATAAATGATGATAATAAGAGGATAAATAGGTGATAATTGAGGAGGGGGGGTGAGGGGGGAATAAGGTGGGGAAGGAGGGGAGGGGGAGGGGTGAGAAACACATGGATGAGTACTAGAGGGGAATTATCTCACCTAGAGACAAAATCCTTTGTTTTGATAGGCCCTTTTTTTTTTTGGAAGGCTTTTTTTATGGTCTTGCTTCCGTGAGGCCTATCGCGTTCCCTATAGGAAGCCTTCCGTGAGGCCTATCGCGCTTGCCGGGTTAATGGTCTAAGTGGCCATAGCCAAAATGGCTACACTATATTCCTTCTGTACTTTCTCCATGCCCGATGAGATATATGATATTTTGATATATGTGGCACAGCCCTTGTATCCAACACAATACCCTGCGTGCAACCCCGCTCGAACCCCGCACAACGTTGCTTGCAACTTTAATTATTATTATTATTATTATTATTATTATTATTATTGGATACATTCCACTTCAGAAAATATATAGGTAAGCACTGTTTTGGTAACAGAGTTGTAGATGTGTGGAATAGATTGCCTAGTGCATTGATTAGCTCACGAACGGTAGAAAATATGAAACGCAAACTGGATCGTCATATGAATGATATGGGTTGGGTGTGAATGGGATCTGTCTCGTGTGGGCCGGTCGGCCTGATGCAGATTTCTGATTTTGTTTTGTTTTTCTATGTGGATGAGGGAGCCAAAAGGCAAAACTGCCTGTGTCGAGTGCCTCCCCCAGAGTTGAAAGAGTGACAGGGACAACATCAAGGAATGTTCAAGCCAAAATGTCTGGACACAGAGTTTGAAACAATTTAAGTCATAGGATGAGGGAAAGACTGACTCAGGGAGAGAGTTCCAGAACTCAGCTGCTGAATAGAAAAGATTGGGAGTATTGTTTCACTCTTGAGTTTGAGAGATGTACAGTTAAGTGCATATGTTCCGGCTCAGTTGGTCATCTCCTCTCTCCCGTTTTACCAAGAGAAAAACGGTGTTCTGTTGGTTCCCCTGAACTCACTCCTCCCCTCCCGCCATCCCCCATGTTTCCCCACACCCGTGTTCCCTTCCACCAGTATTCCCCCCTTCTCTCTCCCCCCACCCCCTCCAAACACACACACACACACACACACATTTGTCTCTCCCTCCCTAATTCTAAGTTACTGGAACTTTCCATGCTCTTTTAATTTCCTGAACATATATTTAATATATGTTATGCTGTCATTCAATTTATCATGATTCTAAAGCATGCAAGTAAATATTCATCATCTATTCGTTACTACCTATTTTTGTATTTGCTTAATGTCAATATTACCCTGCATTCTTTGGGTTTATGTAAATGACCAACCCAGTGATGGGGGGCCCCATCGATGATTATTAGTGTGTTATCACTTTCATGAACGATACTTTGTTGGTGTACATGTAATTACCGTCGCAAATTCGTTATAAGTGAAATACAAGAAACTGTAAAAATACTTCATTGTCGATGGCCGCGCCGCAATAGTACACAATGGCTGTCCTTCAGGAGCTCTTATTCTCACTACACCTAGCGGTCTTTTTAGGAATCATGAACCATAGCATGAACCAATCACAAAGCTTCCCGTCACTCATGGAACCAATCACAGCCTTCCATCAAATTATCCACCAATCACACAGTCTTTCAGTCGTCACGTCACGCGGCATGCCCCTCACCGGGCCGGCTCGGCTCAGTTTGAAGATGGAGCCCGAAGACGGAGGTCGTATGTGCTACGAGTTTTTCAGGTAATTTGTTGTAGTTTTGTAGTTTTATTTCCCGGATCAGTCTGAAGATGGAGCTCGGATGTGGTGGCTGTAGTCCTACACCTAATATTATTATTAAGGTATGTCGTCTATGGAACATATACTAGGTGTTAGGTGAAGGTAATGTTAGGTTCTTTGGTTAGGTTAATGGCAAAAGTTGGCTCGGATATAAGGGATTTAGCGGGGGGGTGGGGGCAGCAGCCCCCACCCATAATACTAGGTTAGGTTAGGTTAGGTTAGGCTAATGTTAACCCCATAATACTAGGTAGGTTAGGTTAGGTTATTTGGTTAGGTTAATGACAAAACTTGGCTCGGATTTCATGGATTTAGCTTGGGTGTGGGGGCAGCAGCCCCCACCCATTATACTTGCTTAGGTTAGGTTAGGCTAATGTTAACCCCATTCTTAATGGCTTTTTCCACGTTGAAAAACAAGAAAACCCGAGCCAACTTTCGAAATGAGGTTACTGTGATTTTGGACTCTGAAAAATTAAAGTTTGGTCAAAACTTGGCTCGGGTTTTTCCATTTTCAGGTTTTGTTACTTTTAAATATTGTATTTTCAGAGTTCTTCCAATATTACCCCTTTATTTAAGTCTTTTACCCCGCAATTTCCCTGATCTTCATAGCCCTCCTCACTATCGGGGGCCGTGTCTTAAGAGTGATGGATAATGGGAAAATAGTAAAATGCGACGGTCCTCGGTATTAAACAACACTGTATATCAAATAAAAAATAAAAAACAACAAAAAATAACCTGAAAAACTCGTAACTGGTTGGTGATAAACATTTACCATTCTTTGTATAAATATGAAGGTAATGAGATTCAATTTTGACAAAGTATTCATCCTTTATGTTACGTCTATGTTTAAGAACACAGTCTATGTTAAATAATGTATATATACTGTGTATCGTATAAATACGATAGAATATGACTCTTTTGTGATCTTGTATGTCTCTGTGACGTCACGATCTCTCCTACAGCACGACGTAGGACGAGTAGATCGTATATTATAAGATTGTAAATATCTTATCTTATCTAGTTTGCAAGTTTTACATTTTAATTAATAAGTTAAGTTATAAAAGGCCTAATATGCTATTAAGCAATATTGCCATGGTCTTATGTAGTATATATGAATTTATCGTATATATTAATATAATTTATCGTATAGAGCAACCTAAATGCGGTACGATAATTTGGGCTCCTGGCGGTTTGTCAAGGCAGCAAGGTGTGCTTTTGAGGTACGTCAGAGCCTTCACGAACACCAACCAGTTAACATCTAATTTTCCGCCCTCAGTTGATCGTGCTTTTGTGCCTCTAATCACAATACACATACAGCAATACACACAACTACACCATCACAACGCTCTCATCGACATCATGACTGACTGATAGATAAGCATAAATTATAATAATCATGTCCATTCCCATGTAATCATTTATTCTTTCTTTAACTTGACTCGTGTCTTGGGGACCGAAGTCTCGTTCCCCATTGTCCACCGCCATATTGGGTAAAACGTTCTCCCTTGCCTCATTGCCACGTGGAACTATTGGTGAGTTAATTCCTGGCTAATATTAACCCTTATAACCTTACCCTATAATTATATACATTTATTATGTGAGACCTTTGGATATAAATTAGCTTGTTTCAGATTGAATTCAATTTAGATATAGAGTAGTTTTATTTAGATTGATTTTATTTGATTCATTATAGCTTAGTAATATTTAACTTCCATTGATAGTTTACCACATTGGTGCCCAGACCCGGGAATTAGCTACCAGTAAGGGATTTTAAGGCAATGAACAAGGGGACATATAACAGGATGCAGGAACAACTCTATGATAAACTGGCAAGGCTAGCCAAGCGATGGTTAGAGCCGGAATGCAGGGTCACATCGTTGCACCTGCCCAAGTTCTGCATCCCACCCATCATCTTTCCCCAATAATTTTCTTTTCCGTTTCAGACTTCCTGTGACATATGACCTGACCTAAAAAAAAATCTTGTTCAATATGATCCATTAGTAGGTATTGCTATTTAGTGTACTATTTGTTCTCCATAACATAGAAGTCCGCCGGTTGGCGTCTCTTAATTAGACTATTATTTGGCCGTTGTTTTTGTAACGTAACATTTAGATACATAGCCTATAGGCTCACATGCAAAATGGATAAAAACGATAAAGAGACACCGTCTAGTGGGGTGCTGATCAAAGCCCCTAAAAATCAAAGGGCGGGACTTCGGGGAGTAATAAATAGGCTAATTGTGGACTTAAACACTTTCATCACTACTGCTGAACTACAGGAATTGGAGGCTAGATTAGATAACGTCCAGGCTACCCACGGTCGTATTACGGCTCTGAGTGAGGTGATTGTGGCTGACATGATAGGGGAGGAAGAGATAGTTACAGAGTGACAGTCGTGCCCTCTATGACGAACCTGTCTTTAGAGCGAAGCGCCTATTACAGCGTGCTGTCGCAAGTAGGAAGGGAGGCGATAATGAGGCCCATAGAAGGGCTGACCCAAAACATACTGTACACCTCCCAAAGCTCAATCTTCCTACATTTGGGGGCAAGTTAACCGAGTGGTTAGCTTTCTGGGACGTATTTCGATCTACGGTTCATGAATCCTCTTTGGATAATGTCCGCAAGTTTCACTATCTGAAGGGACAAATGGAAGGAGAGGCCTTACATTTAATAGAGGGTTTTGCAGTAGTGGGTGGTAGTTATCTTGAAGCGGTACACTTATTAGAGTCCACATACGGGGATAGAGAGCAGTTGAAGATGGCCCATGTCGTTGCCTTGTTGGGGCTCGCAGAACCACAGTATAAGGTTGATGAGTTGACAAACTTCAGGGCAAATATGGAGTGCCATACTCGATCGCTAGACACCCTAGGGCTTACCACGCAGGAAATGATAGTCATTATCTTGCGTCAGAAGCTTCCTATGGCAATACTTGATAAGGTAAGATCATTTGAGCTGGGGGAATTCAAAACTCAGTTCAGTAAGGAGATCAATAATCTACAGTTGAACAAAGGGAGAATGTATGTGTCGGGAGGGAGTGAGAATGTGGAGAAGAGGGGAACAGTAAGCATGACAGTGGGGACTAAAGTAAAGAAAGAGGGTGTGTATAAGAAACCTGCTCAGATTCTATGTAAGCTATGTAACAACAAACATAAATGGAGTTTCTGTGTAAAATACCCGACAAATGAGACAAAACTAGCACAGGCGAGAAGATTGAAGCTATGTGTAGGTTGTCTAAGTGGGGAACATGGTAAGCAGGGACAATGTACTGCTACATACTTAAGGCCCTGTCGGCACTGCAAAGGACATCACTTTGATAAGTTGTGTCCTACTGCAGATAAAGTCAAAGACGTAAAAAATGAGGGTACTACAACTGTGGCACTAGGTAGCACGCAAGACACCACTATATTGCCCACAATACAGATGCCCATGGAAGGTAATGACATTAACAAAGTTTGTCGGGTACTTCTAGATCAAGGATCTCAACGTTCCTTTATAAAGAGGTCCGTACTAGTGGGATTGAAGCACCGAATCGTAGGGGCTGAGACTCTTCGATTACAGGGCTTCACAGGGGTTACTGATAAACAAGACTACGAGATAGCGGAGATTTCATATTTCTATCGTAAAAACCGGTACTTTATGACTTGTATCGTAGTAGACACCCTACCAGAATATGTATCTGTGGGTGTGAAGAAGGTGGAACACGCATTACGTAGCAAAGGGGTTAACTTGTCAGATCCCATGGGAAATCAGAGTGAGGTGCATGTTCTACTTGGTGTGGATCATTATTATGAAGTAGTATACCCTGGATTTAAAAAGATGTGTGGTGTAATTTTAATCCCCACTAAATTTGGATACTGCATGAGCGGAAAGGTGCATACTACACAGTCAAAGGTCCTGGTCGACACGGTCTCGATATATAGAGTCAATGTAACCGTGGCAGAGGAGTTGGGAAGGGAGGATTCCCAACCTAGTGACCCTAAGATGGCTGCCGAGTTCGACCTGGAACGACTGTGGAGATTGGATCACATAGGCATTAATCCTATGGAGACTGATTATGACTCGGAAGTTGCGCTACAAAGGTTTAACGAGTCTGTGTGCTACTGTGCCTCAGACAAGCAATATAAAGTTAGTTTACCTTGGAAGAACAGTGAGATAAGCCTGCCTACCAACTATGGTTTGGCATTAGGTCGCTTGCGCGCATTGCAGCGGAAATTGTCTAACGAACCGAGCACGCGCCAGGCGTATGACGATGTATTTCGGAGTTATGAGGATAGGGGTTTTATTGAGAGAGTCGATGTCGAGGAACCGTGTAAGAAGGGTAGGGTTCACTATCTGGCCCATCATGGGGTAAAGAAAGACAGCGTCACCACACCAATACGGGTGGTGTATGACTGTTCTGCCCACCAAGGTCAACAACCCAGTCTGAATGACTGCCTGTTGACATGTCCGTCCATGGTGTCGGACCTGTCCCAACATCTATTGCGGTTTAGGCTGGGGAAGTACGCCTATACCAGTGACATCGAGAAAGCATTCTTGATGGTCAAGCTCAAGGAGGAAGATAGAGATGTTACCCGCTTTCTTTGGTTCAGCGACATTAGCGACTCTGAAAGTCCCATCATAATATACCGTTTTCGGGTTGTACTCTTTGGGGCCACTTGCTCGCAGTTTTTGTTAAATGCCACAATCAGAAAACATCTAGCTGACACTCATGAGGACACAAGTAAACTATCTCGCGGATTATACATTGACAATTTGCAGGGTACTAGCGATAGTCAAGATGATTTGTTGTATGCATACTGGCAAGCACGCAGATTGTTTGCGGATGCACATCTATTTCTCCGCGAGTGGGTTACTAATAGTGAAGATCTTCAGAGTTTAATACAGGTGGATGGTACGGCATCTCTTAACCAGGAAAAGTCCAGAAATTTGGGGATGATCTGGCAACCTAAACATGACATACTAACTTTTCAAACAAGGTCTTTTGCTCAGCAGACAGGAGCGCACACCAAAAGAAGTCTGTTGAGCAAAGTTGCGCAATATTTTGATCCTTTGGGTCTAGCATTACCTGTTACCATAAGAGCTAGGATTCTAATGCAGGAAGTTTGGAGACGTAAAATAGGATGGGATGACAGTTTGCCCGAGGACCTGAATGACCAAGGGACATTGTTGTTAAATGAATATGCCATCCTATGTACTAAACCTATACCTCGTAAAGTGGCGGCGTTCGGTGACGTTACGTTACACACGTTTTGCGATGCTAGCGCCACGGCATACGGGGTAGCCATATATGTTGTTACTTCATTTGGGGCACATTTAGTTACAGCCCGGGCCAAGGTAGCCCCGGTTAAAAAGGTAACTATCCCTAAAATGGAATTGACTGCCATGCTGCTATTAGCACGTCTGGTGCAACATGTACGCGCAGCATACGAGAGCGAATTAAATATTGAAATCGTTCATGTATGGTGCGATAGCCAGGTCGCACTCAACTGGATACATAGCAAGAAGTCTCTGCCAGTTTATGTGCGGAATAGGGTAGATGAGATTAGAGCCCTTTTGCCAGACGTTGCTTATCATTATGTAAATACAAAGGAAAACCCTAGTGATCTCATAACTAGGGGTATAACGGCTAGCCAATTAATGAAGTCCGAATTGTGGTGGCATGGTCCAAAGTGGCTGCTCCATGAAAGTGAATGGACGATATGGCATGCTGTTGGTGAGGGACTTCTGCCACTGGAAACAGTGGCAGTTACAGCCCAACCAAATGAGCCACAGGGTCCTATCATGAAGTGGGCAAGATTCGGTGACTATAATAAACTAGTCAGAGTTGTAGCTTGGGTGTTGCGATATGTATCCAATCTCAAGCTTAAAGTAACGGGCCAACTCTGCAACAGGGGTCACAACATTGATGCTCGTGAATTTAAAGCAGCTGAAGTAACTTTGATCAAATGGGTTCAAATAGAAACCTTTTCCAATGAATTAGAATCCTTGAAAAGCTCGAATAAGACATTAATGCCTAATATAGTGCGTCAACTAAGGTTGCACCTAGACAATGGCCTCATCAGGTGTGAGGGTCGCCTGAAGTGGTCGGGTGTACCAGACGGCACAAACCGACCTATACTTATGCCAACAAGACATCACGTTACTGATCTATTGATCATACGTGCACATAGGGAAGTAAAACACTACGGGTATGTCATATTATATCAAATTTACGTCTCACATGGTGGATACCCAGAGTTCGACAAGTAGCTCGACGCGTAGTGAGAAAGTGTGTAATATGCCAGAGACTAAAGGGTAAACCATATGCAACTGGACCAGCTCCACCCCTACCTGAATGCCGTGTAAAGCACGTAGAACCTTTCCAAGCGGTAGGATTAGATTACACAGGGGCATTGAAGACGAGGGAGAGTGAGAAGGTTTATATTATTGTTTACCTGTGCGACATCTCGAGCGGTACACCTAGAACTATGTGATAATATGTCTAGCGAAGAATTTATGCTGGCGTTCAGACGGTTTTGTGCCCGTCGTTCATTCCCTCAACTCATTCTTAGCGACAATGCTCCCACTTATGTCCAAGCATCAAAATATCTAAAGGATATGAGTAGTGATCCTACTATCATCACTTTTTTGGGAGAGAAGAAGTGCGAATGGAGGTTCATTCCAGTTAAGGCACCTTGGTTTGGTGGAATGTGGGAACGATGTGTCGGCATAGTAAAGTCAGGACTAAGAGCGGTTGTAGGACGTGCTCTATTAAAGAAGAGTGAGTTGACGACAGTCCTCACAGAGATAGAGGCAGTCGTGAATGATCGCCCGCTTACATATGTGTACACCGACCTGCAAGAACCACTACCATTAACGCCAGCTCACTTGCTATATGGAAAACCATTGACTGCGTTTCCATCTGATTTTCAGTCCATAGTAGAGTTAGAGGATCCCTCGTTGTACTCTGCGGTAGCGGTGTCTAAGAGATACCAGTATATATCCAGGATAATCGAGAATTTTAGGAAACGGTGGATTAGTGAATATCTGCTAGCATTGAGGGAAAGGAGTGTTACTCCCTCTGGTAGACCAACGGCCCCTACAGTTGGTGACTTTGTTTTAATTAAAGAAGATAGTCCTCGTTTATACTGGAAATTAGGCTGCGTATTGGAGGTATACAAGGGGGCAGACTCTGTAGAGCGGGTGGCGCTATTAAAGACAGCCACTGGAACTACTGTTCGTCCTATCGCACGTTTGTACGCTTTGGAGCTCGATTCCGCATTGCAATCTGAGGCTCCACCTGTTATTGCTGGGTCCGAGGATTCTCTAAGGAACGACTCACCTCATATTGATGGTGATCATTCTCGGACCGGGACGCGTCCCAGACGCGCTGCTGCTGGCGCCGTCGACTTGTGGCGTCAGAAGATAGCCTCTGGGCAACTTTAGGTTTAAGGTGGGGTTCAGGTCTTTTTTGTGGGGGGAGTGTATCGTATAAATACGATAGAATATGACTCTTTTGTGATCTTGTATGTCTCTGTGACGTCACGATCTCTCCTGCAGCACGACGTAGGACGAGTAGATCGTATATTATAAGATTGTAAATAAGTTAAGTTATAAAAGGCCTAATATGCTATTAAGCAATATTGCCATGGTCTTATGTAGTATATATGAATTTATCGTATATATTAATATAATTTATCGTATAGAGCAACCTAAATGCGGTACGATAATTTGGGCTCCTGGCGGTTTGTCAAGGCAGCAAGGTGTGCTTTTGAGGTACGTCAGAGCCTTCACGAACACCAACCAGTTAACATCTAATTTTCCGCCCTCAGTTGATCGTGCTTTTGTGCCTCTAATCACAATACACATACAGCAATACACACAACTACACCATCACGACACTCTCATCGACATCATGACTGACTGATAGATAAGCATAAATTATAATAATCATGTCCATTCCCATGTAATCATTTATTCTTTCTTTAACTTGACTCGTGTCTTGGGACCGAAGTCTCGTTCCCCATTGTCCACCGCCATATTGGGTAAAACGTTCTCCCTTGCCTCATTGCCACGTGGAACTATTGGTGAGTTAATTCCTGGCTAATATTAACCCTTATAACCTTACCCTATAATTATATACATTTATTATGTGAGACCTTTGGATATAAATTAGCTGGTTTCAGATTGAATTCAATTTAGATATAGAGTAGTTTTTATTTAGATTGATTTGATTTGATTCATTATAGCTTAGTAATATTTAACTTCCATTGATAGTTTACCACACTGTGTATATACACACACACACACACACACACGAGTTTAATGTAACAGTATCTACTCAATCTTTAGAATACTCTGTATATTATTTTGTATATAATATCAAATAAATCCTGCTACTCCGTAGCAGTTGATAACACATTATATGCCATGTGCTTCAAATTAGAGATGTGACATAGTCTGATGACCTTACCATTATGTTAGGGATTCAATTAATTTACCTTCATGTGTGTGTGTGAGAGAGAGAGAGAGAGAGAGAAATGGAAATTATTCCACCACGATAGATCTGAAGAGACCATATAGCACTACTAGGGTAAGTTAGGATGGGCGCTACCCCACCCGCAAGGTAACGTGTCGGCGGCGGGACTCGAACCTGAGACCTTGATCAAAAGTTGAGCGCGCTAGCCACCACGCTACGCCCGCCCCAGGAGAGAGTGTGTGTGTGTGTTTGTGTGTGTGTGTGTATATGGCCACATAATCTCTTGTCTATTACTTGCAGATAAAAGGGTAATGTTTGGTTGTTTGTATGTTACCGCTTACATTATCCAGATTAACAAAATAATGTGTTAATTATTAATGGTGACTGGTGCGTAACTGGAGTAATTCGTTTTCCTTATCTTTCTTGCGTTATGTATTAATGCTTGTTTATACTTTGAGTAAAATGATTATTACATTAATGTTTAGTCACCTATGATGCCCCTATCCCATACTGGAGAGCATTAATGGACTTTCTTCTAGCTGTTCTACCGTTTATCGGTTTATTACATTCTATACATGCCTACAATATTTATTATTATTTATAATTTACGACTCCGTAAAAGCGTAACATTTCCTAATTTTTGTATGTAAATGTTTTCATATTGTTTTTACTACTCGTCCTTATTCTTGTCTGTCCATTGGTTTGCCTTACTATAGTTTCTGTAATTATCTTTTTCCTTTGTCTTGTGCGTTTCTCTTCTTCAACCAATCTCATAAGTTTGCCTCTTGTGTATTAATCGCAATTTACTTCACCCCAATTAGTTTTCCCTAGCTTGTTTTAAGTTTCTTTTTTCCGACCTATTACCCTGGCCTTAGGTGACTTCCCATATTTTCATATCTAGTATACCCTATTATTGGGTTTGTATGTGGTTATGTTATTTGCATTAAGTAAGCTTTACTGCCTATTGTGCACTTTAGTATGCATGACCTGCTTACATGCATCTATTATGTTAAGTCATAATTCTTTTGTTTATAGTCTCCCCCCCCCCATTAATTGAAGACACTTTTCCTGCATTGTCCTTAGTTTATTATAACCTGCTTATTTCAAGGTTACAAAGTATGATCGATAAGTCCTATAAGGGAGTTTATGAAGGGGACAATAAGGAATTACCGAATTATTAGTAAATCTGTACTAATGGTTTCGCATGATTAACATCAGTTTGATTTTATTTGGTATTATGATCAAGTGCTGTATTTTCCTCAAAATACATTGGAAACTATGAATTGGATCTACAAGAGATTTGCTTTATTTGACCCAATCGTTCACTTGTATATTTCCATATTAGTATGCTTATATGTTTTATATACAATTACTTACAATATCTGTCTATCAATATCTTTCCATGTCAGTCTTTGATTATTTAACTAACAGTCAATATTGGTGATTTAGTACCAATCACTCAATTTCAACATTAACATTTAAATGTTTAATTATATCATATTTCTGTATTGTCTATATAACTATCTCGGTTTATATTTCTGTGTACTTACCTTCTGTATATAATTATGGCTGTGTATGTGGGTGTGCTTGAATTATTTTTGTCTATTGTTTGCAAAAGATGATATCACAACCGGTATGCTGTTGTATTGTATGTATTTTTATTTGTATTAACTAAAATTGAGTAACTATTAATCATGCACAATTTTTTGTAATTGTGTATTGAAAATTTAGTATACTACAGAATACATTTGAGCCAAAAGATGACGTGTTTATAATTATTCATCTTCACACTTGGATACATGCAATAAAAATAAAACTTCAATAGGACGATGCCTTTATGGATTTCATGTTGGCCATCACTAACCGAATTAATTCAAGTTAGGAAGCACATGTGAGAGTCAGAGGGTTACCTGATTTCGCGTTTACACCTTTGATTCGTAAAGGTCCTTCCTAACCTGAGTAAAATCTTCTAATGATAGCCTTGCTGTAGTGGAAGGTTTTAAAGTGTTTAAAGAGAAAGAAGGGGTATCTATGGTCATGTGTAAATAAATGTTGCAAGATTTACAATAAAACACGTAAACAACAACAAACAGCTAAGGGTAAAGAACGCTACATGACGGGTGAGTGGGGGAGGGAGAGAGAAAGTGTTGGGGGTAAAGGGAGGGAAGACATTGGCGAGTGGGGGATTCCGGTGGTTTGTGTAGGGATACCAACATTACCAAATAATCCCTTCCTGCCTGGGAGGGTGGATGGGGGAGTACCCTGTGACACTTCTTATGGAAACGACTGTACAGAGTAGGGGTGGGATTGTATTGCAAGACGGGCACTATAGTCTATTTTTGGTTAATATACAGGAGACGCAACAACGTGTTTTTCAGGTATTTGTTTTTGTATTTTGATTTTGATTTTGGTGTTTTAGTCCAATCTAGTGATGAAATTGAATGGGAATTAAGCATTTACCCATTATCCATCAATCTAAAGACACGCCCCCGATAGTGGGGAGGGCTATGAAGATCAGGGAAATTGAGGGGGTAAAAAGCGTATAGAATACGATAATACACATTTGTAACCAAAATTTGGCTCGGCTTTTGTCAATTTCCAGACCCATAAAACTCGACTTTTTGAAAACCCGAGCCAAGTTTTGACGAAACTTGGCTCGGATTTAACTAATTTAAAAATGAAAATAACACAGTAACCTTATTCAAATGTTGGCTCGGGTTTTGTAAATTTCCATACCCATATAACCCGACATTTTGAAAACACAAGCCAAGTTTTGATGAAACTTGGCTCGGATTTTACTAATTTTAATGTTAAAATTACACAGTAACCCTAATAAAATCTTTGTTTGGGTTTTCATAGGGTTAACATTAACCTAACCTAACGAAGTAAGAATGTGGTTAACATTATCCCTACCTAACAACCTTACCTAACCTAACATAGTAAGAATGAGGTTAACATTAGCCTAACCTAACAACCTTACCTAACCTAACCTAGTAAGAATGGGGTTAACATTAGCCTAACCTAACCTAACAACCCAACCTAACCTAACCTAGACCTAGTACGTGGGATACAAAACTAGCCCTTGCATGCCAGCTACTGCGTGTCCATAGTACCCAGTACGTGGGATACAAAACTAGCCCTTGCATGCCAGCTACTGCGTGTCCATAGTACCCAGTACGTGGGATACAAAATTAGCCCTTGCATGCCAGCTACTGCGTGTCCATAGTACCCAGTACGTGGGATACAAAACTAGCCCTTGCATGCCAGCTACTGAGGGTTCAAAGTACCCAGTACGTGGGATACAAAACTAGCCCTTGCATGCCAGCTACTGAGGGTTCAAAGTACCCAGTACGTGTGATACAAAACTAGCCCTTGCATGCCAGCTACTGAGGGTTCAAAGTACCCAGTACGTGGGATACAAAACTAGCCCTTGCATGCCAGCTACTGCGTGTCCATAGTACCCAGTACGTGGGATACAAAACTAGCCCTTGCATGCCAGCTACTGAGGGTTCAAAGTACCCAGTACGTGGGATACAAAACTAGCCCTTGCATGCCAGCTACTGCGTGTCCATAGTACCCAGTACGTGGGATACAAAACTAGCCCTTGCATGCCAGCTACTGAGGGTTCAAAGTACCCAGTATGTGGGATACAAAACTAGCCCTTGCATGCCAGTTTAAACCTATGCGAAAAAAATCTTTTACCTTATGTTACTTTGCGATCACCCATTAACCCGGAAACTGCTGGGAGACTCTTAAGAGTTCCCCCGGCGGACTGCGGGGAGACTCTTAAGAGTCAGAGAAAAAAAAATCAACCTTTGACATCGAATTTTTTTTATTTTTTTTTTGGCCCCTGGGCCATGCAAAATCTCAGTCCTCTACCTCCCCTCCTTCCCCACTTTCCTCCTCTCCTTCAGTTATCACCTATTTTCCCTGTTATTCCCTTATTCTGAGGTATATTTTCATGCTAACATTAGAAATCCGGTTGCAGGGTGTGGTCATCACTGATAGCAAGCGAATGCAAGAGAGAGAGAGAGAGTATCGATCGACTGTGTCTCAGTGGCCTTGGGGGAAATTGGCGGGAAAGCAGCTTGCCTCACTCATACATTATACAACTCGCGGGCTATATCTCCGGTTTTGACCATCCAAACGCTGTTTTCACTTGTTTTATTGTTGTTTCAGGTTAATACCTTTATAATCAACCCATAATAGGCGCATATGGATAAGTATTAATGCTATTAATGGTACAATGAATATTTTAGTGACAGAAACACCTCAAATACATGCGCACAGGGAGAGGTGTCTAATTATCCCCATGCGCACTTCAGAGGTTAAGATTCCCGAGCTAGCTGTGGTCCGGCTCCTTTATATTGTCCCAACCATCCAACTAACTTTAATGAACAGAGGAGGTACTGGGTTGAGGGTCCTTGGCTAGAGTGGCTGCCTGGCTGGAGGCTCGATCACCACTCATCTTGGTCAACAGCAGGTGGATTTTTGTTTCAAATTTTTCCATGTCAAAAAACTGTATGTGCATTTCAAAACCAGCTGTCCTCGTCGGCTGTATTTGGAACACTGGTTATTGCACTTTGGACAGTTTACACTTATTGGAAGGCGAAAATGTCTTAAGCAGCCTCATTGTTTTTAACCCTTATTTAGCGGGGTCGGACTTAAGTCCGATACGAAAAAATTGGACTAAATGGCGGGGTCGGACTTAAGTCCGTGGGTGTATTCCCGCCCTAATTTAGGTGGAAAGCGAAACTTGGTGGTCAGGCGGTGTACTACAAGGGCCCACCCACACATCCCCACTGCGTGACCGTGACTAAGTGACCCTCAAGCAGCCATAATGGAAGGTCAAGATTTGCCCGTGTTCGATTCGGTGGCCGCCATCCCTAGTGCGTCGCGCCACCCTACTAACCACGCCCGGCTTACCACCCAGGAACTAGATATCATGCTGAACTCTTCAGAACTTTCTAATAAGCTGTTGGATGAAACCGTCGAAGGTCTGGGTGAGAGTTTTGGTAGTGTGGATGACTCGGAAGACGAAAATAACTCGATCATAGGCTTTCACCCCAAGCATAATTTGCGTGGGGTGGATGTTGTGGTTGATATTGGACAGACCCTTGAGCAAATTGGAGACGTTCCTGACGAAGAACTATAGGTTTGACTCCTGTAAGGAGATAAAGAAAACCTAATATTTAGTAGTGGCCCCGTAATCATTGACGAACATGCCTATTACATAAGGCATCCTCTTCAAACACTAATCCGCCGTAGTTTGAATCTACCGCGCAGAGCATTTAAAAACTGAGGAGCCTTCATCATGAGCGCACGCGACCTCACTCATGGCTTCAGTCATTATGAATTGGGTTCTCACTACGAAAAAAACTTCGTAAAAATAAAAACAAAAAGAAAATAAGAATAACTATCCAATAAGCTTTCCATCATATCGTGGATGTACTTGTGTGGATTTCTGACCAGACGCTGAATCAGGCGTCATTCCTCCTTCACTGACATATCAAGTAAACCAAAATCCTTAATACATCAACGAATGGGAAGGGGACGGTCGGGAGGGCCCCAGTCGTCAATGATTACGGGGCCACTACTAAATATTAGGTTTTCTTTATCTCCTTACAGGAGTCAAACCTATAATTTATTAGTGGCCCCTCCATCATTGACGAACATGCCTGATATCTAAGACTGGAGGGGGACATTCGTAATCATATCATAACTCTAGAAAAGCAGATAATAAAAACAACCACATAGTATTCTTACTTTTTGAAAAATGTATTTAATACGGCGTAGGCCGGAAATATACAAGAAAAAGGGGTTCAGGCAGGTGCGTGCTTCAAAGAAGCCTGCCCGACAAAAATGGGTAACCCTGAAGATTCTGAACACAGATCTGTAGTTACAAAAGGCACCCCACTCAACGAGTGGTGACAAAAATAATAAGTTATAAGTTTATATGTGCACATCATAAACCCCAAAATACATGTGGAGATCAATTGCCAATGAACTCCATTGAACTAATATTACATTGCTTTCGCAGCTAAAACTACTATAACACACCGTTGTTTTGTACTAAACCTTGTACTAGCACAAATTCTCGCAGAGAAATTTTCATATCACATTTTAACCTTAAATTGTATCACAGCTCTCATACTCCGGCGGGGTCTAGGGTGTCCTATGTCAACTGACTGCACCCCCCCCCTTCCGTGAAAATAAACATAAGTGACTGCAGGGCCACCTAGACCCTCTGCCTTAAAGCTATACATGGTAAGGAAGGTTTGTCTAGAGCAACTGACAAGTATCTAGAGAGAAACGTATGATTAGACGCCCACAACTGTGTGGACGCAATATCTTCAACTGAAAAGTTTTTCAGGAAACGTAAAGAGGCCGCCCACTTGCGTAAATCGTGGGCCCTACCCACAACGCCGGGATTACTCTCTTTAATGACTTCTACCAGAAGAGAGGCTAATCGCCGTTTAAGTAAGCGTTTACCCGTACTCGCTACCCATAAAGCACCTTGGGGGTTATGAGGAGCTATTCTCAAATATTTGGTTAGAGCTTGCACTGGACATAAATTATGATGCACCTTTCCCCTTTTTAACGCCGGCACCGTGAACTCAGAAAACACGTGTGCACTATGCTCATTCTTGGCTACAAACGCCGGGGAGGGTGCAATGGAAATTGAATCATTAAGTCTACCAAACCTAAGACAATTAGGTGTGTTGCTCATCGCCGCCAGCTCAGACACTCTGTTTCCGGTGGCCAAAGCCAAAAGGAAAACTGCCTTCTTTAAGATTAAAGCAAAGTCTGCAGTATTTTGATACAGACGAGAATGAAGTAAAGACAAAGCTTTGTCCAGAGACCAAGTAGGCATGAGCTGACGGGGAGGTGGGCGGAGTTTAAAACACGCTCTCATAAATCCTGTTTCCTCCGCCACCGGTATGGATAGACCTGTAAGGTCGAAAAAGGGCACTCTAATCGCAGTTAAGTGATTCTTCAAAGTAACCACAGATAAACGTTTCTGCTCAAACAGATAGTTCAAGTAATTAAAAACCAATGCCACTGAGGGTACAGTTTGTTCCGTTCTAACAATCCAAGAAGTAAAAGCTTTCCAATGAGATTGATATTGTCGCTTAGTAGACTGAGTATATTGATTGAGCAATTTATTGGTCACATCCCTACCGTATGGTGCTAGCCACTTGGCCTCCTGAATGTCCATAATGCAAAAGTCAGCGAGGTCGCTAGGTTGCCAATCGTGTCTAAGTGGAAGTACCCGACCGGGAGCGATACCGGGTCCGGGCACCACATTATTAATTGCTGGTACCATACCTGCGCCGGCCACAGGGGCGCGATTAGCGAGACTAAGCCTCGATAAACTCGTAGTTTGTTCACTACGTGGCACATTAGTGACGCATCTGGCGGCGGAAACAGATAGATGGAGCTCCATCTGTTCCAGTCTGTCACTAGGGCGTCTGGCCCCCCTGCCGGCGTTATCGCCCGGCGGGTGAGGTATAGAGGGAGCTTGTGAGTCTCCTCGGACGCAAAAAGATCCACTTGTGGATGGGAGAGCTCCGCAATCATTAGGTCGAAAATGGGTTGCTTGAGCTCCCATTCTACTGTCGTGCTCTGTCTCCGGGACAGAGCGTCTGCCCAGACGTTCGCTACGCCTGGGAGATACGATGCGTGAAGATAAATATCTAGACTGCTGGCTAGAACAAAAATCTCTTCCGACACGAGTAGCAACTTCCTTGACCTCGTTGACCCTTGTTTCTGAATACAGTGAACTGCATTCAGATTGTCCATTCTGAAGGCCACCGACTTGCCCCGTAACGCCGGGCCGTGAGCCTGAAGGAAATACAAGGGGACTAGTAACTCTTTGACATTTATGTGAGAGATTTCTAAGTGGGACCAAAGTCCCTGACCCTGGTGCCCCTGATTTGACTGAAATCCCCACCCTATGGTGCCTGACGCATCCGTGTCTACCCATACCGTTGGAGGAGGAGAGGTCCATGACATGATTGAGTGCAATGTTTCCCTCTTCGCCCAGACCGCTAGTAAGGTGTGGATTAATTTTGGTATGGGCCATAATTTTCCCGCCGGTAAGAGTGGGAAATATTTGTTGCCTTCCAATATTAATCGTTTTACTTTCAACCGGCCCAACTTGACAGTTAGCTGAATCCAGTTGAGAGAGCCGACCAGAGACTCCCAGACTCTTGGTGTCGTAGTCAGACTGTGAAGAAACCTGAACAGTTTCCTGCGAAACCTGTTGCGATTGTCCACACTCTGACTCAGAGTGAGAGCGGCGGTGTCCCAGACCAGCCCTATCCACTGAATTACTCTTGAGGGAACAAGGTTTGACTTTACCAGATTTACCTTGAAGCCTAGAGTTTTGACATGATTTAAAATGATATTGACATGTTTTATGCATAATTGTTGTGTCTCTGCCACCACCAGCCAGTCGTCTAGATACCACAACACTCTGATTCCCTGTTTTAACAACGGCATCAGGGCTTGCCGGACTAGTTTCGTGAATAGTCGAGGTGCTAGGTTCAAACCGAACGGCATCCTCTGAAAAACAAAATTTTGGTGCCTGATCCTCAAGGCCAGAAACCTTTGAAATCTTTTGTTGACCGACACGTGCCAATAGGCGTCTGTCAGGTCTAGGGAACACATCCGCCTCCCGGCGGAAGTGTTAGCCTGATTTGATGAACTGTTAACATTCTGAAAGACTCGTTGTAAATGTGAAGATTCAGATAAGACAGGTCTACGACCGGCCTCATCTGAACACTGTCCCGTTTGGGAACCAAAAACAGTTTTGACGTGAATACAGGGTAATCTGGAGGGACCGGGATGATGACATTCTTGGCAATCATCTCCTGGACCAGCGACTCCACCTCTAATGAAACACAATTTGCCGTTGTCGGCTGACGTAAGCGAGGTCGCCGGAGCCACTGCCAAGTGATGCCTTTGCGTGCCACCATCCGTGCCCAGGTTTTTAACGGCCATGCTTGGTGACACGTTCGGAACGACCCTGTTAGCAGACAAGGGTTCGCCGGCTGTACTTCCCTCGGTTCCTCCGGCTTTAAGACAGGCACTGGGAGTGAGAGAGACTTTAGTTTTTTGATGGTGGGTTTGGTGGTGTTGGACGCTTCGCCGGCTGGCTGGTGTGGGCCGAAGACTGGCCCTGCCCTGGCTTATACTGGCCGCGTCCTCTTGTCCTGAAAACCCTCTCTGTCTATGCCTGAACTGACCCAGGGGGGATTGGGAGGACTTAGGCGGAAGAAACGGCTTAGAACCCCCTGGCTGAGCTTTAGTAGGAGGCTTAGGTTTGGGGAAGTTAAATGCAGGTTTCTTAGCCTGTGCGGGACTGTGCTTCACGGCCTGTGCCATGTTAAACACTGTTCGCCATACATCAGGGGACATTAAAGAAGGAGTAAGTACTGGGGACATTACCACCTGGTTAGCAATGCGATCAGGCAGCTTGCGAACTAATGACATCCTAAGATCCTGTCGTGCTCGCACCGCCTCAAGTAAGGCTGTGCGTATGTCACCTAAGGATTGAATCGACGACTGAAGAATCAGACGCCGGGATAACTCAACTGATCTTCGAGCATCCGCGTCTGCGATTGCCTGAGTAGACCTGAGTAAAGACTTAGCCACCTGTTGAGAAACTATGTACTGTGAAAACAGGCGGAAAGCTTTTCCCCTTAGCCTAAATTCTCTGTCTAGGTGAGAAGGGGTAGGGGTAGTGAATGGGTCCTTTAGTTCACAAAGATTAATCTTAGGGGCAGCTAGAAAAGAAAATAAAGCTGACGGAACTCCGCCGGCAGAACCTACCGGCATGGAGAACCATGAATGTGTATCCTGAGGGATCTGGTGGGAAGATTTAGAAGTGAAAGTGGTTGCAAAGTTTTGAGCCTCTACCTCCCAATCCACCCAAGGTCCTGGTCCCAACTGTCCCACCTTTAACACTGGATTAGCTGTCTCGTCTGTGACGGTCTGTAAATCTAGTTCAGGAGTAAGAGCCGACAGAGCCTTAATATCATTAAACCCATCCAGCTTAGACCAGTCTGAAAAAAGTTTTGAAGCTGAGGCAGGGGGTAAAGCAGGCTTAGATGCATAAACAAAATAATCCTGATGATAATAACTAGGTATAGCCTTGATATTTACGTCCAAAACATTACCCAAGGCATCCAATGCCCTTAATTTCTTTGACTTATTTCCCTGGATAAACCACTCACGTGGTACCGGGAGTTCCCCTGACAAGGTAGGCTGGGCAAGCTCTGGCTTAGAGGGGTTCAAAAGAACCCATGACTCGTCTGGCCCATAAAGCAGGGGCATAGCTACCTTTCTAAGAGGCGCTTTGTCTAGAGGGGGTGGATTAACATCCGTAATGACCCTGACATTTGACGTAGTGAATGCCGCCGTAGCTGGCTTAGAGCTCCCTGCCGGTGACAGAGTAGGAGGGTTAGGAATCTTAGATAAATCGATTGACGTTATCAGAGGCCGTACCGCAGAACTTGTCAAGGGAGCCCCCAAGTCCATTGTGGGGTTTTCTCGTTGTTGACTAAAGAATTTAGATAGAGCATGAGTAAGTAACCCATCAATTTCTTGTGCTGTAACAAACTGGTTAGATTCAGAACTTTCATGTGAATCAGTATTATCATGGGCGGCGTCCAGGCCTGAGCCTGACCCTTGTCCATCCCTATCTGAAATTATTGACACTTCATCTTGTTCCTCCCGATCCTCCTGAGAAGACCCCGCCGAGGCAGGGGCACCTTGTTTCCAAGATAAGTCAGGGATAGAGGATGGGGTCGCCGCGTCCCTGTGGACATCAGCTACTGTGTGACTCGTATGAGTCGGACGTGGATGGTCAGACCCTGGTTGAGCAAACCGCCAAACACCGAGGCTCTGGCCTACGCTCTCTTGAGAGTCTGAAACATTCTCAATTATTGAATTTCCTGAACTTTCCGTTTCTAGGGTTAAAATATCAATAGGTAAATCTTGTTTAGGGACAGGCGCTTCACTATACTCTGAGGCTGTAACAGAAACATTTTCAGGTGTAGAGGTACGATGAGATGCACTAGACTTAGGAGAATGTCGAGAGGACTTCCTATGGGAATCCTTTTTGGAGGATTTGTGGCTACGGTGTGACCGCGAACTAGACCTAGATTTGGAAGAATCACCACCATGACCACTGGGGGAAGCTTCAGTCTTACACTTCTTACTAGCCGGGGAAGAGGCACGACTTGAAGACTGCTGTCTGAGAGGTGACCTTGACCTCGATCTCGCCTGCGACGAGGAGGTGGCTGCCGGGGGAGTAGGCTCTCTCGGGCGTTTAGACGTATCCACAGACGATACAGAACCCTGGCTAGTCTCGGTCGGCTTAAAACCCGTTACTCTAGAGGTACGTTTAGGGGGAGGGTGCTCTGACAGCAACTTATCCCAAAGTGGGACATTGTCACATTGAAGTGACTTATGTGCGACAATGGTAGTGTAGGCCGACATTTGTTGTCTGACCTCTCTCAACGCTACCGCCGCGGTCTTGTCATTGTCACACAGGACTTTATTGGCTAATTGGGAGCAAAAGGAACAATTAAGTGTAACCCAGAGACCCCTTGAACGGTCTAGACATCTAACACACCTTATGCAAAGGGTATGCGCAAAAATTGGGATACCCGCGCAAGTAGGGGTAATGCACAGGGCAAAAACTGGGGCCACAGTAGCCATGACAGAGACTGGTGTGAGGAAACTACCGCCGGGTCTGTATTGGTCCGCCGGAGCTCAGCTCTGGAAAAATAAAGAAAAATTTCCAGGAATTAATGCTCATAAGGTTAACCCAAGTGTTCGCATACAAGTGTTAATAACCCGCCGGGTAACGAGATGCAAAGACACAGCTAACACATCTCGCTACGCGGCGGGGTGTAAAGAGGCTAAACAAATCTTTTTAGCTAAAGAACAATGAAGAATACCCTCTGATATATAATGGTCCAGTATGGCACTTATAGTCTGTAGGAGGTGGTGACTGTCTCAAGATTCAATTTTGTAACAAAGCCCCCCTCATAAAGACGCCGGCCCTTGAAATATTTTAGTAGAATAGCCCAGGGCAGGAATATACGAGATCTGATTTTTTAACGAATTGTCCCAAACGATCGTCGTAAAAATAGAAGGCGGCGATACTGAAAGTATCACCCAATTAAGGTTAATCGAAATTGAATTTGTTTATAAATTCCTTAGTTCCTCCACTTAGGGGCACCCGCCGGGTGTGGGAATCGATTTGGTTAAACCTCACTGAACCTTCAATTGCCGTAAGAGTAAAGGCAGCGATACACAGAGTATCACTAAAATGGATTGGTTAACTATATGAGACCTAAGTCTTTTATCCCACCCTGCTCAGGTGCACCCGCCGAGTGAGAAGTCTAAAAGTTAACCCCACAAGTTCCTGACCCCACTTCTTTGTAAAAGATCGCCGGGGAGGAACGCCTAAACAACAGCTAGGTTTTCCATGTGGTTGTCGTAAACCAGGTAGAAAAAACCTATAAAAACGAGTGTTCTCAAGAACGTTGTTTTTTATATATATCTATATATATATATATAAGGATGGGTACAGCCATCCCGCCGGGAATTTAAAGGAGGCCTGAAACCAGGCACCCACAGAGACGCAGTCCTGGAGAGCCACAGACACCTCCCCACGCCGGGGAACCAGACAGAGTTAAAAACCACGTGTGGCCCAACACTGCTCATCGGTCAGGATTTTTCATGGTGAAACCGAGAAAAAACCCGCCGGAAGGCAAACCCCACCCTGAACAGACACCATCTGAACAATACGACACGAGGAGAGACACGCACGACTAACCAAGGTCACAACATAATCCGTGGAATTAGCCAATACACAACTAAACCAGGAAACAATTATAGTCCGAGGAATTAGCCAATACACAACTAAAACCCGGATACACATGACACAGTAGGGCATATTTATAAAATAAATAATAACACTAGACATGTGGCAAAGCTACGAGCGGCTGGCTAGGCCTAGGTAGACGGCATGAAAATAGTTGAAATATAAACACACACTGGAATATCACAACAGGAACCACCGCCAACACACCACCGTAGCGATAACTTCCCACCCCGGGAAGCCTGACACGGACCCAGAAAAAACTTCACTAAGTGAAGAAAAATACGCTGGGAACGTCAGCAAACACACAGCTTACCTCATCAGAAGGATAAAAGGCAGCAATAATTAACGCGTAATGAAAGCCGCCTGCATCACCAACTAACACAACTGTGAAAAGTTCACGTGTCCACAACAGGACCACGAGGGTACATCCGAAATAGATGCCCCATACACACGACCCAAAATACACTGCACTGCAGGCAACCAGCCCAGGACACTCCTGCTACGCCTATCCTAACCTTACTCGATACATCCTAGAGTAAACAAATGAGAAAAAACTCACTAGGGACGCAACGAATGCGGAACCAGCGGAGCCTGAAAGGTACGTCCGGGCAGGCTGAGCGCAGAGCAAAGAAGGAGGAATGACGCCTGATTCAGCGTCTGGTCAGAAATCCACACAAGTACATCCACGATATGATGGAAAGCTTATTGGATAGTTATTCTTATTTTCTTTTGTTTTTATTTTTTACGAAGTTTTTTTCGTAGTGAGAACCAATTCATAATGACTGAAGCCATGAGTGAGGTCGCGTGCGCTCATGATGAAGGCTCCTCAGTTTTTAAATGCTCTGCGCGGTAGATTCAAACTACGGCGGATTAGTGTTTGAAGAGGATGCCTTATGTAATAGGCATGTTCGTCAATGATGGAGGGGCCACTAATAAATATACTGGTGTGGGTGTTGGTAAGTACAATTTATATTTTATAATTGCTTGAAAATGTGATTGCAAGCATTTTATCACCTTACGAGCGGCTGGTGGAGTATATTTCACTGTGCCGCCCAGCAGGTTTTTTTTTTACCCTAAATGGGGTTGTTCCGTGCTCTTTTTCATGCATAAACAAGACCCAGAGCGTAATACAAGTATGTATCCTGAAAGTGCGTAAATTGAGCTTTCCAATGACACCCGAACCAGCGTCTTACGATCACTGGTTGTCTTTCAACGATCGTAAAACACGAGTGAAAAAACCCTAAAATACGGTAATTTCCTTATATAATTCCCTGTGTGGCGAGCGGTCTTGAGGTAATTTATGCTCCTAATCACCGCTCCGCTCTCTCTCAGAGCACATTACGTCCTCAAAATTGCACTCTACAAGAAATTTCCTTTGCATTTTATAGCGTATTATTTGTAGGCCGTTCGGTAAATTTCTTACGGTAATACAAACAACGAAAGATTGAATATTTGTGCTTGGCATTATATGATTGTGGGGAACAGATGTAGGCCTACCGTATATATTATGTTTTCATATATATGATACATGTGTAACATTTTTATATTATCACGACTCTCTCTCTCTCTCTCTGTCTCACTCTTTGTTTGTACTCCTTTGTACTCTCTTTGTCTGATGTAGGCCAGGGCACGCCCCTAACTAATCTCTTCCCTCTCAGGGGAAATCACACCTAGCAGATGTTTTTGACTTCCCCTCTCTCTGTCATTCTCTTCCTCTGGGTCTACATATACTGCATTTGACATTGAAATTGCTTGAGAGTTTGATTGCAAGCATTTTATAGCGTATTATTTGCAGGCGTTCGGTAAATTTCTCACGATAACCAGGGTGTATGGTACATTTCTCACGATAATACAAGCAACAACGAAGCTTGGCGAAGATTGTGGTCTACAATATACCTTTTTATAATTGCATGTGACCTTGTAATTGCTTGAAAGTTTGATTGCAAGCATTTTATAGCGTATTATTTTCAGGCGTTCAATAAATTTGATAAATATATCAAAGTAAGTCCTGTGGGACTATGAAATAGCTATTATTGGACAAGGACAATATTTTGTTCATCCCTCCACTGGAACATCAACAACAATGTCAACAACGTATCACCGTCGGCAATCGTAAGATTCAGAGTCGTAAAGATTCCAGGACGAGCTCAATAGAAAATGAATGAATGAAATGAATGAGTGTGCAGTACTGCCAATACGTATAGCGACTTCCGCTAGATCTAGAGACCTTTACTTCGATCTAGCAGCAATGACTTACACTAGCGGTTTTGTTTTGAAATTTCAGAACAATTTCGAAGTGATATTATATGGATTTTGCCAATTCATATTTCTAGTGGTATTTATCATGTCTTACATCTAACAATATATGCTAGCGGATTTAACTTCAATTGGTAACTCTCCCGCTCGAGTCGGCTCCAAGAAAATCGATAATGGTGGCACTTTAGTAAACAGGTGATAAACAAAAACGCATGCGGATCGGTTTGGTGTATCGGTATTATGGTAAGTTGGCTACCTACTATTGTTTATACGATATAGTAAGTAATGATAAGTAAATTAGTATATATTATATATAAAACAAACACAAAATTCCTGCAAAGCAAGCGAAACAGAGAGAGAATGCAGAAATTTAACTGAAGAAAGAGTGAAAAAGATATAATAATACAGAAATATTACAAGCAAATAAATGAAATAGAGGGATTAGTTAGAGAAAATAATAATGAGAAATACATAATACGGATGAGGAAGAGGGGAAGCGAGCGAGCCAGAGAGAGAGAGAGAGAGATACAGGAGTGAGAGAGATTAGAGAAAATAGAGAGATTGCAAGCATTTTATAGCGTATTATTTGCAGGCGTTCAGTACATTTCTTACGGTAACACAAACAATGAAAGATTGAATATTTGTGCTTGGCATTATATGATTGTGGGGAACAGATGTAGGCCTACCGTATATATTTTTTTTTCATATATATATATGATACATATGTAACATTGTTATATTATCACGACACTCTCTCTCTCTCTTGTCTATTCCTCTCTGGGTCTACCTATAGCCTACATTTATAATTGCATGTGACCTTGAAATTGCTTGAGAGTTTGATTGCAAGCATTTTATAGCGTATTATTTGCAGGCGTTCAGTAAATTTCTTACGGTAATACAAACAACCAAACAACGAAAGATTGAATATTTGTGCTGCACATCCCTCATACGAAATACCATTCCCACCGTATAGAGAGAATACAGAAACTGAACTGAAGAAAAAGTGAAAAAGATATAATAATACAGAAATATTACATGCAAATAAATGAAATAGAGGGATTAGTTAGAGAAAATAATAATGAGAAATACATAATTATACGGATGAGGAAGAGAGAAAGGGATCACAAGAGAGGGAAAGCGAGCGAGCCAGAGAGACAGACAGACAGGAGGAGTGAGAGAGATTAGAGAAAATAATAATGAGAATTACATATACGGATGAGGAAGAGAGAGAGAGAGACAGAGCGCGCGAGAGAGGGAAAGCGAGCGAGCGAGAGAGAGAGAGAGAGAGAGAGAGAGAGACAGACAGACAGACAGGAGTGAGAGAGAGAGAAAGAAAGAGAGAGAGAGAGAGAGAGAATACAGAAATAAGGAGAAATAAGAGAAAAATAAGACCGATTACCGAAGGAATACTAGACGCGCTAGAGGCCGAAGTCAGGCCAAAGCGAACGCAACCGAACGCGCCCGGGAAATAGACCAAAAAGTACCTCCTCTTCCTCACCCCTTTCCACCCTCCACACTCATTCATAACATCCATTCATAGACTTATATGGGGAGACGAAGAGTTGCTCTTTCCAAAAATGATAGTTTCGTTCGCATTGGAGCCATAGTAACGGCGCTAGGGCGAGTGAAATTGAGCGAATATTTCGGGATTATGCCCGCTGAGCGGTACAGTGTAAAATACCTTACCACCCGCTAAATAAGGGTTAAAGACGGTGGAAAAAGCTTTGATCGGCTACCCACACCCTCTACACAAGCTGGCCAGAGTCAAACTGATGGGTTATATCCCGGGCCACCTGTCTTCCAAATCATGGCATCACCTGATTGGTCGATAGACATCACGTGTCAATGAACTCGAGTACTCTTGGCTTGAATTAGGTAGGGTGATTACTTTCGCCACGACGCCACCAGTAGTTCATTGCATTCGCCACCAGATGTCTCAGTTGTTGACTGAGAGGCACGTAAAAGAGATCTCCCAGAAGAAGACGATAAAGAAGAAGTGTAAACAAACCCTTAAAACGTAAATATCCATATAATATGCATTATGTTAGTTTGCTGGGAATGACACCTACATAAAAAAAATGGAAAAAAATAGCTTAATCACATGCTATTGAGCTTAATTTTTTACCAATATTGTAGGCGTCCTGTATATTGACCCTATTTGTTTCCAGCTGATGGTAAACTGAATCCCTTAGCAGTGAATTTCCCGATACTTAATGGATATATATGAAACTAGTATACCCCTAAGTCATATTAATGTCAAGTTTTCATATTTACCAAAAACATCACTACAAAATCTTCATAATAATTGAGTAATGCAGATGGGGACATGGCAATTTATCCTCAGCTGAAATTAAACGGACTATACGTACCCTACGTAAAGGAGGTGGTATACACTGAGAGAGCTCTGAGGAACACTGATTATTGTATTAGCGATAGAATAGCGAGAGAGATACAACATTGCGGCGAAGAGAGAGAGGTTGCAGAGAGTGGGTGAGTGGACGGGAGTTAATGATACGAAAGGCTTTCCTTTCTACTTTTTCTAGAAGTGCTGTGTGAAAGGATTCTCCCCACACATGCAAACAATACTCAATACAAGGATGCACTGTGCCCCTGTACAGAGCAAGGAGATGTGCAGGGGTGAAGAACCCCTTGAGGAAGAATGTAAATGAAGTAGAAAGGACGGGGGATACATTTTCGTGTGTTTGAAAATTATAAGTTATAATTATAAGTGAAGGTTAAAAGGAAGGAAAACACAGATCACACAAATTAATACCTAAAAACACAACAGCTGTGCTGAAGTCTCGTGGGTACCGATCTCCGGTTTATGGAGGTAAGTGAAAAGAGATTCCATAATAGCCAGATCCTGCTCCCACGGACTCCTAGCAAGAACTGAAAACATACCGGCCAAAAATGGGTGATCATTGTTCAAAGAATGTTCTCTAAAGGCAGAAAAAGATGGTTTAGTGATTCGTGAAACCGTACGAGCTGAGCGACCAAGGTGCTCCGCAATCCGACTCTTCAGGTGTCTCTTTGTTTTCCCAGTGCATGAAGCCTTACAGCTATCACACGTGAATTTATATATAAGAGACGACTGAATTTGGTTTTTAACTTTAAAGACTTTCTTAATTGTATTGTCATTTTTGAAAATTACACGAACAGATACTTGAGGAAAAAAATAATTTAGAAGTATATTTAGTCTATTTCTGAGTGTGAAGCTGGACGAGCCTGTGAACACTATAGGCAAATATATTATCGCTTTCGCTACTGTTTCTGGAACTTGGGTGGGTTTATTTAAAAAACTTATTTATAGTTTTACCTATATTAGTTTCAACAAAGTTGCTGGGGTATCCATTACTAAAAAGCAGTTTCTTAATGAATGCAAGTTCTTCATCAAACTTAAAGTAGTTGAAGCAAATGTTATATGCTCTAAAGGTTAAGGTTTTCACTAGGTTACGCTTAAATTTGATTGGGATAAAAGAAGTGAACTTGGTTGATAATCCCTTAACACCTTACGAGCGGCCTATGCGGTTTATTTATGTGTACCGCCCAGCGGGGTGTTTTTAGCCAAAATAGGGCTGTTTACGTGATCATTTTCATGCCTAAATAAGACCCAGAACGTAAAACAAGTACCTATCCCTGAAAGGGCATAAACAGAGCTTTCGAATGACACCATAACGATCCTTGTATGATGGATAGTTTTCTTGCAATAACCGTGCAACGCGAGTGCAAAAAGCAGGTAATTCGGTACTTTCGGTACATAATTGAGTATGTAGCGAGTGAGAGAGGGAGGAGGGAGCTGAGATTTGTGTCAGTAGGTTCGCCGCGGTGGTCTGGAGCAGTCATACGCTCGCTAGTCTCCTGCCACCACTTGTCTCTCTCTCTCAGCCACATTACGTGCTGAAATTGCCACTCGAGTTATGTCGAGCGCCGCCACATAGTCCAGCTTTATTTAACTCGACTTATGTTGCGCGCCGCTAGTTATGGGTTAAACGTAGGCTTTCTGAAGACTGAAGTTTGAAATTTATCATTATCTCGTTGAATTTTAACGTCCAGAAATGAGAGTGAAGTATTTGACTCTTCTTTCGTAAGGAATTTAATATTAGCATGTTTCGATTTAAGGTACCGGGTACTCTAAACATTTGGGAACATGTATTATAATTTTTAAAATAGTTTTCTGTTTCCATATTAGGCTCTGATGACGATACAAGGATAGTGTCGACACTCAAGTAATACATCAAGATGTGGTTCCTTTCACTGGTGTTTATCTTCCTCATACGTCTGCGCCTCCAAAGCTCAAGATTACTAGCTGATATATGTATATATATATATATGATACATACAGTGGGTAAAGGGATTAATAAAGAGGACATGAAAGATGTACTGAAGCTCAGTGATAGTAAGAGAACTCGAACAAATGGTTTCACATTGGATACATTTCGTTTCAGAAAAGATACAGGCAAATATTGGTTTGGTAACAGAGTTGTAGATCTGTGGAATAGGGTACCTAGCGCCATAGTAGGATCAAGAACGATAGAGAGCTTCAAGATAAAATTATATAGACATATGGACGAGATGGGTTGGGGGTGAGAGGGATCTACCTAGTATGGGCCAATTGGCTTTCTACACACTCCCATTTTCGTATATTCTTATCTACAGTATGTGCGTGTGTATGTGCATGTGTGTGTGTGTGTGTGTGTAGAATATCTCAGACATTCGCGTGACTTACATGAATAAATGCTTAGGCCAATGATTCAGCCAGATTTTGAATTGCAGTCAATTATAATGATATCCGGTGCTTTAACCCCAAAATCCCATGTTGTGTACTTTGAGACAAGGGTGCTATGACTTGGTACGGAATTAACCATCCGCAAGTAGGAATGCCCCTCTCCTAAATAAATGGGAAAAGGTTTACATATATATATATATATATATATATATATATATATATATATATATATATATATATATATATATATATATATATAAAATATATATATATATATATATATTTATATATATGTATCTATATAAATTGTATATATAGATATATATATATATATATATATATACAGTATATATATATATATATACAGTATATATATATATATTATATATATATATATATATATATATATATATATATATATATAATTATATATATTATATATATATATATATATATATATATATATATATAAAATATTATATATATACAGTATATATATACCACTGGACTGTTAATCCAATGGACCAAATCCCGATATGTTAATGGGTAGATATTATTGGGATGGAATTGGTGCTGTATCTCGTATCAGTGCATTACCACAAATCCCACCGAAACGCCAAATAAATACCCTCATTGTTGCCTGATTAAATAGCACTGTATGAATATTCCCATATTCAAAATATGCTACAGGGGGGCAATGCCTATAGTGAGTTCATTGCTCAATAGGTGGCGTTCTGAGAGTGAGGGTCCGAGTTTAGGAGGTTAAACAGTGAAGCACTGGAGCGAGGCAGCTCTAGAGATGGGGCTGCTTCGAGCCATAAGTGAGCAACTGAGCCAACCAACCCCTTCATACCTCCATCCCCTCCCCATCGCCTTGGCTCCCCTCGCCAACCTTACCCCTCAAAGGTCTCTCCTATGTCTCCTAAATCATACAGATCATATATTCCTATTACAGTTCAATCCCCACCCCCTCTCTCAACCCCACCTCGCACACCCAAACCCAGACCATCTTCCATTCTTGTCATCCCCACAACAAACTCTCCATCACCATCAACATCTGCCTAAACCTCTTCTACCCCATTTCTCATTACCACTCGCATTAAAATTTCCCACCAAGAAAATGCCTGGTGTTACCAGTTCCAGCCACGGGGTCGTGGCTATCATCACGGAGGAGGTGAAATAACGGAAAAACAGCTTGCCCAACATTCACCACCAGCAAGCATTTTTGCTCCTCTGCCCACCACACCTCCAAGCCACAAGGAAACAACCACCAGTCCACCAAGATGTACAAGAGTCACTACCATCGAAATAACACATCCTACAACACCAGGAAAGAACTTAATCATCAACATGAACAATCCTGAAATAACGAAGAATAAGAAAAGTGGAAAAGAAAGATGACACAAGAAAAGGCATCATAAACAACATTATATCTACCATTACACTTATCTTCCTCCCTGTAGCTTCTTACTTCCCGTTAGAGTTCCCTCATTATATCTACCAATAATACACTTATCTTACTTCCTGTAGATTCTTACTTCCAGTTAGAGTTCCCTCATCATATCTACCATTACATTTATCTTCCTCCCTGTAGCTTCTTATACAGGGTGACCCAAAAAAATCTCCCACATTTTAAAGGTAAATGAAACAAAAAATTGTTAAAGATAATCAAAATATTATTTGCACACATGAAACTTCATTCAATACAGTTTGTATTCATCATGTTTTAAAGATGACATCCTCCAAATGGTGGCCGTCATTGTCTATACACGCTTGGAGGCAATTTCTGAAGGCTGCCATGGCTCGACGGGTCATGTCGGGTGGAACAGCGACTAAATCCTGCTGAATAGCAACCTTAAGGGCTACAGCAAACACAGCTCGACGATCATTGCAGTGTTTAGGGAAATGTTTCCGGATCGGGTGATCTCGTTGCGTGGCGATGTTGGGTGGCCGGCCTGATCCCCTGACCTCGCCCCTTATGATATTTTCTATGGGGCTACCTTAAATCACGAGTGTATACTCATCGACCTCATCGACTCCAAACTCTTGAAGCCCTTAAGGTTGCTATTCAGCAGGAGATATCCGCTGTTCCACCCGACATGACCCGTCGAGACATGGCAGCCTTCAGAAATCGCCTCCAAGTGTGTATAGACAATGACGGCCACCATTTGGAGGATGTCATCTTTAAAATATTATGAATACAAACTGTATTGAATGAAGTTTCATGTGTGCAAATATTTTGATTATCTTTAACAATTTTTGGTTCATTTACCTTTGAAATGTTTTTTTTTTTTTTTTTTTTTTTTTTTTTTTTTTTTGGGGGGGGGGGGTCACCCTGTAGCTACTCTATATGACTTTATATAATTCAAAATCTTTCCACTGATCTTTTGCTCACAATCACGAGATTTCGTCAGTCCCTTAATTGGACACCCAAAGGATCCCATTACCATATGAATAACACTGAATGACACCCCCATTCCCGACTTCTTGCACTATTCCGCGCAAATATGACTAGGAGAGGTTTTTACTTGATAGGCTATAAACGGTAAACAAGATACTAGTTACTAGCTAGTCACTGACTTTACATGCACAATTTTATGATAAAGTGGGATGACCAAGAGTCATCCTATATTGACAGTCAAACAATTACGGTTTTGCACCCAATCCGTTAATAAACAACACATTCTAACATTGCCTACCTACCGAACCATTTTCATTAGTCTCTGGCAATACGAATACAAACTAATACCTACTATTGTGTGTATTTATCGAGTAGCAACATTACATTTTTATTTTTATTGGTATAAATATTCTGTATATGTTGATTAACTCTTGCTTTCTTACTTTCACAGGTGAGTACCGATGGCAGGTGGAGTGAGAGCCCGCTGTTCTAGTTCACGTAACAGGTACAGTTTAATCCTCCAATTATTGTTCAAATGCTCTCATATCATGTATCTCTAAAGTTTTTAAATATATTCTTAATCAAACATTTCTTAAGCATTTGTCTTCCCATAATCTACTTTCAGATCGTCAATATGGTGATCTTCTTTCTTATCTGACCAACTTTCGATCATTCTCCTTTTGGTACTTTGGTCAGACCTGTTCTATTTTGCTAGACATATCCAAAGCGTTTGACATAGTCTAGCACAAATGTCATATTTCCAAACTACCATCCTTCGGTTCTATCCCCCTATCTGTGCCTTTATCTCTAATTTTCTTTTTAGCCTTTCCATAGCTGCAGTTGTGGACGGCCATAGCTCACTTCCTTAACCTATCAATGCCACTGTTCCTCAGGGTACTGTCCTGTCTCCAGTTACATTTATGATATGCAGTACCTCTAGTCCTATCTACTCATATGCTGATAACTCTACCTTACACCATTCAACTAGTTTTCCACAACGTCCCACCATATAGTTAAACGGAAACTTATGTGATATGGCCATAGGACACCTATCTTCTGATCAATCAACTATTTCCGATTGAGGCAGAGAACATCTTGTTACTGACAATGCTTCCAAACTCAATTTCGCCATCTATCTACCCATGACAATCTTTTACATGACTATCCCGTACTCTTCAACAACACACAAATCAACCCTTCATCTTCTCTCAATATCGTTGGTGTCTCTTTTTCTCCTAACCTTTCTTTCTCTCTCTCTCTCTCTCTCTCTCTCTCTCTCTCTCTCTCTCTCTCTCTCTCTATATATATATATATATATATATATATATATATATATATATATATATATATATATATATATATTGTTACGACTGACAGTAGAGTCCTTGGACTAATGCAGACAATTAAATACTCAGCACCTCCGTAGCCTCAACTCGTAACACAGCCTATCGCAACAGAACAGAGCTAATTCGCAACTTCCAGGGTCTATGGGGACCAAAGGTGCACACAATCTCCCAACTGGTTCCGTTATACAAACAATGCAAACAACTGGAACCCCTAGTTGTGGTCAAAAGATATCTTGAGCCACAACTATAATCAAAACTCAGTACCGAAAAGGCAATACTGAGGAGGATCTTTTCTAAGCTGCACAAAGAAGAGAAAGCTCTGATTTAATTTATGTTAATACAATTACGGTAAATACATGCCAACAATGAATGCCAAAATAATGAAGCAAGTATCAAGCTTAAACAAATGAATCAAAGACCAAACACACACCGTTCAACCACCACCCACCTAACTATCCTAACAATCATTGAGGCGTCCTAAACCGACTTCAACTCAACGGGTTTTTATAATTGTGCAAGTGCTCGTGCTAAGCTGAGAAATAATACCCAGGTAGGCAAACACAGCCTACCTGCGGTGCACTGTAACACAAATATAACATGCCAAAGTCTATTTTGTCCAGACCATCAGCTTGCCTGGGCCAAAGTAATCATCCCTGTATGGGGGAGGTGTGGTGGAGTGGTCTTGCCACTGGCCTGGTAATCCAATGGTCCCGGGTTCGAATCCCGATATATCAATGGGAATATATTATTGTATGAATATTCCCATATTCAAAATATGCTACAGGGGGGCAATGCCTAGTGAGTTGATTGCTCAATAGGTGGCGTTCTGAGAGTGAGGGTCCGAGTCTAGGTGATGAGACAGTGAAGCACAAAGGCGAAGCAGCTTCAGAAGATGGGGCTGCTTCGAGCCGTGAGTTGAACTCTAGTGCTTCACTTGTCTCACTCCCTAGACTGGAACAAGACCTCACGGGCTTCACCTTGTTGAGCGGTTGGATGTGCAGGCTCTCAGCCTATGCCCGAGAGGGTACAGTAGTTGGAATACAAAAAAAAAAAAAAAAAAAAAAAAAAAAAATCTTCCATCCTCTCCTTCGTACCGGGCATCCCCAATAGTTTTAACCCCTAATTAAAACAATGCAAATTAAATCAATAATGATCGGCTGGGATCAACACACGCCACTGCAGGAATAATAAGGAAATTATGAAGAGTACTAGGTCTAGCTATTATGCCAGCGAGGAATAATTATATTATCCCTCTACCAATACCAAAGTACACTGGCGCTATCACACCTTAACAAGGCCAAGGTTGCGGCTCTACTAAGCCTAGAGAGGCTATCTCAACTAGAAATCCTGATAGACCCCGCCTATCTCAAATAGATATCCTGATAGACCCCGCCTGCAGCCAGCGCCGTCGAGTTGATAAAACATGTCGTACCGCATATACTGCAGTATTCACCTCACCATGAAACTATAAACTAGGCTCTTTAACATTATTAATTCTGTTTCACAACGTCTTAATACACCTGGATCTACACTTATTTATTTTGTTGTGTGTAGCACAATTATTCATGCTTACACCAGTAAACTAGAAAATCTTCATTACATTAATAGATATAGATTATTAGATAAAAGTAGCCTACAGCCGTAGGCCTAAATTACTGAAATTCCTCCGTTCCCCTCTCAGCTATGACTGTGTTCGTCGTCTCTCTCCTGGCTCATGGCTGTCACACACACACACACACAGACACAGCTCGTGCAGTTATAAATATATACAGCTTGGCTGCTTGGGCCGTAATAATTATTTGCCCAGACTTGTAATGCCAAATGTAATGCTTAAGCTCTGTTAATGCTACAATTAATAATTTTGTGATCCATTTAGCCGCCAATTAAAATTGACGTTTCCAGGGTGCACCGCGAAGAGGCGGATCACATTACACCCCATTTTTTTTTTTTTTTATTATTTCTCTTTTTATTTTATGGCTATCGTTATTGATTGTCTTGCCTTAGCCACCCCCAACTTTGGGGTTTGTGCTATAGTAGATAGATAGATAGATAGATAGTTATTGAGGACGGATTTGTATTCATCTTTACTCATCTTCATCATTGTCTTCGCTGCTGTAGTCAGACTCAGTCAGTTGGATCGTGAAAGATTCACACATATGTTCAAGGGCCAAATCTTTCTTTATATAATCTTCTTGAATCTTTCTTGTATGTTCTGCGTATTTCTTCAAATTATCTGAAGTTACATGATCGATAGCCTGGAGTGTAAGCTCTTCAACTCTCTTCATATGTTGCTTGTCATTTGAGTTTTTCTTTTTTACTTCTTCTTTGACTTGAGCCCAAATAAGTTCAATGGGGTTAAACTGGCAATAGTATGGTGGGAGTCTGAGTACTTTATGTCCAGCTGTAGCAGCAATTTGATCTATTTCATAGCACAAGTTGGATTTTTTGTGAAGCTTGACCAACTGCAGAAGTTCAACTCTGGTATGTGAGGAGTCATGGGTAATCGAGTTGTCTGTTAACCACTTGATGATCTCCCCTTTTCTTGAATTCCCTGAAGGTGCTTTGTTGAGTTGGATGTTGGTTTATGGTGCATTATCCATGACAATCAAAGATCTTGCTGGTATGTTCGGCAAGAGTTGTTCCAGGAACCATTTTTTGAAGGTGTAACAATTCATAGAGTCATGATAGTCCCCTTTGTTGCCAACCTTGGATTTAAACATAAGCAGTGCACCAGGAACAAAGCCCTGAGAACCTCCGGCATGAACAATTATAAATCTTCCACCTTTGCCTGTTTTTGTGTGGGGTCCAATTGTTCCTTGTTTGTTTGTCCAGCACTGTTCAACATTGGCATTTTGATTAATCCAAGTTTCGTCCAGGTATATTTCGGGTCTTGGGTTTCCGTTGCACCTGTTCAACTTGAGTTCTCTCAGGAATTTGCTTCTGGCAGCTACAATGTCAGATCTTTCCATCAATATAGCTCTGTTGCTGCAGTGTTTTTTGTAACGAAATCCCATACTTCTGATCAATCTCCACAAACTTGCTCGTCCTCCTTTAACCCGTACAGCCCCAGCGACGCGCCTGACGCGTCGGCGATGTATGTAACGCACAGCCCCAGAGACGCGCCTGGCGCGTCACCCTAATTGCGCCGACCGTGACCTCAGGTGTAGCCACTCAAGAGGGCTCAGATTTGTATGGGAACTGTGTACGTATCCCACGCAACCGTGCCGATGGTTGAAAACTCTCAAAGTCCACGTGCGTGCGCGCGAGCGCGCAGTAACCTGTTTTTTTGGGATAATTGCCTTCAATTTTTTACTCTTGTAAAATCCATTTTCGGGGGCTCTGTAGGACCATTTTTTAAGCTTTTTGAGCTGTTTTTCGTGGTTTTTCCTTCATTCCTAACCCATTCGCTATTGTTTCTGGAATAAAACCATTTTTTGAAAACCGGCCGGGTTCTGGTGCGCAAACATTACAAAACTAGCCGGGGCTCCACGGGTTAAAACTGATTGGTTGTTTCTTAAATGTTTGTAGCAACGAATCCAGTGTTGGTAACTCTCCTCTCTCATAATAGGCAAGTATTTCTCTTCTGATGGCTTCCTTATCAAAATCATCAATAATTCCAAGTATGGGTGAAAGGCGTTGTCGGTAGAGTGGTGATTTAATTACTCCTCCTTCAACTTTCTTGCTTTCTGTCCTGATTTTTTGAACTACTGACTCTGATACTTTCGTTGCATCTGAGGTTTTCTTTGTTACCACGTCAATAGGGTCTTTTTTCTCATCGTCAAAGTACTTAAAAACATTCAGAACAATATTCCTAGCTTGGCTGACCAATCGGGGTGTCCCTGACCGCCGACCAGGTTTGTGTAAGGAGGACGCCATCCTACTGCTCTGAATGCTAAGCGGTGACTCACGTTATGGCGTGAGTGACAGCAAGTGACGGTTAGCCTCGGGGTTGCCAGCCGTATGATAATGGGTAGGGAAACGAGCGGGGCCTTTCAGGATTTCTAGTTGAGATAGCCTCTTTTTTTTTTTTTTTAGTAGTGGGGCAGATAACTGGAATAATCGTTCATTTCTGGAAACAAGCACCAAAATTGGCACACATACTCCTTGGGGATTGCTCTTTTGATAAAACCCGTTAGCGACCTAAAAATTCAAGATGGCGGCCATTTTTCAAGATGGCCGCCATTGAATATACAGAAACATTGCATTTCGCAATAAAATCGCAAAGACTTGTCTTATTTAAATGATCTTGGTGTCAAATCATACATTTTTCACTATGTAGAATCCGAATTTGGAACCATGGACTTACTCACTAGTAGCTTCCTTGTACCATAATATCAGTCCCGGAATCATAATTAGGGTAAAAAGTGCGCATATCATAGGCACCATCAGTCCGATATATTATTGGATGTACATGTAGGCAGTAGGCCTATACTTGTTTGTCACTTATTGTCTTGCTGCCTGGATGAGTATACTACAACGCTTCTAAACCTCGCATCTGCAGCTGCACAGTGCCGTGCAGGTCAGACCAAAGCAGTAGCATTTGCATCGACCGCAGCATTCCGACTTGCATCCACACTTGGTCAGCTGCTGGCAACTCTCTGCAATGGGTGGGAGCTCTGTCCAAATGATCTGCCACAGATCTCCTTTCTTGGTCCAGCCCCAGTTGGCAGGAGTCTGCGTTTCTGGTTGACGTTCTGTTGACTGACTCCAGATGCAGCCCGCCTGGTAGGCAGCACTCTTCACATGCTGCTTCAGTGCTGCTCGGGTTGGAGGAATGGCTTCGTACGGCCTCTGCTTCCGAGGAAACATGTCCAACCTCGCATCATCGACACCTTCAGCTGTGCTGGATCTGTCGTACATCATGACCACAAACTTCTCCAAGGTCTCCAGGTCTTCATCATCAACTACCGGTGGGTACTGGCTGAGTTTGCCTAAGACACCGGAAACCTCATCACAAACATCCCAGGTTTGCCAAGCAGACTTCTTCCCTTTGCCACGGAATGCTGAAACGACATCGCAGCCAGTGAAGGCATGGAAGAAGTGCATCCCTTTGCTCTTTTCTGCAAGAGTGCAACACAAGTCATGTACAGGAACCCACCTCAGGTTCTGTCCTTGGCCAAAGGCAACCCACAACTGCTGCAGACCTAGCTCCTGAAGTGCCTGCAGAACACTGACTGCGATGACGGCAACATCTGTGTCGCTGGCTTTGACCATGATGACTTTGCTGCCTGCTTCTGTTGCATGCCTGGCATGCACAAAGATCCGCGTGTCAGCTTCTTCATGACTGCACGGTGCCACCTCAGCCAGATTGATAGTGCGGTTGCTGACAGCGTCTTCTTCCTTGGTCACAATGACCACATTTGGTGTGGCCACACGTGCAATCTTATCAGGCAAAAAGTTGAACAGCTCGGCTTTGTTGTAATTTTCTCTCAGGAAGTTTCGCCTGTTTGAGGGAATTTTGCCCTTCCCTGTCACCCTGCGTCTCACCCCGCGTCCTCGCTTTGATCTAGTTTCAGCTTTCAGACTAGATGGCCGGTAGACATCAAACACAATGTCTGTTCTCTTGTACTTGGTAGAGTATGCTTGTATTCTAGGAAGGACATCGAGCATTGCGTACTCTTCGAACGTCTTTGAACTCCGTGGGGGCAGACTGTTCACCAACGCTGCACCATCAATGATGATGGTGTCGGCGTCTGGCTCTGCCTCAGGGGTTGTAACTTGGCTCTGAAGAATGGTAGTGAGGTGGGATTTCTGACAGGTGTGGAGCTTTCCACCATCACTGAGGGCAGCAGGATGTGACTGGTTCTCATGACGGAAGACCTCCTTCAAGTCACACTCTCTGCTCTGGCATGATATGAACAGATTGGAGAACAGTTGACAGTCTTCCTTCAGCACTTTTTGCTTTGAAGAGTCAACAGAGGCTGGTACCTGTCGGAAAAAGTCAACCCTGTTCTGCTTGATTGGTTCATAGAAGGTGGATTCTTCTTCCCCTTCCAGTCCCTTCATAAACTCCTGGAAATGGACCTTGCATTTCTCAAGGTGTGTGCCAATCAGCTCGGCGGCAGTGTGGTGAGCAATATCCTTTGTATCAAGCGAAAGCGGGTCCCGACTCTCCTCCTGGAAAGGATTGCACATATCTGTCATGGCTTGTGAGAGCTTTTCTACTTTCTCAAGGAACACTCTTTGTGCTCGTTCTGTCTCCTCATGGTGGCTGGTATGTTCAGGACCCTCTTTGGTCCCACATGCTGCCTCATACTGTGCAACCAAGTGGCTGACTTGAGGACCAGCTATCATCCATCTTCTCAGTGCTGATGGGTCTTCAGTCACGCCGATCACACCCCCGTCTGCCTTGATGACAGCGTTGGCCTGCTCGTGAGCTTGGTCAATAGCCATTGCTGAGAACTGTCGGCTCGATTTGTGTACAACAAAGTTTCCACTCTGGAACTCCTGAGCCAGCTGAGGATGCTTCTGTTCCAGGGTCACCATGTCTCTGTAGTGGATCGGAAGCCACCGTGCATAGTTTACATTGTTGTTGGCAAAGAAGTACGGTATCAGCTCAGCCAGTAACTGACAGTACAGGAAGAAGTTGGCTTCCCTGAATGATCGGATCAACAAGAGGATCACCAGTTCCATTGACAGCACCATATACCAGAAATGAAACTGGGGACTCTGCAGTTTGCGATGCTCACACCAAGCTTCGAAGCTAGGCACCTCTTCGGGTTGTTCATCTGTCTCTTTCGAGTAGTCCGTGTTGGCTGCCTTCAGAAGCTTGTACAGACTGCATGCTGTTATCTGGTGCATCTGTCGTGTCCTAGTGATGCTCGAAGCTGTCAGAAATGAATCTGCTGTCCCAGGAGATGCTATCCCTGCCTCCAAGAGGGCTCCTGTCCAACCACTGTCCTGGAGTAGAGTTCCAATGGACTTCAGTGCCGCCATCTCAATATGCAAGCCTCCGAACATTATGACGAACTTGTCCTCACCGTAGATTTCAGGCCAGTGCCACTGGACCTGCTTGGCTACTGCATATATTGGCTGGTCAGCAGCAATGACTGGCACCTGACCGGGGTTCAGAAATGCCACTATCTCCTTGATCTTGTCCATCACATGCTTGACTGTAGCAACCGAGTGGGCCTGATCTCGCAGCAGAGGCAAAAGTGATGTAATGCTGACCTCAAATGGCTTTCCTCTCTTCTGTGAAGCATGGTGGGCTGACCAAGTCACATCCACTGGCCCATCTGTCACAGTGACCTTCTCCAGCCACTCATACTCCATTGCCAGCAGACTGGTGTCTGGGTGTGTCACACCACTCTGAGGAGGAGAGGGTTTCTTCTTGGTGAAGAAGGCAGGCCGGACATTGGTGAAGGAGTCTGGAAGTTCTGGAACTGTCTTCATTTTCTCCTCTCCGAACTTCAGCTGTCCACGCTCTGCACCTTTGTCTTCTTTGGTTGGGTGCTGGAAAACAGAGACGCTGGTTCCATGGAAAGAAGTGGTTGCTGTCGTTGCAGTGGGATTGTGGTCTATGTTGTCCATGGCTGATGTGGTGAACAGCCCTTTTCGCAGAACTGGTGGACAGACCATCCCATCCTCCACGTACTTGCTGACTGTTGCATCTCCCAGCTGTGCAGATATCTGTAGCACCCTGTCGTATGAAATGCTGATGCCATGCTCGTTAAGCATTTCCACCAACTTTCTCTTTCTGGTCTTTGTGTAGACGGACATCCCCATGTAAACAGGGAATGGGGTCTCTCTGTCTTTGGAGTGTCTGTGAGTTGCTGCTCCTTCTTTGTAGCAGTTGTACTGAATCAGCTGAGCAATTGCTAGATCTGTCTTTGATGCGCCAAACCTCAGTTGAGATTTGATGTCCGCTCCGTGTTCAAGCATGGCCACAAACTGAAGAAGAGTGAGTGGAATGGCCTGCTCAATGCACCCCTCATGGAAGGTTCCATCAAATGTGGACGTGTGTTCCAGCATAATATTATGTCTTCGCAGGATGTTAGCTGCTTTGCCAAGGATAATAGCTTCACTATAATAGTCAGAGGCTTCTGACAAGACAAAACCCACATCTTTCTGGAAAGCCAGAAGAACATCCCTTCCCTGCTTGTGCACTTCCAACTCAGGTATTTCTGACAGCAGTTTTTCCTTCAGTCTTGTGGAGTTGACAGCAGGTGCATCAACACCCAGCTGTTCCAGGCGCTGGGCATACAGGTGAACTATGTCTGCAAGTCGGAAGACTGCAGGACCCTCGCCAGATCTGGTGGTCTCCACTAGATATGTGACTAGCTCTGAGAATGCCTGTGGGTGGGCATCCTCTTCGGGTGCACGTTCCTGTTCCAGTCTCTTGGTGGCTCTGAGGTACGTCCTCTCTCTATTGTACAGGTCTGTCAAGCATGCAAAATGGTATTTGAGCTCCTGTGCAATAGCATCTCCACCGCTGAGTCTTGCAAGAAGTTTTCCGTCATTTAAAGTTTGGGCACATTCATTAAGTCTGTTATTGAGGTTCATCGTCATAACTTGTCTGAGTTCAGAGGATGGGGCTTCTTTGTCACATAAGAAACACGTTTGGCCTTCAAGGCTGGTTCTACGCAGCTTGGTCTGGCATTCTACTGGCTGAGCACTCTCTGCTCTTCTTTTTCTGGCTCTCTCCAGTTTCGTGTTGTTGAACATAAGGCGACAACTTTGGTGATACTGCGCCTTGTTCCTCCTCAGAGTTTCTTCAATGCCACCACCATCATCAAGTCTGGCTGGATCCAGAACAATAGGCATCTCATTAATTGCGTGAAAGAGGGGAATAGTAGTCGCAATCATAGTGTAGCCATCATGTTCTTGTGGTTGTTGTGCACGTGGTGACTTGAGCTCTTCACTCTTCTTCTTCTGGCAAAGACAACACTTGCTCCAGTCAGTCCGGAATTTAGACGGTCCTGGATCTGTATTTGCCATCTTGGTGAATACAGTATGATAATTACCTGTAACACAGATATAATAGATAACAGATTATCACAGTATATAACAGATAATCACAGTATGATATAACACAGTATGTTATATGATAACAGATATAACAGATAATCACAGTATGATAATTATCTGTATTCAGTGAATCAAGGCCGAGGGGTTATCCTTTTACCACCTTGATCACAATCATGCACAATAAGGTATGGGATACGACTAGGTTCGGGAATAAAAATATATGACCTACACCTAGCCCGATCGTTCATCCAGTATCATTTAAGTCCCGTGAGATCTGTACACCATCCAGGTAACTACATGCAAAGCAATGTAAAGCCCCGTTACCCTTGGCTCGGCTCTCCCGCGCTGGCACACCCTGTCAATTCAGGCGCGGCTATCTAACTAAACATCTATGTTAAACTACATGTAATCTACAGTAGCTAACTGATGCGGGGCTTATTAGACAGCATTTGGGACACTAAACTAATTATTTAGCTACACTAAACTAATTATTCAGCTGATACTGAACCCCATGCTGAGTTTCACAGCAGCGGTGCCACCAGTGTGCCCTGGCTGTGCGTTGACATCCGCTCTGTTGAGCTACTACTCTACACCTTCCGCTGCAAGTCTCTCAACGTCCCCCCCCCCCCCCTACCGCATCGTGTCATGTCCAGTTTGGAAGCATTGTACAGGAAGATGCTACACATACTAAACCTCTAACACTACTACGATATACACTACCATGCATTTTAGCCGAGTCAGACGTAACATGAACCTCTAATTTAGCAGAATATTAGGATTCCGGGACTGATATTATGGTACAAGGAAGCTAGTGAGTAAGTCCATGGTTCCAAATTCGGATTCTATATAGTGAAAAATGTATGATTTGACACCAAGATCATTCAAATAGGACAAGTCTTTGCGATTTTATTGCGAAATGCAATATTTCTGTATATGTATGGCTGCCATCTTGAAAAATGGCCGCCATCTTGAATTTTTAGGTGGCTAACGGGTTTTTTTCAAAAGAGCAATCCCCAAGGAGTATGTTTGCCAAATTTGGTGCTTGTTTCCGGAAATGAACGATTCTCCTGAAATTTGCAGTTATCTGCTCCACTATAGCCAAAAAACAGAAGGGAAGGAACATAATATGAAAACACAATAACAAATGCAATCACAATATGAGAGACACACAAGCCACACACACTCCTTAGAATCCGTTTGATGATACATTAAAATGCCAATGAATAAAGAGATGCCAATAAAGAAATAATGAAATAAGCAATAGAGAAGCTTAAATGGTAAAATCGGACTAATTATATTACAGCCAAGAGCCCAAGACCCACAAGGAGGGCAAAAGGTAGCGCCACTTGTAAACCAGCATGGGTGATGGTTCTTATCACAATGTTAATCCTTACTTAACATAATACTACTACTATGACAAGTTGGATCATATAGGATTAATCAACTAAATACAAAATGCTTATACAACGCATAAATTAATATGCATATTGTATCAATATACCGGAAAAGCCCATTAATAATAAATGGGTAACATAATTGCGGGTGGCGCGCGGGGGATTTTCAAGGCAATGAAAACTTCTCATCACAATCCAACCTCCCTATATAAACATTCATAACATTACGCATTTAGTTTTTTTTAGTTTTAATACTATATATATACATTTTTGGTAAAGTTTTATAATATGCTTACAACTTACTTGTAATTACAACATTAATCTCAGCACCACCCCAATCCATCTCAGTCGGCCACACAAGTAATCAATGCATGCTATGGTAGGCTACCTGCTCGGCCCTTGATTTGCGCAATGGCTGGTACACACAGCCGTCACGATCACACCCCATCTCCTCATAACCCCGGGACAGGCAATCCGCTAGGACATTATCCACTCCCTTTATATGCTTTATTGTAAGGGAATATTCCTGTAGCATAAGGCTCCACCGAGTCAATTGCTGATTCTTGTTCCTAAACCGACTGAGAAATTGTAAAGGGTGATGATCAAAATAAATGACAATATTGGAACTAAAGGAAGGCAAATATACTGAAAAATGTTCCATAGCCAGGATTAAAGACAGCAACTCCTTCTAAATCACAGAATAATTGCATTGAGCCTTATTTAATTTCTTTGAAAAATATGAGACCGGATGTTCAACACCATCCGAGGAGTCTTGTGCGCGAGGTGTCAAGGGGGCCTACCAATAACCCTTCTCTAGGTCCACCTTAGTGATGTACCGGGCAGCCCCTATAGAGTCAACGGAATCATCTAGCCGAGGGAGAGGGTGTGAGTCAGTGCAGGAGAGGTCGTTCACACGCCTAAAGTCAATACAAAAATGCACCTTGCCACCCGGTTTTGGCTTCAGGGTAACAGGAGACACCCAATCCCTCCACACATGCTCTATCAAACCCTTCTCCAACATATAATCTAGTTCGGCCTGAAGGGTTTGAGCTCGGGCAGGATTCAGACGATAGGGAGCCAGCTTTATCAGGTTATTATCCTCCACATCAATATTGTGGACTGCCCAAGTGGTCAGCCCAGGTGCATCCCTAAACACCAAAGGATACTGCGACAACTGACTAAACAAAGCCTGGCTACGGGACTCGTCGAGATGCACCAGCTTAGTCCACAAAGCATCTGAATTGTTCTTGCCCCAGGCCCCAGCCGACACCGTATCGGGAAAATTCCCATGAAATATATCTCCCTCCTCCTCCTCCTTCGTGTCTAACACAGCCAAGATGCACACCAACACCCTGAGAGTTGTTGACTGCAACTCCAACGTTCCCTTTCCCCATTCACTGCTCCTTCGACTGTGCCTGTCCAGCCCAAGAATCGGCATACTTGGGGGTCTTCTGCACAGGAGGGTCGCGCCCACCTACAATGTCTATGCTCGACATGCACACTACCTGCGCAAAGCCAGTGTCATCTACATCCCCAGTAACACGGTTTAATGACAACAAGCATGCATCAGATCCAGGGGAAAACACAGTCGGGGGACGATAATATGGTTTTAACATGTTGACATGACGTAACTGGTGTGCTTTCTTGCGGTCAGGGGTAGCTACAAGGTAATCCAGATCTCCCACCTTTTTTATTATCTTGTAGGGCCCACTAAACTTTTCCTTCAACAGCTGACCAACCAAGGTGAGGAGCACAAGCACGTCCTTACCTGGGGTAAACTCCCTTGAACTTAGCTTTCTGGTCATACCATGCCTTCATCTTACACTGCGCCCCAACAAGATTAACCTGCGCAAACTGGAGAACCATTCCCGGGTCTCCATAACTAAGGCAATTCCACTCTTGGCAAAGTTTTTGAAATTATATTAAATAATCACATAATTAAGCATCTGGAGAATAATAAATTAATCAGTGATAGGCAATATGGTTTTAGACGATGTCGATCAACTGCAGACATTCTTTGCCTTCTTACGCATCAAATCAACCAAGCTACAGACCAACATGGTGAAACACATACAATAGCACTGGATATATCAAAGGCATTTGATAGAGTCTGGCATCAATCCTTATTGTCGAAGATGTCACACTACGGCCTTGCATCATTAGTTCCACTAATTTCTTCTTATCTTCATAACAGAAAAATACGTGTAATGGTAGATGGCCTTTATTCTCAATTCCACTCAATAAATGCTGGTGTTCCCCAGGGATCAGTTTTGGCCCCAACTCTGTTCCTCATTCATATCAATGATCTCATATCTACCACTCATAATCCAATACATTCCTACGCAGATGACTCAACACTCCACAGTTCCTTCACATTTACCAATTCTTTCACCCAACCCGATCTTATAAATTCAAAAATAAACACTGCAATTTCTCTGAACCGGGACCTTTCTAGAATTAATGAATGGGGACAAGAGAATCTAGTTTCCTTTAATGCACAGAAAACCAAGTACATTCAATTTTCTAACCGACAGAATCTCACTGACTCCCATATATTTTTTAATGATGTAAATATTCCCACTTCCCCTAGTATTGACATTCTCGGTGTAACATTAACTACTAACTTGAGCTGGACACATTATGTTAGAAGCATTGCTAAGAATGCCTCTAAAAAACTGGGACTCCTGTACAGAGTTCGAGAATTCTTCACTGACGAGCAGTTGGCCGTAATATATAAAAGTCATGTGCGCTCTCAGATGGATTACTGTTCACCTCTGTGGGGTGGAAGTGGAGTGGTTGCATTGAGGCAGTTGGACAAAATTCAAAATAAAGCTATTAGATTAATCAATAACCCTGCAATCACACAGGACCTTCCTACATTAGCCATACGAAGAAACGTTGCATCCCTTGCATTATTCTACAGATATTTTCACAGCAATTGTTCCGAGGAACTTGCTTCAATTGTGCCGCCTCTCCACATCTTTCCCCGTAGAACTAGGGCAGCTGAGAGCGCCCATGAATTTACACTTTCTCCTCCACAATGCAGAACTTCTGCTTATCAGAATTCATTTATCCCCAGAGCTACTACTCTTTGGAATTCACTTCCCTCGAATTGCTTTCCACAAACTTACAATCAACAAATGTTTAAATCCAGTTGTTACAAACATTTTATGAATGGAGGATGCCTTTAGGCACATGGACCTTTTTGTTTTATCTGTGTTTTTCCTTCCTCCGTTCATTGTCTCTTAAAAAAAAAAAAAAAAAAAAATTCAATTCAAATCAATTCAAAAGTGTCATTGGCATAAACATGTACACGTTTACAAAATCAATATACATCAATACAAAATTAATATGTATATCCCAATGGGGACTGATACCAAGAGGTATATATGTCCAGAAATATAATACAACAATGCATTTACTGGGGGTGCAAAATTTACTTTTAAATTAAGAAAAACAAAACCCTAACCCCCAAAAAAGAAAAACAAAACATGAATGCTTGCAAATCATCAATTGTAGTAGATATAAATAAATTTTTAATCATTCAAAAGATATTTTTTAACCTTGCGTTGAAAACAAGGCAGTGAGCAATTATGATTTACTTTCAGTGTAGTTTTGTTCCAGATATTGACTCCTTGGTATCTGAATATTTTATAGACCATTGATGTTCTCCCAATTGGTACATTTATTTGTCTCCGCTGTCTTGTAAAATGTGAATGTACAGTACATCTTCATTGGTTGAAAACAATTAGTTTATTTCCTGAGGAACTATATTTTTTATATATTTATACATAGTTTTCGCGATGCAGTATTCATAGAGTTTTGGAAAGGTAAGTATTTTTAATGATTTACATATAGGTGGGGTATGATCGCGATATTTTTTCGATGCAATTATTCTAATCACCCAGTCTTGATAGCGTAATGCATAGTGCACGGAATTTCGATGTGAGCATCCTTGGTTCGAGTCCCCGGAGTGCCACATGTATTTGTTGATTTAATTAATTGAGTTTAGATGTGAAGTTGATTGGTGTAAAAAAAACATAATAATTACAATAATGTTTTTAATATGACATTCACTTGCAGAACCCCAAACTTCTATGCCGTATGTAAGATAAGGCATTATAAAGCTGTTCTATAGGGTTACTAAAGTTGACGTATTTAATGACTTCCTCGCTTTACACAGAATTCTCCCTACCAGAAATTCTTGGATTTGCCGTGCCAGACACGTTGTTTTGTACAGTAAGCGACCTGGGCCCTTTAAATGGCGATATCCAGCAGTTCTTCACCCTCCCTCTCCATCAATCATTCTTAATTATAAGCTACATGTCCTACTTTCTATAGCTGACACATTACCCCCACAACTACCATACTATATAAGCACTTAGTGTAACCATCTAGTATATATATAGTAAAAACATGCAGAATCGTAAGAAATCGTGATAAACTTTGCATAGCCTAGGTGTGGAGTATTGTTTATGTCGACAGACGTAGCTCTGGCGCTACTTCGAAAGCGTCCACCAGAGGTCTCCGGTGAATTCCTGGTAGGGAGAATTCCCACTCCCTTTTCTATTTTGCCCCTAATACCCGCTATATGCCTCTGCCATGATAATTTTGAGTCAATAATAACTCCCAGGAACTTGGTGCTCTCTACTCTTTCAAAATTCATATTATTAAATTTTACACATAAATTTGTCCTTGTAAGTTTACCTTTCGTATGAAATATCATGTAGTGGGTCTTATATAATATTTAAAGACAGTTTATTTGAATAAACCCACTCTAATAATTTTGACATTTCAGTGTTCATTAGTTGTATATTTTCTTCTAATTTTTTCCCACTAAGAAATATATTGGTGTCGTCGGCAAACAGAAATGGTATTAACCCTTAATTAGCGGCTCACCACATAAGTCGTATTTAATAAAGCTGGACTATGTGGCGGCGCTCGACATAGGTCGAGTGGCAATTTCAGCACGTAATGTTGCTGAGAGAGAGAGACAAGTGGTGGCAGGAGAGCGAGCGTATGACTGCTCCAGACCACCGCGGCGAACATACTGACACGAATCCCAGCTCCCTCCTCCCTCTCTCACTCGCTATATAAGGAATTGTATCGGGAAAGTGGCTAATTACATGCTTTTTGCACTCGCGTTGCACGGTTATTGCAAGAAAACTAGCCATCATAAAAGGATCGTTATGGTGTCATTCGAAAGCTCTGTTTATGCCCTTTCAGGGATAGGTACTTGTTTTACGTTCTGGGTCTTATTTAGGCATGAAAATGATCACGTAAACAGCCCTATTTTGGCTAAAAACACCCCGCTGGGCGGTACATATAAATAAACCGCATAGGCCGCTCGTAAGGTGTTAAAGAGAAAGAGACATTTACCATGTCATTGACATACAGCAGGAACAACAATGGGCCCAAAATGGATCCTTGGGGCACACCATATACCACATTGCATGTATTAGATTCTACCTCATCGTATGATACATATTGAGTCCTTCCCTTCAGGTAGGTCTGAAACCAATCCTAAGCACTGCCTCTAATGCCATAGTTATATATTTTTTTAAGCAGAATATTATGATTTATTGTGTCAAAAGCTTTACTGTAGTCTAGGAAAACTCCAATTACATAGTTGCCATTATCTAACTCTTTGGAAATGTTGTCTATCAAATTAATTAGTGCCAGATTGGTTCCAAACCCCTGACGGAAGCCGAACTGATACTTGTAAGGCAGTTGATATTTTGTTATAAATGATATGACCCTTTTATACATTATGCGCTCAAATATTTTCGAAAATACTGTAAGCATAGCAATAGGACGACAATTACTTAATAATGTTGCATCTCCCCCCTTGTACAATGGTATAACTTTGGCTGGTTTAAGCTCAGCTGGAAAAACACCCTGTAACAAAGACAAATTAATAATATGGACAAGGACATCAATATAAATAGAGGAGGTTTGCTTCATTACATAAGCAGTTATACCATCCAATCCTGGACACTCTTTTGGGATGGTATTATATTATTAACTTCTTCACTATCGGTTGACTTAAAGAAAATTGAATGTTGGCAAGCAGGTGACATAAAATCTGAAAATGTTTTATTGGTGCGCGGTATTGACTCGTGAACTTTAGATCCAATATTAGCAAAGAACATATTAAAACCATTACTTATTATTTTTTTATCTGTCTCAATTTTACCGTTAATCACAAATTTACTTTGCTTATAAGATGACTTTTTACTTTCATTGATAAACCTCTTTTATGAGTTCCCAAGATTTCTTTATGTTTCCAATATTCATCTGGAAAAGTTTATCATAGTGATTTCGTTCCGCTTTACGTAATAATTTATGCAAATTTCTCTTATAATCAGAGTAATTATTTGTATGCTGTAATGTAGGGTACTTTATTGACATAACATATAACTTATTTTTAATCTTAATTGATTTTTTTAAGCCAGGTGTCAACCATGTTTTCCTATTCCGGTAACCAATTTTAATTCTTACAAGTGGAAAACATTCATTAAAATATTTAGAGAACTTGGTATGAAAAGATGAGAACGCTTCCTGGGTATTATTTATGTTCAAAACATCACCCCAATCCTCTCCTATTAATTTATCTTTGAACCTGTTCATATGCTTCTGAGTATATCATTTTTGTTTTACATACTTATCACTCTGTTCGCAAAGCTTATTACTTATGCTAAAAAATGGGAAAATGGTCAGATATATCCGTGCATAATATACCATTGAACAAAGTTTTGTTTAGTGTTTGATTACAACAAATGTTATCTATTAGAGTTTGGGAAGAATTTTTAATTCTTGTCGGTTTGTTTATGAGTGGTAAGAATTAATATGAAAACATAGTTTCAATAAATGCAGATGTTAAGTTATGATGTACCTTTCAGTATGTTAAAATTAAAATCCCCCATAATATATATTGTTTTCTTTTCTCTTTGAATTTTAGACAAAATATCGTTTATGCAATCTAAAAATGATTCTCCACTCGCATTTGGTGGTCTATAAATTACTCCAACAATAACATTATTCTCAGTTTTATCATTACTCTCAAATTCTACAAATATAAACTCCATATTATTGTCCATTATTGTTAAGTTGTGCCTCAGTACGGGACACAGGTCCTTCTTAACCCCTTAAGAATGGGGCCGTTTGTTGACATGACCTAGCTGCCAGGTGGGTATAATTACCAAAAACGAGTTTCATTCCATGCTCTTTTTCATGCATAAACAAGAGCCAGAGCGTAATACAATTATGTATCCGTGAAAGGGCGATAATAGAGCTTTCCAATGACAACTGAATCATCCTTGGAAGACCACGGGTTATCCTGTAGCAATCACGCAACCGAAGGTGAAAGTACCGTAAATAAGGTAATTTCCCCCGTTTTTTCCTTATCTCGCGAGGCCGGATATGTGTAGGGAGGCGGCGGTGGTCCCAGACGCGGCCCTGTGGTGGTGCCGAGCGGTCAGAGTTTGCCTATCGTCCTCCCAACGCGCGGAGTCTCTCTCAGAGCCCCTAATGTGCTCAAAATGCCGCCTGTCATATGACGGCTACCGGAGGATAGTCCATTTATCTCTCGCCCGCCATATGACGGTCACCGTGGCTTCAGTGTTAAGGACGGGGCCGTTTGTTGACATGACCTAGCTGCCAGGCGGGTATATTTAACGAAAACGAGCTTCATTCCATGCTTTTTTTCATGCATAAACAAGAGCCAGAGCGTAATACAATTATGTATCTGTGAAAGGGCAATAATAGAGCTATCGAATGACACCTGAATCATCCTTATACGACCACGGATTATCCTGTAGCAATCGCGCAACCGGAGGTGAAAATACCCTAAATAAGGTAATTTCCTCAGTTTTTTCCTTATCTCGCGAGGCCGGGTGTGTGTAGGGAGGCAGCGGACACTCTCTCAGAGCCCCTAATTTGCTCAGAATGCCGCCCGTCCTATGATGGGTACCGGAGGATAGTCCATTTATCTCTCGCCCATCATATGACGGTCACCGCGGCTTGAGTGTTAATATAGAGCGATACACTACCACCTCTTTTCTTTTGTCTATAATTCTCAAACTGCATGTAATCATTTAATTTGTACCTGTCCTGACAGCTTTGATTTAACCAAGTTTCGGTTATACCAATTACACTAAACTGTAAATCAAGATTTAGTATGTAGTTTTCAAAACTGTGAACATTTCTGGGGATACTACGAATATTCAAATGTACAAGTGAAAAGGACTCCAAAACGCGTATTTCTTGTCTGCACTTGTCATTGAGCTTATCCTCAGTGTACTAATCGCATCGTAAATTATCCTAGCTAATGCTATTAAAATAATTAGTATGAGGAGCAATATCACTTAAGGGAACCAGATCATGAGTAATATTTAAGTCTAGGGGTTTAAATGTGATGTTCTCAAGCTGGGAAAGCGTACACATAGTAATTGCTACACAGTCCAACAGACCAACCTCTGGGATTTGCACGTCTCCTTCCCAGGGCTCCCTCACCACTGACAGAGGACCTCGAACCCTGTGCCCAAACACCAACTCGTTGGGCAACAACCTTAGGGCTTCCGAGGGGACCTCCCGGATGGCAAAAAGGACTAGGGGAATTGCCTGGTCCCAATCACGGTCATGGTCGAAGCAGAACTTGCGCAGTGCCGACTTGAGAGTTTGCTGGGCTCTGTCAAGTGCTCCCTAAGTCTGCGTATGATAGACAGGCGATAGGATTTGCTTGACCCCAAGTTCTTGCAACAATTGTTTGAACATGTTAGAGGGGAAATTGACCCACAGTCAGACTGAATCTCTTTGGTGAGTCCAAAACGGGTGAAACATCCAGCAATTTACGACCGATTACTTTAGTATGTAAGCTAGGCACTGGAATAACCTCTGAATACCTAGTTGAAACATCTATAATGGTCAACAAGTACTGGTTTCCGGCTGAGATGTGGGGCAAGGGTCCCACCATATCAACGATGACACAATGAAAAGGGATACCTACAGCAGGAATAGGCTGTAAAGGGCCAACAGGAATACTCTGGTTAGGTTTCCCCACCAGCTGACACACATGACACGACTGTAGGGAGTCCGCTACCGCTGCAGACATTTGTGGTCACCAAAAATGTTGCGACAGCCTGTCAAGTGTTTTCCTGACTCCAAGGTGGTCTGCCAGAGGAGCTGTGTGGGCCAGGTGTATCAGCTCTTGTCGAAACACCTGTGGCACCACCAGCTGGTCAAACAACTCCTCTCCACCCCTACACCCAGAACCCCCACGTCTGAACAACCCTTCACGTTCAAAAATTTCCCCTGCACCATCAGATCGATTACACACCTTGCCTACCTGGCTAAAGAGAGGTACCAACTACTCATCTACCTGCTGGCACCGCATTAATTCAGCTGGTGCCATCGCCGCTAATCCACCATGCGACATATACTGGGGCAAGGTCTGAGGCGAAACGAATCCTGTGCCACCTGTGCCACCTGATTATCACCTTCCTCACCACCTCTGGCGCCAGACGCTACTAAAGGACCTGAGTCAACACGCATCCTAGTATCACACAAATCACTTTGGGCACCAACAAAGTTCGTGGGAAATATTGGTAGTGCGGACTCTTGGCTGTCCACTCCCTCCTCTGAACTATCTATCACATCATCCACTCTGTCTTCCTCCTCAACAAATTCATCCTGACTCACGACCTTGGCCATTGACTGCGTTACATCACACACAGGATATATCTCAGAGTTGTGGTCCTCGGAAACACCAGGCAGAATAACACTGGAGACATACACTTGCGGTGGGAAAACCTGGTCACCTGCCATATCAGCACCAAGCAAAAAGTGCACTCCTTCCATGGGCAAAGTCTCCACGACTGCCACAGGTGCAGAAGAAGTCACTACAGGGAACCTTAATGACACTTGAAGCAGGGGGTGACATGCCTCAGAATTAACCCCACGCACCAGCAAAAAGTCGTCCCCTTTAGTGTCCATTCCAGGCAACCGTACCCACAAAGACTGTCGGGCCCCTGAATCCCTGAACACCTTAACAGGGAAAACTTGTCCATTCTTCAGCTCTACGTCCCCATCATGCAAAATGACACGCCCCCAAACCTGCAGTCCTCCGAACTACTACCAGCAATACCCGGGGAGTCCCCAACTGGGCTCACAGTCGTCTGGCATGGGAAGGCCCCCTTACTGGACTCCTTCCCAAACGTTAACACAGACAACACCCTGCAACTCCCCCAGTAGCCCGGATCCCCCATCAACTGGGACACCCACCAACAATTATAGGGGTTTGCTCACCGACTGCTTCCACTTTGGGTAATTAGGTTTTATGTGCCCCTTTTGCCGAAAAAAGTAGCATACCATACCACTTGACGTGAATCATATGTACTAGACTTACTAGCATTTGTACTATCCGCTCCCGTCCTTTACCCACCTGCTCTGGGAACGGACGGTATACTGGCGGACACAACACCACCTGTGTGCTGTCGATGATCACCAGCTGATGTACCTGATCCCCTGCCCCCAGTACTGCGCAAGGCCAACATCCTATCATCTGTCCTTCTGTGCATCCTATCTGCACTCCTTCCATGGGCAAAGTCTCCACGACTGCCACAGGTGCAGAAGAAGTCACTACAGGGAACCTTAATGACACTTGAAGCAGGGGGTGACATGCCTCAGAATTAACCCCACGCACCAGCAAAAAGTCGTCCCCTTTAGTGCCCATTCCAGGCAACCGTACCCACAAAGACTGTCGGGCCCCTGAATCCCTGAACACCTTAACAGGGAAAACTTGTCCATTCTTCAGCTCTACGTCCCCATCATGCAAAAAGACACCCCCCCAAACCTGCAGTCCTCCGAACTACTACCAGCAATACCCGGGGAGTCCCCAACTGGGCTCACAGTCGTCTGGCATGGGAAGGCCCCCTTACTGGACTCCTTCCCAAACGTTAACACAGACAACACCCTGCAACTCCCCCAGTAGCCCGGATCCCCCATCAACTGGGACACCCACCAACAATTATAGGGGTTTGCTCACCGACTGCTTCCACTTTGGGTAATTAGGTTTTATGTGCCCCTTCTGCCGAAAAAAGTAGCATACCATACCACTTGACGTGAATCATATGTACTAGACTTACTAGCATTTGTACTATCCGCTCCCGTCCTTTACCCACCTGCCCTGGGAACGGACGGTATACTGGCGGACACAACACCACCTGTGTGCTGTCGATGATCACCAGCTGATGTACCTGATCCCCTGCCCCCAGTATTGCGCAAGGCCAACATCCTATCATCTGTCCACACTGCTGCCTCCTGAGTCCACTTAATTTGCTTCTCTCAGATTTTGTGCAGATTTCTTTATCCAACCAATTACAGAAGTGTTCAAGGAGGAGCAGTTCCCGGAATTCCACATAGTTGGTAATGTTTTAACTCAGCAACCATCGATCTAGGGCATCTCTTGTGTACTTCTCAAACTCGACATGACTGTCATGTGGTATTTTACGAGCATTTCTAAATAAAAGACGGTAGGCCTCGGGTCTTAACTCGTACGCCTGCAGCCCGCTTCTTTTAAAAATCTCATAGTCTGCCAGTTCCTCTGCCGTGAGTCGGTCATACGCCTCTAAGCCCTTGCTATTTAAAACACTGGCTGCTAGTGTTACCCGCCGCCCCTGATCCCACTCAAACACGTGCATCTTCTTTTCGAAACGAAGGTATCACTTTGATACCTTCGCTTCGTCAAAAGTGAGAACGAGCTTGAGACTGCGGACCAGACGTGTCTCCCCCGACTCAATCCGATCATCACCACCCCGTGTACCTCCTACCTCTCTCTGAATCTGCCAGTGCTCTCTTTCTAACTGCACTTCTCTCTCCCTCTGTCTTACTACATGCTGTCTGTCTCTCTTCCTTTCTCTCTCCCTTTCTTCTCTTTCTCTTAATTTCTCTTCAGCCTGATACCTCATTCTCTCTCTCCCAAATTCCATCTCCTGCATGCGCACCTACAGATCGAGATTGATATGTGACACAGGGGGGTAGAAGGTACCGTCGGGCGAATTATCTGGGTGGGGTGTCAGTCGGGGTAAACCCAGGACGGTGGGTACTTTCGGCAAAATAAAGCGGAGGGGGGACGATAACTCATTACTGGTGTTGTTGCTGGTTGGGAGAGAGGCATCCTGACCTGGATTCGAACCCACTCACTCCAGGTATATTTGGGAGAGTCGAGCACCGTAACCACTCGGTCATGAGTGGATATAAGGAAAACAACCTTAGTTTTTATTTGAAGAACCAAGTTATAGTCTCGTGGAGGACTATGACTGCGAACACTTGGTGAGCTTTTTAGATTTTAACCATGAGTATTTTACACTTCCCCCCTGCCAACTCGGCTAAGTAATATGATTTTAATCGTCCTGGTACTATCATGAAACCTCTCTGAATGACAAATATCTAATGATAATGTACGATAGGTTGGGAGAGAGGTATCCTGACCAGGATTCGAACCCACTCACTCCAGGTATATTTGGGAGAGTCGGGCACCACTTCCAAAGATTGCATCTTTGGGTGTGGAAAGCCTGTTCACTAATGTACCAGTAGACAAGACTATCGACTACATCCTGAAACATGTATACCACACCAACCACACCACGCCCTTGGACATCCCGGAGAAGGCGCTGAAGATAATGCTCGAGACCTACACGAAAGAGGCCCCCTTCATCTGCTCGGGAGGTGACATGTATCAACAGATAGATGGGTAGCCCCCTTGATGTCCTCTTCGCCAACTTCTACATGGGATCTGTTGAAGAGGAACTCCTCTCTACTAGCCGCCCATCCATCTACTGTAGATACGTGGACGATATATTCGTGCGGGTGAGGGACCTACAGGAACGGCAGTCCCTTCGACAGTGCTTTATCACCGCATCTGGGTTAAACTTCACCTTCGAAGAATCCACCAATGGACAACTACCCTTCCTCGATGTCCTTGTAACTTCTAACAACAACAGCTTCAGAATCAACGTTTACACAAAACTCACCAACTCTTGAACTTGTCTAAACGGGGAGAGCGAATGCCCTCCAAGATATCTCCGCTCTACCATCAACGCCTATGTCAGGAGGGCCCTCTCCCATTGCACCAGCTGGAAAGACGCTCACACCGAACTTGACCGCCTCATAAACAACGGCTATAGTAACTCCGATGTCCAGCAAGCCGTCAATAAACACCTAGAAAAATGGTACACAGATGAAGCCCCTACCCCCAATGATGACATCAAGATCTACTACAGGAACCACATGTCCTCCGAACATAAAACTGATGATTCAATCATGCGAGACATACTAAAGAAAAACGTACACCCCACCAACCCCGAGCAGCAAATTAAACTCATCATTTACTATAAGTCTAAGAAAACCACCCATCTCCTCCGTAACCGTCCTGCCCTCACCAAGACGTCTCTACAGGAAGACCACGTCATCTACCGACATACCTGCAACAATGTGGACTGTGGGCCACATTCTTACATCGGGATGACGCGGACACGACTGACAAGACGTCTTACTATGCATCTCCAAAATGGCACCATAAAATCACACTACAAACCCCCCTTCCACCAGGCCCTCACTCGACCAGACTTAGACCAACACAAAACCATACTAGACCAAGAAAAAGACCCCAGACGCCTTGCTTTCCTTGAAGTTAAATATATCCAAACTCTTCGCCCCACTTTAAACACTCAAGTAGAACATTTTCAGGCCCTCCCCAACGCCAAACGCCACCCTCACTTACAGTAGCAAGATACCCTCTGCGACCCTAGCCCCTCCTCCTACATCACCAGCCAACCCGCGACCTACCCCTTCACACAACTACCAATTGAGGTCAACCTGGCCACCTCCAGCAAATCAGGAACCGCTGCACCAAGTGTAGCCCCGCCTCCTACCTCCCTCCCAGGTCAACCACAGATTACACCGACCACTACATAAGCCCCGAGATCTTCACATCAAACCAGTAACTAACCTAACCTGAAGATGGAGAAAGCTCTCTCCGAAACGTATTTAAACATAGGCCAACTACTGCAGAATATCAATGAAGACCAGATAAAATTAGTTAGACAAATTAGAAAAATATACATAATAAACTTACTATTGTTGAAAGTGCTATCTGATTAACCTCGTTTGCCTTAATGAAAATATACAGTATATATATATATATATATATATTGTATATACAGTATGTATGTGATGTGGGGAAGAGTGGTCATGCCACTGGACTGGTAATCCAATGGTCCCGGGTTCGAATCCCGATGTATCAATGGGAAGATATTATTGGGATGGAATTTGTGCTGTACCTAGTATCAGTGCATTAAAACAAAGCCCACCGAAACACAAAAAAATACCCTCATTGTTCCCTGATTAAATAGTACTGTATGAATATTCCAATATTAACCCTTTCCCTGGGGGAGACGTTCTGGAACGCACAGGCAATTTACAGCAATTTCCAGGCTTTAAAAGCCTGTTAAAGCCGTAGAAATCGAGTGTCGGTGGGCGGGACAGCGAGGGGCCTACCTCCGACTGTCAGCACGGCCAGCCGCGCACTGACGGAAACTGTGGTCTCGGACCGCGGTCTCAGCAGTGTTGCCAAGCCGCTATATTGCTAATAATTAGCGAGTTTTCCCGAATGTCTATGGTAGCGCTGTGGGTGAACCCTGCGAGTTAGGAAGCTCGTTTTAGTATCATTTTGAAGCTATTTTCGTCTAGTTTTCGGCAGAATACATTGCATTTCATGCAGATACTTGATTAATCATTCAGGAGTGCCTGAATATGCCCTAAATAGCGCAAATGTGACCGCAGCCAGAGGGTTAAAAATATGCTACAGGAGGACAATGCCTAGCGAGTTAATTGCTCAATAGGTGGCGTTTTGAGAGTGAACGTCCGAGTCTAGGTGGTGAAACAGTGAAGCACTTGAGCGAAGCAGCTTCAGAGATATGGCTGCTTCGAGCTGTGGGTTGGCAACCGTCCATCTTGCGAAGGCAAGATATCGGGGGCTGGTTGTATCCCAAAGTGCTTCACATGTCTCACTCCCTAGACTAGAATAAGACCTCACTGGCTTCGCCGTTGAATGTATGGATAAATGTACAGGCTCTCAGCCTATGCCCGAGGGGGAATAGTTGAAATATAGAAAGAAAAAAGAAAAAACAAAAAACAAATATATATATACAGTACGGTATATATATATATATATATATATATATATATATATATATTAATATTCATATATTGTATATAATTATATATATATATATATATATATTATTATGTTCTATCCAACAACCAACTCTACTCCTAAAATCGATTAATGAAATATTACAAACACATGTGGCAGTCCGTGGATTCGAACCCAGGACGCTCACACCGAATATCAACACCTTATGCATTACACCACGAAGGCAGTTAAAGAATGGTGGACACTGCCTACGATTTATTATGCAACTTCGAATCCTGCATATCAATCTAAGCATGTACACACATCCCAACTGCAACTCACGTAGGCTATGCATATGTGAATGGAAAGAGCAATTAATGGGGCCTTAACCACTAGGGAAGGCCTCTCGATAAATTACTCCTGAACCAATATCAATTATTATGTTCTATCCAACAACCAACTCTACTCCTAAAATCGATTAATGAAATATTACAAACACATGTGGCAGTCCGTGGATTCGAACCCAGGACGCTCACACCGAATATCAACACCTTATGCATTACACCACGAAGGCAGTTAAAGAATGGTGGACACTGCCTACGATTTATTATGCAACTTCGAATCCTGCATATCAATCTAAGCATGTACACACATCCCAACTGCAACTCACGTAGGCTATGCATATGTGAATGGAAAGAGCAATTAATGGGGCCTTAACCACTAGGGAAGGCCTCTCGATAAATTACTCCTGAACCAATATCAATTATTATATTATATATGACAGGGCCAATATAAAGGAACGTTCGAGCCAAAATATAATAATAGAATACTAGTTTATTATCTATGCTTGTACGCTACATTGTAAAGGGCCTGTCACACTGGCATCCAACCCTTCCAGACTTCGAAATTACCGTGTGTTTCACAAAATCCTTCAAGGTCAGGGCCAGGTCAGCGAAGTCATGAAAAGGACGCGTCAAGGCGTGGACACCCCCGTCTTTTTCTAATGTGCCCAAAGAAGGTGGAAAGGTCGGCCCTAGGTCACCACCGTTATTAGATGGCCATAGGACATGGGCGGGTCGCAATAAAGACGGTGGGAGGTACACGTGGACGGAGGGGGATCGGTGGGAGGTCATCCTGGGGATGTACAAACGCTGGTTTCCTGTCCATCTACCGTTTATCAATCACAACTGTGCAGCCTCTGTACCATCCATAAAACAAGGACGGAACAAATTATGTCCCTAAAACGTCAAATTGAGCAGTTTGTCCTGTTTTCCGTTAAACTTGCCAATGTCTTGCAGGAATGAGGTCGAGGCAATGACGGGTGCATGGGCACCACACACCATGGCCGCTGACAGATCCCCCTCATTTGGTCCCTACCCTAAAATTTGTAAAGTCGGCCAAGGACGTATTTCAAGGTTCTGTGTGTGAACGAGGCATAAGTGAAGCCTGGCTAAGCCCCGCCTTTAAAACGACCGGGTGAGAGTTACACTAGTTTGTTGGCCAGCTCCAGCAGAGTTCTCATTTCTGCTTATATTTGTAATTGCTCGCTGCCTTCTACTCTTACTATTAATTTCTACAACATTCGTGGCCTTTCCTCTAACTTCCACTCTGTGGAACACCACATCTCCTCTGCCAATCCTGATCTTCTCTTTCTCACCGAAACTCAGTTGTCTGGGACTACTGGCAGCAAACCCTTCTCTGTATCCTCCTACTATCTCTGTCCCCAGTTTGAAGCCAAAGGTGGATGTTGCGCAAATATACGCAACAATCTTGCATTCTTTCGTGTTCTCAACCTTGAATTGTCTGAATTCTCAACTCTCTGGTTAAAGCTTTCGTGTCACGATCAAACTAAATATTTCTGCGCTGTTTATCTCTCCCCTAATTCTACTGACTTATCAAAATTCTTTGACTATCTAACTTCTAAAGTGGAACATATTCTATCTATCTCTCCTTTCGCAGAAATCTCCATCTTAGAAGATTTAAACGTTCACCTCAGCCAATGATTATCTTCTCTTTCCACTCTACTTCTTTCCTAAATGATCTAGAGCCGTTAGCCCAGCAACCCACCCGTATCCCGGACCACTTCGGAGATCGGCCCAACATTCTTGACTTATTTCTAACCTCTAACCCTTCTGCTTATACTGTAAATCTTTTCTCTCCTTTGGGCTCCTCCGACCATATACTAAGACGGCCGTCACCTGTCCTATATCTCCGGTATGGCCACACTGTCCTCCCAGCCGGCGGAGCTTGTGGCACTTTAGTACTGCTGACTGGGAGGCTCTTCGGCAGTACTTCTTTGATTTCCCATGGAATGACTTCTGCTTCCGTGGCCGCGGACCCTCGGAGAGTGCCGACGCATTACCGATGTAATCCTCTCGGGCATGGAAGCATATATCCCATTTTCTTTCTCTCAGTCTAAAGCAAAATAAACTTGGTTTACTCACGCTTGATCTACTGCTGTCTGCTTTCAAACGGTACCATCGCCTTCAAACTCAAGAATCTCATAATTCCTATATTTCTGCCCGGAATCAAGCCAAATCTCTTCTTCGACATGCCAAACATTCTTTCATCAATATTAATTGCACTTAACCCATAAATGTCAACTGTCCTTAATAGACGTTTTTTCTGGTGCACTGCAACCGTCCTCAATAGATCCAGAGCATAAAAAAAAACTTTGATAATACCCCAGTGGCACTCAAAACAAAGCAATTTGTGATTAAGTGAGATAATTCCCCTCCATTAGTTTCTACCACTCCTACATATGTGTCCCCCCCCCCCTTTCTCCTCCTTTTCTCCCCTCCTCAATTATCAGCTATTTTTCCTTTTATTCCCCCTTTCATCGGGTAATTTTCGGCGCAAATTTCCCTCTCCCGGTCTCTTTAACATGGGTGAAGCAGCTAGAGATCCTTGCAACACAACGACTTCTAGTGTAAGGCCTCAGTGTCGCTTGAGAGCTGGGAGAGGGAGGATATACGTCCCCCCAGCTCTCGCCTCATGATACGACCTTGCGGCAATAATACGTCTTTTTCACACCCAAATGCTATTCCCACTTCTTTTGTTTATTATTTTATATTATGTTCATAAAACCAAAATAGGCACATATGGATAAGTAATAATTATAAACTGTATATGGTACTATGACAATTTTCGTCAGAATAGAACCAAATACCTTCGCTTGGCGGGAGGGTTTGAACTATTATAGCTTCGCAGTTTATGAGTTAACTATCCAACTCTAGCTCTTCCCTGGCCTTCTGGCATCTAGCCAAAAACCACTCCAACTATATTTTTTCTTCGTCTTTCCCTCCTTTTTTTCACTCTGACGTAACCACCGTCACTTCTCCGGTACTATTTCTCCCTCTCCACCCCCCTCTTTCCTACTTATGCCTAACATCATAATCTCTTCCAAAGATGTACTTTCCACCCTCTCTGGGCTTAATACTAAGAAGGCATACGGACCGGACGGTGTTCCTCCTGTTGTACTAAAAAACTGTGCTTCCGTGCTGACTCCCTGCCTAGGCAAGAAAGGAAATTAGAGATACAGGCACAGATGGAGGGATAGAAACGGAAGGAGGGTAGTATAAAAATGAGAGATTTGTGCCAGACTCTATCGAAAGCCTTTAATATGTCTAGCGCAATAGAAAAATTCTCACTGAAGTCCCAAAAGAAGGATGACCAGGAGTTAGTAAGACAAAAAAGAAGATCACCAGTAGATCGACTCCTAAGGAAGCCATACTGGCGATCTGAGAGTAGATTATGAGATGAGAAATGCTTAACTTAAGAAAATTTGTAGTAAGAAGAGTTTAAAAAACTTTGGAAATGCAAGAAATGAAAGCAATTGGACGATAGTTGGAGGGTTGAAAGAGGTCACCCTTCTTTGGGACAGGTTGAATGAGAGCAAACTTCCAGCAAGAAGGGAAAATGTTAGAGGAGAGACAGAGAAGGAAGAGTTTGCCTAGGCAGGGAGTCAGCACGGAAGTACAGTTTGTAATTACAACAGAAGGAACACTATTATGTGTACATAATTATACGTTTGCTCATAGCAAAGTATATGTGTTTATGTGTGATCTTGTGTGTATGCATGTGTCTGTGTGTGTATATATAGTAAATGTGCGATTTACTATGTATGTGTATGTCTAATAAACGATATGTACAGTACGTCTGTAGTGGGTGAGGGTGCGAGGTTGCTATTACTGCATTTCTGAGAATAGAATTATTGTGAGGTTACATAATATAGTTTGTTCATATCAAATGGGTATAATCTCTTGAATAGCACAAATTAACAGTATACAAGATTCATATGATAGTACCAGCAAACTGTATATATTTTTATATATATATATATATATTTGTTTTTCTTGAGACTTCAGTGAGACTTTTTCTATTGCACTAGACATATCGAAAGCCTTCGATAGAGTCTGGCACAAATCTTTAATTTCTAAACTACCCTCCTTCGGTTTCTGTCCCTCCATCTGTGCCTTTGTCTCTAATTTCCTTTCCGGCCATTCCATAGCTGCGGCTGTGGACGGCCATCGCTCACTTCCTCACCCTATCAACTCCGGTGTTCCTCAGGGCTCTGTCCTATCTCCTATTCTCTTTCTAATTTTCATAAATTATCTTCTCAACTGTACCTCAAGTCCCATCCATTCTTACGCAGACGACTCAACCTTACACTACTCAATTAGTTTTTCAGAACGCCCCAGCCAGCCATCCCTCAACGACAAACGTAATGAAGCCATAGAACACTTAAATTCTGGTTTGACTACTATCTCCAATTGGGGCAGAGAAAACCTTATTACCTTTAATGCTTCCAAAACGCATTTTCTCCATCTATCTACCCGTCCATCCGGAACTCCCAGCGGACTATCCCTTATTCTTCAATCAATACAAAAATAAATTCTTCATCTTCTCTCAATATTCTTGGTGTCTCTTTTTCTTCTGCTCTCATTTGGAAGGACCATATTACCAGTCTTGCTAAGGCAGCCTCCCAGAAGGTGGGTGTGCTCAACCACCTCAGGGGGTTCTTTACCCCTGCACAGCTTCTTGCTCTGTACAGAGGCACAGTGCATCCTTGTATTGAGTATTGTTCACATGTGTGGGGAGGATCCTCTCACACCGCTCTCCTAGACAAAGTTGAAAGGAAGGCCTTTCGTATCATTAACTCCCGTCTACTCACCAACTCTCTGCAATTTCTCTCTCTCCGCTGCAATGTTGCATCTCTATCGCTATTCTATCGCTACTATAATAATCAGTGTTCTTCAGAGCTTTCCCAGTGTATACCACCTCCTTTACGTAGGGCACGTGTTACCCGTCTTGCAACACAATCCCACCCCTAATCAGTGCAACTTACCAACCCAAGAGTGAAACGTTACTCTCAAACTTTCTTCTATTCAACATGTGGTATGTGTCCTGGGAGTGAGGGAAGTAGGTGCAGGCAGCATGGGACCCCTTCGTTCCGTTGCCCACCAAGGCTGGGCCCACACTGACATAATCTCTGATGTCTGCCACATCAATGCAGCAATACACAGCAAAAACATCACAAAACCCACAAAACCGCTAAAGCGATTTTGACCGACCTTTGCAAGATCGTTGTAAGACAACCAGACATCATACAAAAATTATTCAGGTGTAATTGGAAAGCTCTATTACAGTATTTTTACGGATATATAATTGTATTACGTTCTGGCTCTTGTTTGTGCATGAAAATGTGCAGGGAATGAAGGTCAATTATGGTAAATGTGCAGAGAATGAAGGTCAATTATGGTAAATGTGCAGGGAATGAAGGTCAATTATGGTAAATGTGCAGGGAATGAAGGTCAATTATGGTAAATGTGCAGGGAATGAAGGTCAATTATGGTAAATGTGCAGGGAATGAAGGTCAATTATGGTAAATGTGCAGGGAATGAAGGTCAATTAGGGTAAATGTGCAGGGAATGAAGGTCAATTATGGTAAATGTGCAGGGAATGAAGGTCAATTATGGTAAATGTGCAGGGAATGAAGGTCAATTATGGTAAATGTGCAGGGAATGAAGGTCAATTAGGGTAAATGTGCAGGGAATGAAGGTCAATTAGGGTAAATGTGCAGGGAATGAAGGTCAATTATGGTAAATGTGCAGGGAATGAAGGTCAATTATGGTAAATGTGCAGGGAATGAAAGTCAATTAGGGTAAATGTGCAGGGAATGAAGGTCAATTAGGGTAAATGTGCAGGGAATGAAGGTCAATTATGGTAAATGTGCAGGGAATGAAGGTCAATTAGGGTAAATGTGCAGGGAATGAAAGTCAATTAGGGTAAATGTGCAGGGAATGAAGGTCAATTAGGGTAAACAAAAACGCAAGGAGAGAGTTAAGCATGGCGATTTTTCGTCTGGACTACGGGTTAGTGCATCTATTATGATAGGGTTTTATATCTTAGAATACTATTTTTGTTATGATATATTATACTGTACTGTATAGTATAAGCTAATATCAATGTATGTTATAATTGATTTATATATACTACCGTTACTAGTGCTAAAATTCTTGTCCGACGATTTTCGATTTGTAAATAATCATATAATTATAATCAAATATTAGGAGTAGGTACTATGTATCACTACAATCTAAAGCTCTAAAACATCTTGAAACAAAACAAAACGAGAATGGTGAACAGTCATACGAGTCCGAGAAACACAATTATATTCATATACAAAAAACAATTGACGATAGCCAAATTCTGATTGCATTAATTTTGTGGAAAGTGCGTGAAAAATAATTGTCATGTGATATTATGAAAACCAAATGTCATTGCTGAAAATATTGATTTATGATGGTGCAAAGTGTGGAAAAACATAATGATTTCGGTCCACATCACTTTGATCGATTTTTTTTTTTTTTTTTTGTGGGATTTGCTGTGGGAATATTGTAGATCAACCTTTCCTCTTTCTATTGAGATATAATAGATTGTATTAAACGTATTTGTTGTTGCTGAACATCGGTGTAGAATGAATATTTTGGTTTCGCATGCCTAATATTCCTTTGCCAAAAACTTATCTTTATTTTGTTCATATAAAACAACTATTGATGATAAATAAATTACGATGACACATTTAGAATGAGCGTGAAAAATGCTTCCAATTTCATATATAAAACAAAAAACATTGCTCAGCTTATAATAAAATTATGACGTAAACTTGGAAATACTATTAAATATTTCTTATATATCGATTTGCAATGTGATAAAGTAATCTTGTGGGATTTTTTCCCGGTTTTATAATAGTATGGATTTTGTTCTATCATTGGATGTATAATACTTTGCATGTAGATATATTATTGTGGGTTAAAACTGAGCGATAACATGCGTGTATCATCTCACGGTAGCGTAAATAGTGCTTGAGTGTGAACGGTATTGGTAGTAAGTTTCCAAGAAACTTAACTGAACGTGGGAGACTGTTACGTAAGTGAGAGTGTGAGTTATAAGGGAGTGAGCTTTAAGCTAAAGCTTTGGGCTAGGTGTTGCCCTAATGGGGAGCTGTGATTGTGTCCTCTCAGGTGTCAAGGAGGTACTTAGCGAGAGTGCGAGCATGAAAGGAATGCTGATTCAGATTGTTATGACTTGAAAACAAGAAGAACTGCTTACAATGTTGTGCTGAGGACAGGATATATTGTAAATGGAACATCAAGTATAAATATTTAACCATATAAAGTATGTTTGTTAAGATAGTGAACGTTATAGTTGGCTACGTGTTATAATATTATAAGTAATGATATATAAAATACTAGTTCAATAAATATGAATACATATGATTTATGGTTATATAAATATATAAGAATGTTGCAGTTAGTGGTGGAAGTGTATAAGATTAAAGGGGGTAATGATGTGGGTTATACGTCCGTTATAATGTGTACAGAATGTAGTACTGTGCGTGTTTAGTGTGTCCTGTACTGTATGTTGTAATTTATTTGTGTGTATTATGTGTGTATAGTATGTTGGAATATGTGTGTGTACAATATGTTGTAATCTGAATGTGTGTGTTGTGCGAGTACAGTATGGTGTATTCTGTGTGTGTACATGATGTTGTATCTGTGTTTGTGTGCATACAGTATGCAGTAGTCTGTGTGTTGTGTGAGTTCAGTATGTTGTAATCTATGTGTGTGTTGTGTAAGTTATCTATGTTGTAATCTATATGTGTGTGTTGTGTGAGTTCAGTATGTTGTAATCTGTATGTGTGTGCTGTGTGAGTACAGTATGTTGTAATCTGTATGTGTGTGCTGTGTGAGTACAGTATGTTGTAAACTGTATATGTGTGTTGTTTAAGTTCAGTATGTTGTAATCTGTATGTGTGTGCTGTGTGAGTACAGTATGTTGTAATCTATATGTGTGTGCTGTGTGAGTACAGTATGTTGTAAACTGTATATGTGTGTTGCTTAAGTTCAGTATGTTGTAATCTATATGTGTGTGTTGTGTAAGTTATCTATGTTGTAATCTATATGTGTGTGTTGTGTGAGTTCAGTATGTTGTAATCTATATGTGTGTGTTGTGTAAGTTATCTATGTTGTAATCTATATGTGTGTGTTGTGTAAGTTCAGTATGTTGTAATCTATGTGTGTGTTGTGTAAGTTATCTATGTTGTAATCTATATGTGTGTGTTGTGTAAGTTATCTATGTTGTAACCTATATGTGTGTGTTGTGTAAGTTCAGTATGTTGTAATCTATGTGTGTGTTGTGTAAGTTATCTATGTTGTAATCTATATGTGTGTTGTGTAAGTTATATATGTTGTAATCTATGTGTGTGTTGTGTAAGTTCAGTATGTTGTAATCTATGTGTGTGTTGTGTAAGTTATCTATGTTGTAATCTATGTGTGTGTTGTGTAAGTTATGTATGTTGTAATCTATGTGTGTGTTGTGTAAGTTCAGTATGTTGTAATCTATGTGTGTGTTGTGTAAGTTATCTATGTTGTAATCTATGTGTGTGTTGTGTAAGTTATCTATGTTGTAATCTATGTGTGTGTTGTGTAAGTTATATATGTTGTAATCTATGTGTGTGTTGTGTAAGTTATCTATGTTGTAATCTATATGTGTGTGAGTTCAGTATGTTGTAATCTGTATGTTTGTGCTGTGTGAGTACAGTATGTTGTAAACTGTATATGTGTGTTGTTTAAGTTCAGTATGTTGTAATCTATATGTGTGTGTGTTCTGTTTTATAGTATGTTGTAATCTGTATTTGCATGTTGTGTAACTATATTATGTATAATCTGTGTGCGTGTTCTGTGTACACAGTATTGAAATTTATGTGCGTGTATTTACTCAATCGTGTGTGCGTGTGTTGTGTGTGCACAAGTCTGCCGACTCTGCCAGCAACGAGAGGATTTGACAGCGAAATTGGATGAAGCCCACAACAAGATCAACGCCCTCACCAGGAAGCTGGAATCACTCCAAGAGTTTGTAACACTGAACGTTGGAGTATCACTAACTCCAATTGTTTCAACTCCAGCATCTACCACCGCCCCAATGTCATCTGCCAACAATCCAACACCTGCAGTAGCCATTGCAGCAGATGCTTCTGATGAACCTGAGCCGACATCAAACCAGGACAGCCGCTCTGTTCACCTTAAGTCTCTTCCCCACTCCTCGTGCAAGAAACCTGCTAGCACGAACAGTACCAACCCCTCGCCCCCGTTCTAACCACTCTTCTCCCAAACCTGTACGCAGAGTCTCGCCACCACAGGTTTCCGGATTTACACCAGTGAGGAACGGTGCCCGGCCAACGCAGAAAAGGTCTCATCTACCAGTCACAATGTCAAACAGATTTGAGATCTTGGTAGAGATGGAAGACGAACCAGAAGAGACCAGGCTCGTTGGGGATTCCATCCTACGAGGACAGGTCGAAGAGTTCTGCGACAGAGTCCCAAATCAACAAAAAAGATTTTGCATCCCAGGAGCTGGACTGGACGACATTGTGGAAGCCTTCGAAGATACCACAAAGGATGCAAACGAAAATACCCTTTTTGTCATCCATGCTGGTTAAAATGACGTCATGCGCACCAGATCCGAAGAGTTGATGGAGAAATATCGCAAGATGATCCAGCACTACAAAAACAAGTCAAGGAATATCATCATCTCAGGCATTCTCCCAAATATCGACGCACCTGACAAATTATACGACAAGGCCTTCAGCACAAATAGCTGACTAAAATATTTGTGTCTGAAGGAAGAAGTTGAATTCATCAACCTCTGGGATAATTTCTATAACCAGCCTACTCTGTTCCGCAAGGATGGCACTCATCTAAACCCTGTGGGTTCAGCATGCATGGGTCGTCTCCTACACGAAGCACTCCGCAGCCATGGATAAAAAAACGCCATCCGAGAAGAAGCAGCAGTGACATAAATCGTCTAACGCCAAGCAAAAAACAGAGGCAACCGAGGACCACCAGCGATAAGTGACTGAAGGCAACGAGCACCGAGGGCAGCCATTAACATAAATGTAGATCCGACAAGAACCAAAAATATTATTAAAGAGCGTTCCGTGAGTTCTAAAATAACAAATTTAATGGTTTTCTATGCAAACGCTCGTAGCATACGCAATAAATTTTCAGATTTAGAGGAGCTAGTGTTTACAGAAAATTATGATGTGATTGGCATAACAGAATCTTGGCTCAATACAGAAGATAGAGACTTTTTAGCAGAATATTCACTTCCCGGTTATGTAATGTTTGAGAAAAGCCGAATAAATAAAAATGGAGGTGGCGTTTTACTTTATATCAAAGAAAGTCTTAACCCTACCCTCTTGTCAAAACCTCAAATTGTGAACATCGACACATCTTTTGTGCTAATAAAGAATAATAAAGGTACAAAAATAATACTTGCGTTAATATACAGACCTCCAGCTCAATCAGTGCAAACTGACCAAGAAATTTATGAACAAATTGCAGATGTAAGTAACTCACAAGATACCGTAATTTTTGGCGACTTTAATTTACCTGTGACCAAGTGGGGCGATACTCTTACTTCACACTCCGGACATGACTTGTATACGAACTTGCAAGAGAGTTTGCTTTATCAATTTGTTCGAACGCCGACCCGTGGTAATAACGTTCTTGACGTTGTACTTGCAACCAAAGAAGAATTAATAGAGAATTTGAATGTTGGTGATGAATTCAGTAACAGCGACCATCGTACGATAACTTTCACTTTAAAATTTACTAGTAACGAACCAAATAGTAGCATCGAAAAAGTCCCTAATTTCAAGAAAGCAAACTTTCATAAACTTAGAGATATGTTTAAAGAAACTGACTGGAGCTTTTTAATTAACAATAACGACATAAATACATCTTGGAAGTTATTCGAAACCACTTACCTAAATGCAGTGCAAGACTGCATACCATCGAAAATACGGCGTCCAGGCCATAATACTAAGCCCAAATGGTGGAATAAAGATATTTCAAACTGTCTGCTTGCTAAAAAATTTGCTAATGATAGATTAAAATCCTCACAAAATGACGAAGAACGGGTGAAATTTGTAGAGCTATGACGCAAAGCCAAAAAGTTAATTAAGCAAAGTAAAAAGACCCTAGAGTTACATATTGCGAATCAAAGTAAAACAAACCCGAGAGAATTCTATAGTTATATCAGAAAGAAAAAAGTAGTTACTTCAACTATTGGACCGTTAGTCGATGAAAATGGAGAATACACCAAAGACGAAGTACAAATGAGTAATGCCCTCAATACCTTCTTTGCTTCAGTTTTTACAACGGAAGACCTCAGTGATATCCCTACACCATCGCCGATTCAGATTGATAATTCAGATGTTCTAAGCAATATCACCGTTACAGAGAGAGAAGTATTGAACTGTTTAGATAAACTCAAGGTAAATAAAACGCCTGGACCTGATACAATCTCGCCTAGAGTTCTAAAGGAAGCTAAGGATGAGCTCTCCAAACCACTGACATTACTATTCAATAAATCCTTGCAGTCTGGAACTATGCCTGATCAGTGGAAGCTAGCCAACGTAACACCGATATTAAAAAAAGGCAGCAAATCCCTACCCAGTAACTATTGTCCAATTAGCTTAACCTCAGTTGTATGTAAAATGCTAGAAACGGTCATAAGAGACAGACTCGTTAATCACTTAGAGGAAAATAACATACTTAAAGATACTCAACACGGCTTTCGTAAAAAACGTTCCAGTTTAACAAACCTCTTAGACTTCTTCCACGATATCCTCAACCTCTACGATGAGAGTAAAGCTGTAGATATTATATACAGTACCTTGATTTTCAAAAGGCCTTTGACAAAGTTCCCCACAAACGTTTACTGCTAAAACTAAAAGCACATGGAATACAAGACGGTGTGTTGAAATGGATAGAAAATTGGCTCAGCGACAGAAAGCAAAGAGTAGTCATAAACGGTAAGGCATCTTAATGGACCAATGTAAGTAGCGGGGTACCCCAAGGATCGGTACTAGGACCAATTCTCTTTCTAATTTACATCAACGACATAGATGAGGGTCTCACCTGTACAATCTCAAAATTTGCTGACAATACAAAAATTTCAATTAGCATACTCTCAAAAGAACAAGTTGACGATATGCAACACAATCTAGATAAATTGTCATGTTGGGCCCAAATTTGGCAAATGAGCTTCAATGCAGATAAATGTAAAGTACTACATATCGGATACCTAAATGAGAAAGCAAACTATTCGATGAATGGCACTCAGCTTAAGAATGTAAACAGAGAAACCGATCTGGGAGTAACAATATCGAGTAACCTAAAACCGAGTCAACAATGTTCAGAAGTTGTTAAGAAGGCAAACAAAATAATTGGCTTTATAGGCAGGTCATTTGAGCATAAATCCAAAGAAGTTATCCAAACCGTTTACAATTCCTTAGTCCGCCCTCTTCTGGAATACTGCGTTCAATCCTGATGCCCTTATTACCAAAAAGATAATTATAAACAAGCTAGAACGAGTTCAACGTAGAGTTACCAAAATTATACCTAGCCTAAAGAACAAACCATACGAAGAGCGTCTTAGAGAATTAAATCTATTTCCTTTAACCCAGCGCAGATTAAGAGGTGACTTAATTCAAGTGTTCAAAATCATCAAAGGCATCGACAATATGAACTGTAGTAAGTACTTCACTATCGACCAATCTAATGACACGCGGGGAAACGGTTGCAAAATTATTGGTAAATCTTTTAACTCACACGAATCTAAGAATTTCTTCTTCAATCGAGTTGTCAACTTGTGGAATGGGCTTCCCCGAGATGTTATAGACTGCAGCACCCGTTGATTCATTTAAACTCCGCATAGACAAATATCTCGCATCAAACCCGCGACTGACTGTGTTTGTAAATGAATAACTTTATTTTATCCTCCCCTCAGTTACTAACCCATCTGTCCCCTACTAACTTCCTAATCCTGCCACGGACATTAGTTCCCTTCCAATGTTCCCTTACCCACTCTAAACCACTGTTTGGACACTTGATCCTCAGTGTTTTGGAGGAAAAGCAGCCTAGAAGGGTCACTAGACCTGTTGTTGCTGGATTTCCTTTGTACTCCTTTGTACTCCTTTGTACACAGTAAGAGTTAACTTGTGTTCATGTGTTGTTGTGTACAGAATGTTGTAACCTATGTGTGTGTGTGTTTACCCAACAGCGTGTGCGTGTGCACAGTAAGTTGTAACGTGTGTGTGTGTGTGTGTTGTGTATATACAGTATGTTGTAACCTGTATGTGTGTACCCAACAGTATGTGCGTGTGTTGTGTGTTTACAGTATGTTGTAACCTGTGTGTGTGTACCCAACAGTATGTGCGTGTGTTGTGTGTGTACCCAACAGTATGTGTGTGTGTTGTGTGTTTACAGTATGTTGTAACCTGTGTGTGTGTACCCAACAGTATGTGTTGTATGTGTGTGTGTGTGACGTGTGTACAGTATGTTGTAACCTGTGTGTGTGTATCCAAAAGTATGTGCGTGTGTTGTGTGTTTCCAGTATGTTGTAACCTGTGTGTGTGTACCCAACAGTATGTGCGTGTGTTGTGTGTGTACCCAACAGTATGTGCGTGTGTTGTGTGTTTACAGTATGTTGTAACCTGTGTGTGTGTACCCAACAGTATGTGCGTGTGTTGTGTGTGTACAGTATGTTGTAACCTGTGTGTGTGTACCCAACAGTATGTGCGTGTGTTGTGTGTTTACAGTATGTTGTAACCTGTGTGTGTGTACCCAACAGTATGTGCGTGTGTTGTGTGTTTACAGTATGTTGTAACCTGTGTGTGTGTACCCAACAGTATGTGCGTGTGTTGTGTGTGTACAGTATGTTGTAACCTGTGTGTGTGTACCCAACAGTATGTGCGTGTGTTGTGTGTTTACAGTATGTTGTAACCTGTGTGTGTGTACCCAACAGTATGTGCGTGTGTTGTGTGTGTACAGTATGTTGTAACCTGTGTGTGTGTACCCAACAGTATGTGCGTGTGTTGTGTGTTTACAGTATGTTGTAACCTGTGTGTGTGTACCCAACAGTATGTGCGTGTGTTGTGTGTTTACAGTATGTTGTAACCTGTGTGTGTGTACCCAACAGTATGTGCGTGTGTTGTGTGTGTACAGTATGTTGTAACCTGTGTGTGTGTACCCAACAGTATGTGCGTGTGTTGTGTGTTTACAGTATGTTGTAACCTGTGTGTGTGTACCCAACAGTATGTGCGTGTGTTGTGTGTGTACCCAACAGTATGTGTGTGTGCTGTGTGTTTACAGTATGTTGTAACATGTGTGTGTGTACCCAACAGTATGTGTGTGTGTGTGACGTGTGTACAGTATGTTGTAACCTGTGTGTGTGTATCCAACTGTATGTGCGTGTGTTGTGTGTTTACAGTATGTTGTAACCTGTGTGTGTGTACCCAACAGTATGTGTGTGTGCTGTGTGTTTACAGTATGTTGTAACCTGTGTGTGTGTACCCAACAGTATGTGTGTGTGCTGTGTGTTTACAGTATGTTGTAACCTGTGTGTGTGTACCCAACAGTATGTGTGTGTGTGTGATGTGTGTACAGTATGTTGTAACCTGTGTGTGTGTATCCAACAGTATGTGCATGTGTTGTGTGTTTACAGTATGTTGTAACCTGTGTGTGTGTACCCAACAGTATGTGCGTGTGTTGTGTGTGTACCCAATAGTATGTGCGTGTGTTGTGTGTTTACTGTATGTTGTAACCTGTGTGTGTGTACCCAACAGTATGTGCGTGTGTTGTGTGTGTACCCAACAGTATGTGTGTGTGCTGTGTGTTTACAGTATGTTGTAACCTGTGTGTGTGTACCCAACAGTATGTGTGTGTGTGTGACGTGTGTACAGTATGTTGTAACCTGTGTGTGTGTATCCAACAGTATGTGCATGTGTTGTGTGTTTACAGTATGTTGTAACCTGTGTGTGTGTACCCAACAGTACGTGCGTGTGTTGTGTGTGTAACCAACAGTATGTGCGTGTGTTGTGTGTGTACCCAACAGTATGTGCGTGTGATTACAGTATGTTGTAACCTGTGTGTGTGTACCCAATAGTATGTGTGTGTGTTGTGTGTGTACAGTATGTTGTAACCTGTGTGTGTGTACCCAACAGTATGTGCGTGTGTTGTGTGTTTACAGTATGTTGTAACCTGTGTGTGTGTACCCAACAGTATGTGCGTGTGTTGTGTGTGTACAGTATGTTGTAACCTGTGTGTGTGTACCCAACAGTATGTGTGTGTGTTGTGTGTTTAGAGTATGTTGTAACCTGTGTGTGTGTACCCAACAGTATGTGCGTGTGTTGTGTGTGTACAGTATGTTGTAACCTGTGTGTGTGTACCCAACAGTATGTGCGTGTGTTGTGTGTGTACAGTATGTTGCAACCTGTGTGTGTGTACCCAACAGTATGTGCGTGTGTTGTGTGTTTACAGTATGTTGTAACCTGTGTGTGTGTACCCAACAGTATGTGCATGTGTTGTGTGTACAGTATGTTGTAACCTGTGTGTGTGTACCCAACAGTATGTGCGTGTGTTGTGTGTTTACAGTATGTTGTAACCTGTGTGTGTGTACCCAACAGTATGTGCATGTGTTGTGTGTGTACCCAACAGTATGTGCGTGTGTTGTGTGTTTACAGTATGTTGTAACCTGTGTGTGTGTACCCAACAGTATGTGCGTGTGTTGTGTGTGTACAGTATGTTGTACCTGTGGTGTGTACCCAACAGTATGTGCGTGTGTTGTGTGTTTACAGTATGTTGTAACCTGTGTGTGTGTACCCAACAGTATGTGCGTGTGTTGTGTGTACAGTATGTTGTAACCTGTGTGTGTATACCCAACAGTATGTGCGTGTGTTGTGTGTTTACAGTATGTTGTAACCTGTGTGTGTGTACCCAACAGTATGTGCATGTGTTGTGTGTTTACAGTATGTTGTAACCTGTGTGCATGTACCCAACAGTATGTGCGTGTGTTGTGTGTGTACAGTATGTTGTAACCTGTGTGTGTGTACCCAACAGCATGTGCGTGTGTTGTGTGTTTACAGTATGTTGTAACCTGTGTGTGTGTACCCAACAGTATGTGCGTGTGTTGTGTGTTTGCAGTATGTTGTAACCTGTGTGCGTGTACCCAACATTATGTGCGTGTGTTGTGTGTTTACAGTATGTTGTAACCTGTGTGTGTGTACCCAACAGTATGTGCGTGTGTTGTGTGTTTACAGTATGTTGTAACCTGTGTGTGTGTACCCAACAGTATGTGTGTGTGTTGTGTGTTTACAGTATGTTGTAACCTGTGTGTGTGTACCCAACAGTATGTGCGTGTGTTGTGTGTGTACAGTATGTTGTAACCTGTGTGTGTGTACCCAACAGTATGTGCATGTGTTGTGTGTTTACAGTATGTTGTAACCTGTGTGTGTGTACCCAACAGTATGTGCGTGTGTTGTGTGTGTACAGTATGTTGTAACCTGTGTGTGTGTACCCAACAGTATGTGCGTGTGTTGTGTGTTTACAGTATGTTGTAACCTGTGTGTGTGTACCCACCAGTATGTGCGTGTGTTGTGTGTGTACAGTATGTTGTAACCTGTGTGTGTGTACCCAACAGTATGTGTGTGTGTTGTGTGTTTACAGTATGCTGTAACCTTTGTATGTGTACCCAACAGTATGTGCGTGTGTTGTGTGTTTACAGTATGTTGTAACCTGTGTGTGTGTACCCAACAGTATGTGCGTGTGTTGTGTGTGTACAGTATGTTGTAACCTGTGTGTGTGTACCCAACAGTATGTACGTGTTTTGTTTTTTAAGAGACAATGAACGGAGGAAGGAAAAACACAGATAAAAGAAAAAGGTCCATGTGCCTAAAGGCATCCTCCATTCATAAAATGTTTGTAACAACTGGATTTAAACATTTGTAGAGTGTAAGTTTGTGGAAAGCAATTCGAGGGAAGTGAATTCCAAAGAGTAGTAGCTCTGGGGATAAATTAATTCTGATAAGCAGAAGTTCTGCATTGTGGAGGAGAAAGTGTAAATTCATGGGCGCTCTCAGCTGCCCTAGTTTTACGGGGAAAGATGTGGAGAGGCGGCACAATTGAAGAAAGTTCCTCGGAACAATTGCTGTGAAAATATCTGTAGAATAATGCAAGGGATGCAACGTTTCTTCTTCGTATGGATAATGTAGGAAGGTCCTGTGTGATTGCAGGGTTTTTGATTAATCTAATAGCTTTATTTTGAATTTTGTCCAACTGCCTCAATGCAACCACTCCACTTCCACCCCACAGAGGTGAACAGTAGTCCATCTGAGAACGCACATGACTTTTATATATTACGGCCAACTGCTCGTCAGTGAAGAATTCTCGAACTCTGTACAGGAGTCCCAGTTTTTTAGAGGCATTCTTAGCAATGCTTCTAACATAATGTGTCCAGCTCAAGTTAGTAGTTAATGTTACACCGAGAATGTCAATACTAGGGGAAGTGGGAATATTTACATCATTAAAAAATATATGGGAGTCAGTGAGATTCTGTCGGTTAGAAAATTGAATGTACTTTGTTTTCTGTGCATTAAAGGAAACTAGATTCTTTTGTCCCCATCCATCAATTCTAGAAAGGTCCTGGTTCAGAGAAATTGCAGTGTTTATTTTTGAATTTATAAGATCGGGTTGGGTGAAAGAATTGGTAAATGTGAAGGAACTGTGGAGTGTTGAGTCATCTGCGTAGGAATGTATTGGATTATGAGTGGTAGATATGAGATCATTGATATGAATGAGGAACAGAATTGGGGCCAAAACTGATCCCTGGGGAACACCAGCATTTATTGAGTGAAATTGAGAATAAAGGCCATCTACCATTACACATATTTTTCTGTTATGAAGATAAGAAGAAATTAGTGGAACTAATGATGCAAGGCTGTAGTGTGACATCTTCGACAATAAGGATTGATGCCAGACTCTATCAAATGCCTTTGATATATCCAGTACTATTGTATGTGTTTCACCATGTTGGTCTGTAGCTTGGTTGATTTGATGCGTAAGAAGGCAAAGCATGTCTGCAGTTGATCGACATCGTCTAAAACCATATTGCCTATCACTGATTAATTTATTATTCTCAAGATGCTTAATTATGTGATTATTTAATATAATTTCAAAGACTTTACCAAGAGTGGAAGTTATAGCTATTGGTCTGTAGTTTGATGGATCTGAAGAGGCACCTTTTTTAGGAACTGGATGGATGTTTGCTTCTTTCCAGGGTACTGGGAAGCATGAGGTATGAGTACAAAGACGGAAAAATTTTGCCAATACAGGAGCGAGCATCAAGGAGCAATTCTTAAGTACTATTGGAGGAATTTCATCTGGACCAGGAGCCTTATCTACTGAGAGATTCTGCAAAATAGTTTTGACATGTCTGGTGTGGATCTTAAGTGAGGGAATTTCAGGCGAATTAAAATTAAGTACAGGGACATCTTGATTTATTTCATCTAAAGTTGAGTTGGTGGAGAAAATATCCGCAAGAAGGTTAGCTTTACCTCGTGGGTCACTTACAAGATTGCCAGTCGGAGATTTTAATGGTGGAATGGATGAAGCAGTAGTGAAGTTGGATTTTAAATGAGTTAAGAGTAGACCAAAATATTTTGTTATCATTTGGATTATTTAGAAGTTTATTTGCCTGCTTGTGGAGAAAGTTTGATTTAGTTAGTTTTAATACAGTTTTGGCATGATTTCTGATGTTTCTAAAGTAATTAAAGGCTTCATGTGTTTTTGATCTTGTGTATGCATTGTAGGCTATTGCTTTTTGTTCAGTTACTCTAGCACAATTATGGTCAAACCATTTAGGTGAATTAGATCTTTTACTGTACTTTTGATGAGGAATAAAAGTTTCCATTCCAATTTATACAAAATCTTGTATGTGGCTCAAGGTGGAGTGTGCATCATTAGAAAAGAAAGAGGTCCAGGGAATATCAATAAAGAAACCTTGAAGACCCTCCCAGTCTGCCCTATTGTAATGCCATTCAGTCACCAAAACAGGTTCAGAGTGGGAAGGTGTGGTAGGTGATAGACAGGTGGCCTGTATCAGACAGTGTGTTGTGTGTTTACAGTATGTTGTAACCTGTGTGTGTGTACCCAACAGTATGTGCGTATGTTGTGTGTGTACCCAACAGTATGTGTGTGTGCTGTGTGTTTACAGTATGTTGTAACCTGTGTGTGTGTACCCAACAGTATGTGTGTGTGTGTGTGTGATGTGTGTACAGTATGTTGTAACCTGTGTGTGTGTATCCAACAGTATGTGCGTGTGTTGTGTGTTTACAGTATGTTGTAACCTGTGTGTGTGTGTACCCAACAGTATGTGTGTGTGCTGTGTGTTTACAGTATGTTGTAACCTGTGTGTGTGTACCCAACAGTATGTGTGTGTGTTGTGTGTGTACAGTATGTTGTAACCTGTGTGTGTGTACCCAACAGTATGTGTGTGTGTGACGTGTGTACAGTATGTTGTAACCTGTGTGTGTGTATCCAACAGTATGTGCGTGTGTTGTGTGTGTACCCAACAGTATGTGCGTGTGTTGTGTGTGTACCCAACAGTATGTGCGTGTGTTGTGTGTTTACTGTATGTTGTAACCTGTGTGTGTGTACCCAACAGTATGTGCGTGTGTTGTGTGTGTACCCAACAGTATGTGTGTGTGCTGTGTGTTTACATTATGTTGCAACCTGTGTGTGTGTACCCAACAGTATGTGTGTGTGTGTGACGTGTGTACAGTATGTTGTAACCTGTGTGTGTGTACCCAACAGTATGTGCGTGTGTTATGTGTGTACCCAACAGTATGTGCGTGTGTTGTGTGTGTACCCAACAGTATGTGCGTGTGTTTACAGTATGTTGTAACCTGTGTGTGTGTACCCAACAGTATGTGTGTGTGTTGTGTGTGTACAGTATGTTGTAACCTGTGTGTGTGTACCCAACAGTATGTGCGTGTGTTGTGTGTTTACAGTATGTTGTAACCTGTGTGTGTGTACCCAACAGTATGTGCGTGTGTTGTGTGTTTACAGTATGTTGTAACCTGTGTGTGTACCCAACAGTATGTGCGTGTGTTGTGTGTGTACAGTATGTTGTAACCTGTGTGTGTGTACCCAACAGTATGTGCGTGTGTTGTGTGTTTACAGTATGTTGTAACCTGTGTGTGTGTACCCAACAGTATGTGCGTGTGTTGTGTGTGTACAGTATGTTGTAACCTGTGTGTGTGTACCCAATAGTATGTGCGAGTGTCGTGTGTTTACAGTATGTTGTAACCTGTGTGTGTGTACCCAACAGTATGTGCGTGTGTTGTGTGTTTACAGTATGTTGTAACCTGTGTGTGTGTACCCAACAGTATGTGCGTGTGTTGTGTGTGTACAGTATGTTGTAACCTGTGTGTGTGTACCCAACAGTATGTGCGTGTGTTGTGTGTTTACAGTATGTTGTAACCTGTGTGTGTGTACCCAACAGTATGTGCGTGTGTTGTGTGTGTACCCAACAGTATGTGTGTGTGCTGTGTGTTTACAGTATGTTGTAACCTGTGTGTGTGTACCCAACAGTATGTGTGTGTGTGTGACGTGTGTACAGTATGTTGTAACCTGTGTGTGTGTACCCAACAGTATGTGTGTGTGCTGTGTGTTTACAGTATGTTGTAACCTGTGTGTGTGTACCCAACAGTATGTGTGTGTGCTGTGTGTTTACAGTATGTTGTAACCTGTGTGTGTGTACCCAACAGTATGTGTGTGTGTGTGATGTGTGTACAGTATGTTGTAACCTGTGTGTGTGTACCCAACAGTATGTGCGTGTGTTGTGTGTTTACAGTATGTTGTAACCTGTGTGTGTGTACCCAACAGTATGTGCGTGTGTTGTGTGTGTACCCAACAGTATGTGCGTGTTTTTACAGTATGTTGTAACCTGTGTGTGTGTACCCATCAGTATGTGTGTGTGTTGTGTGTGTACAGTATGTTGTAAGCTGTGTGTGTGTACCCAACAGTATGTGCGTGGTGTTGTGTGTTTACAGTATGTTGTAACCTGTGTGTGTGTACCCAACAGTATGTGCGTGTGTTGTGTGTGTACAGTATGTTGTAACCTGTGTGTGTGTGTACCCAACAGTATGTGCGTGTGTTGTGTGTTTACAGTATGTTGTAACCTGTGTGTGTGTACCCAACAGTATGTGCGTGTGTTGTGTGTGTGTACAGTATGTTGTAACCTGTGTGTGTGTACCCAACAGTATGTGCGTGTGTTGTGTGTGTACAGTATGTTGTAACCTGTGTGTGTGTACCCAACAGTATGTGCGTATGTTGTGTGTTTACAGTATGTTGTAACCTGTGTGTGTGTACCCAACAGTATGTGCGTGTGTTGTGTGTGTACAGTATGTTGTAACCTGTGTGTGTGTACCCAACAGTAATGTGCGTGTGTTGTGTGTTTACAGTATGTTGTAACCTGTGTGTGTGTACCCAACAGTATGTGCGTGTGTTGTGTGTTTACAGTATGTTGTAACCTGTGTGTGTGTACCCAACAGTATGTGCGTGTGTTGTGTGTGTACAGTATGTTGTAACCTGTGTGTGTGTACCCAACAGTATGTGCATGTGTTGTGTGTGTACAGTATGTTGTAACCTGTGTGTGTGTACCCAACAGTATGTGCGTGTGTTGTGTGTTTACAGTATGTTGTAACCTGTGTGTGTGTACCCAACAGTATGTGCGTGTGTTGTGTGTGTACAGTATGTTGTAACCTGTGTGTGTGTACCCAACAGTATGTGCGTGTGTTGTGTGTTTACAGTATGTTGTACCTGTGTGTGTGTACCCAACAGTATGTGCGTGTTGTTGTGTGTGTACAGTATGTTGTAACCTGTGTGTGTGTACCCAACAGTATGTGCGTGTGTTGTGTGTTTACAGTATGTTGTAACCTGTGTGTGTGTACCCAACAGTATGTGCGTGTGTTGTGTGTTTACAGTATGTTGTAACCTGTGTGTGTGTACCCAACAGTATGTGCGTGTGTTGTGTGTGTACAGTATGTTGTAACCTGTGTGTGTGTACCCAACAGTATGTGCGTGTGTTGTGTGTTTACAGTATGTTGTAACCTGTGTGTGTGTACCCAACAGTATGTGCGTGTGTTGTGTGTGTACCCAACAGTATGTGTGTGTGCTGTGTGTTTACAGTATGTTGTAACCTGTGTGTGTGTACCCAACAGTATGTGTGTGTGTGACGTGTGTACAGTATGTTGTAACCTGTGTGTGTGTACCCAACAGTATGTGTGTGTGCTGTGTGTTTACAGTATGTTGTAACCTGTGTGTGTGTACCCAACAGTATGTGTGTGTGCTGTGTGTTTACAGTATGTTGTAACCTGTGTGTGTGTACCCAACAGTATGTGTGTGTGTGTGATGTGTGTACAGTATGTTGTAACCTGTGTGTGTGTACCCAACAGTATGTGCGTGTGTTGTGTGTTTACAGTATGTTGTAACCTGTGTGTGTGTACCCAACAGTATGTGCGTGTGTTGTGTGTGTACCCAACAGTATGTGCGTGTGTTTACAGTATGTTGTAACCTGTGTGTGTGTACCCATCAGTATGTGTGTGTGTTGTGTGTGTACAGTATGTTGTAACCTGTGTGTGTGTACCCAACAGTATGTGCGTGTGTTGTGTGTTTACAGTATGTTGTAACCTGTGTGTGTGTACCCAACAGTATGTGCGTGTGTTGTGTGTGTACAGTATGTTGTAACCTGTGTGTGTGTACCCAACAGTATGTGCGTGTGTTGTGTGTTTACAGTATGTTGTAACCTGTGTGTGTGTACCCAACAGTATGTGCGTGTGTTGTGTGTGTGTACAGTATGTTGTAACCTGTGTGTGTACCCAACAGTATGTGCGTGTGTTGTGTGTGTACAGTATGTTGTAACCTGTGTGTGTGTACCCAACAGTATGTGCGTATGTTGTGTGTTTACAGTATGTTGTAACCTGTGTGTGTGTACCCAACAGTATGTGCGTGTGTTGTGTGTGTACAGTATGTTGTAACCTGTGTGTGTGTACCCAACAGTAATGTGCGTGTGTTGTGTGTTTACAGTATGTTGTAACCTGTGTGTGTGTACCCAACAGTATGTGCGTGTGTTGTGTGTTTACAGTATGTTGTAACCTGTGTGTGTGTACCCAACAGTATGTGCGTGTGTTGTGTGTGTACAGTATGTTGTAACCTGTGTGTGTGTACCCAACAGTATGTGCATGTGTTGTGTGTGTACAGTATGTTGTAACCTGTGTGTGTGTACCCAACAGTATGTGCGTGTGTTGTGTGTTTACAGTATGTTGTAACCTGTGTGTGTGTACCCAACAGTATGTGCGTGTGTTGTGTGTTTGCCGTATGTTGTAACCTGTGTGCGTGTACCCAACAGTATGTGCGTGTGTTGTTTGTTTACAGTATGTTGTAACCTGTGTGCGTGTACCCAACAGTATGTGCGTGTGTTGTGTGTTTACAGTATGTTGTAACCTGTGTGTGTGTAACCAACAGTATGTGCGTGTGTTGTGTGTTTACAGTTTGTTGTAACCTGTGTGTGTGTACCCAACAGTATGTGTGTGTGTTGTGTGTTTACAGTATGTTGTAACCTGTGTGTGTGTACCCAACAGTATGTGCGTGTGTTGTGTGTGTACAGTATGTTGTAACCTGTGTGTGTGTACCCAACAGTATGTGCATGTGTTGTGTGTTTACAGTATAATAATAATAATAATAATAATAAACGGTTTATTAAAGAATGGCAGCCTCATGAGCTGAAAATACACATTTTACAATTTAGTGGATGAACATGAGATGTACAGATATGAGGATGGTGTGTTTTACAAACAAAATAATGTATACAATAATGTGTGTGAATACACAGTATTTATCATAAAATAACCATGAGAGTAAGTGATATACAGTACATATATACATTTATTTACTTACTCATATACAGAACAACACAAACGCTCATGTATGCACACAAACATACATACATACAGAAACTGTTTTGGTATGGTCAGGGTGAAGAGGGTGCAGGTACTACAATGGGAGGTTAATCCTCGGTAGTGTGTGTGTGTGTGTGTGTGTGTGTGTGTGTGTGTGTGTGTGTGTGTGTGTGTGTGTGTGTGTTACAGAAGGCGACATATGGAAGAGCTGGGCGTTCTATTGTTAAGGGTGGAAATACATGGATGAAGATACGCGAACACTTAATAATAGATAATGCTTATGCATAGATTTATAATCAAAAGTTGCGCTAGTGAGCAATATGTTCTCGCTCATATGTACGTATACTTACATACATATGTGCATATGACCATATAAATACACGTACAGTACATATATATTATATACCTTATATTCTCAACCGGGCTCGAACCATTGACAGCACATACACGCAGACATACATATATATAAATATATGCACATTACATGCTTATATGCTCTTCTCTTATCCTACCTGATACTCTCAGCCGGGCTCGAACCACAAACAGTATACACTATAGACACATATATATATATGTTGTAACCTGTGTGTGTGTACCCAACAGTATGTGCGTGTGTTGTGTGTGTACAGTATGTTGCAACCTGTGTGTGTGTACCCAACAGTATGTGCGTGTGTTGTGTGTTTACAGTATGTTGTAACCTGTGTGTGTGTGTACCCAACAATATGTGCGTGTGTTGTGTGTTTACAGTATGTTGTAACCTGTGTGCGTGTACCCAACAGTATGTGCGTGTGTATTACCCTTGATAATTGTGCCAGTGCCTTTTCATTGCTAGCCAGAGGGATCGATACTGGGCTGGGATTAAACGTGTTATTATCATGTGTGTCTTTAATTTACTTTATTGTTCTTCATGTTTGCTTGTTATCTTACAAGATACAAAACACAAAACACAATAAGATCTTACAAGATCTTGTTATCTTGTTGTCTTGGTCTTTTCTTAGGTTTTTGTTTGATATTGCTTCTTCTCTATCATCTTTCTTGATCTTATTCATGAGCTGATATTTTTAGTTATCTTACCTTCATTGGTTTATGTCCTTACATTCATCATAACAACATACATACAATTACAAACACAACAGTCAAACATACTTTCTCTCTTTATATATATATATATATATATATATATATATATATATATATATATATATATATATATATATATATATATATATATATATATATATATATATATATATATACTGTATATACTGTATATATACTGTATATATAGTAAGGCCAACGTAAGGAACAACATCTTTATTGGATATTGTTTTGGCTTGTTTTCGCGAGCCATCATCAGATCTAAAAAAATAATTAACGTTCGTGTAGCTAATTTGTTGTGTAAAATTTGATTATCAATGAACTATGTACGTATAATATTACCAAAGAATGGGAAACTAAGACGAAAACTAGTGAAACTTTTGATTACTATTGTGTTTTGTGTAAAGTGACTGTAACTATGTTTATATTGCAAAATAGTGAATACAAGAGATTCGTATATAGTTGAGGGTGGATTTTAGTCATAAGAGTAGAAAAGCGTGTTAATCACTTAGATCAATTTAAGGAAAGTTAACATAATTGAATTTGAGAAAATAGTGTATAAGCAAATTTAAAATGGGGATATTTGAATATTATGAGATGAGATTTTGATATGATTTGTATTATGTATGTTAAATATGAGCTGAAACAGTAGTATGGGTAAGTAAATAAGTATAGAAAAGATTTTGCGATAAATTTAAGTTGAATTTGTAAACGTGTGCGGATAGAGCGTGGAATTTAATTAATCGTCCTACAATTAACAAGATATTCTAAAAGATATAAGTATAAATATCATACCAGTTAATTTAAATACATAGTAGTGGAGTAGATGTCTCGTGCGCACTGAGGGATGGTTTGAGGTCCTGGGTGAGAAGGTACTCTGCTAGGGATCGCGTGACACTGAAGGTGGTGGTGAAAAGTATAGAAAAGTTACACTTATTAATGACATGGCCCGAGGCCTCAGAATGGTTTCGTATGGCCAAATTGGAGGGCTTCGATGATGGAAAGCCAGCCCTGAATGACACTCCCTTATGCTCTGCAATTCTAGCCGTAAGATGGCATTTGGTTTGATCAATGTAGGTCGCATTACAGCGACTGCACTTATATTTGTAAACCACGGATGATCGCAGTACCTTAGGGATTCGGTCCTTAAATCTAAAACATTGAAATAGGGTCATAGGGGATTGAAATACAATTCTTAATGAGAGTTGAGGGTAAAAATTAATTTGTTTATTTTGTTTCGTATATTATTTTGTTTCGTATATTATACGATTTTTTACCTAGAAATGGGATACAAAAAATATTATGTTTTTTTGTTTAGCGTTTTGAGCTTTTGGTTGTGGGTAGTGTAATTTCGTTAATTGTTTTTCCTATATAGGTGTCTGTGAATTGAGTTGGGAAGCCATTGAGTTTTAAAGTATTTCTTAGATATTCTAATTATAGATGGAGTGACAAATATGTTGAGCAAATTTTGTAAGCTAGCATGGTTACTAGAGGAAGAATGAGATTTCTTTTGTATTGAATTGGAATATTAGAGTTGAACTTGGTCATTAGTCCAGTAAAAGTGGGTTTCCTATAAATGGATATAGAGCAGGAAGGTTCAGTTGTTTTCAATGTTTATGTCAATATATGGAAATGTATGGTCATGTTCTGTTTCACAAGTAAATTCTATGCTTTTAAGTTTCGAGTTTAGGTAGTTTAGGAATAGGGGAATATGATCTGGGGAGCTGAACATTAAAACAGTGTCATCTATGTAGCGTCTGTACATTAGGGCCTTAAAATATACTGGCCAATTATCTAACCATTGAGTTTCATGATCTGCTAAAATTATATTGGCGAAGCTACAACTAGGAGGATTGCCCATTGCTAGGCCGTTTTTTTTTTTTTTTTTTTTTTTTTTAAAAGAAACAATGAACGGACGAAGGAAAAACACAGATAAAACAAAAAGGTCCATGTGCCTAAAGGCATCCTCCATTCATAAAATGTTTGTAACAACTGGATTTAAACTTTTGTAGATTGTAAGTTTGTGGAAAGCAACTCGAGGGAAGTGAATTCCAAAGAGTAGTAGTTCTAGGGATAAATGAATTTTGATAAGCAGAAGTTTTGCATTGTGGAGGAGAAAGTGTAAATTCATGGGCGCTCTCAGCTGCCCTAGTTGTACGGGGAAAGATGTGGAGAGGCGGCACAATTGAAGAAAGTTCCTTGGAACAATTGCTGTGAAAATATCTGTAGAATAATGCAAGGGATGCAACGTTTCTTCGTATGGATAATGTAGGAAGGTCCTGTGTGATTGCAGGGTTATTGATTAATCTAATAGCTTTATTTTGAATTTTGTCCAACTGCCTCAATGCAACCACTCCACTTCCACTCCACAGAGGTGAACAGTAATCCATCTGAGAACGCACATGACTTTTATATATTACGGCCAACTGCTCGTCAGTGAAGAATTCTCGAACTCTGTACAGGAGTCCCAGTTTTTTAGAGGCATTCTTAGCAATGCTTCTAACATAATGTGTCCAGCTCAAGTTAGTAGTTAATGTTACACCGAGAATGCCAATACTAGGGGAAGTGGGAATATTTACATCATTACAAAATATATGGGAGTCAGTGAGATTCTGTCGGTTAGAAAATTGAATGTACTTGGTTTCTGTGCATTAAAGGAAACTAGATTCTTTGGTCCCCATTCATTAATTCTAGAAAGGTCCTGGTTCAGAGAAATTGCAGTGTTTATTTTTGAATTTATAAGATCGGGTTGGGTGAAAGAATTGGTAAATGTGAAGGAACTGTGGAGTGTTGAGTCATCTGCGTAGTAATGTATTGGATTATGAGTGGTAGATATGAGATCATTGATATGAATGAGGAACAGAGATGGGGCCAAAACTGATCCCTGGGGAACACCAGCATTTATTGAGTGAAATTGAGAATAAAGGCCATCTACCATTACACATATTTTTCTGTTATGAAGATAAGAAGAAATTAGTGGAACTAATGATGCAAGGCCGTAGTGTGACATCTTCGACAATAAGGATTGATGCCAGACTCTATCAAATGCCTTTGATATATCCAGTGCTATTGTATGTGTTTCACCATGTTGGTCTGTAGCTTGGTTGATTTGATGCGTAAGAAGGCAAAGAATGTCTGCAGTTGATCGACATCGTCAGAAACCATATTGCCTATCACTGATTAACTTATTATTCTCAAGATGCTTAATTATGTGATTATTTAATATAATTTCAAAGACTTTACCAAGAGTGGAAGTTATACCTATTGGTCTGTAGTTTGATGGATCTGAAGAGGCACCTTTTTTAGGAACTGGATGGATGTTTGCTTCTTTCCAGGGTACTGGGAAGCATGAGGTATGAGTACACAGACAGAACAAATTTGCCAATACAGGAGCAAGCATCAAGGAGCAATTCTTAAGTACTATTGGAGGAATTTTATCTGGACCAGGAGCCTTATCTACTGAGAGATTCTGCAAAATAGTTTTGACATGTCTGGTGTGGATCTTAAGTGAGGGAATTTCAGGCGAATTAAAATTAAGTACAGGGACATCTTGATTTATTTCATCTAAGGTTGAGTTGGTGGAGAAAATATCCGCAAGAAGGTTAGCTTTACCTCGTGGGTCACTTACAAGATTGCCAGTCGGAGATTTTAATGGTGGAATGGATGAAGTAGTAGTGAAGTTGGATTTGAATGAGTTAAGAGTAGACCAAAATATTTTGTTATCATTTGGATTATTTAGAAGTTTATTTGCCTGCTTGTGGAGAAAGTTTGATTTAGTTAGGTTTAATACAGTTTTGGCATGATTTCTGATGTTTCTAAAGTAATTAAAGGCTTCCTGTGTTTTTTATCTTGTGTATGCATTGTAGGCTATTGCTTTTTGTTCAGTTACTCTAGCACAATTATGGTCAAACCATTTAGGTGAATTAGATCTTTTACTGTACTTTTGATGAGGAATACAAGTTTCCATTGCAATTTTTACAAAATCTTGTATGTGGCTCAAGGTGGTGTGTGCATCATTAGAAAAGAAAGAGGTCCAGGGAATATCAATAATGAAACCTTGAAGACCCTCCCAGTCTGCCCTATCGTAATGCCATTTAGTCACCAAAACAGGTTAAAACAGAGTGGGAAGGTGTGGTAGGTGATAGACAGGTGGCCTGTATCAGACAGTGATCAGAAGATCCAAGCGGGGACCTCACTGTAACATCATAATTTTCTGAATTGGTTGTTAAAAATAAGTCCAGTAGGTGGGAATTATGATTAGGATTATCTGGTACACGGGTGGGTAGGTTGATTAGTTGAGTGAGATTAAATGAGTCTGCAAATAGCTCACATTCAAGACCAGCATCATCAGTCCTGGCTGAATGAGTGAGCCATTCAACATTATGGACATTAAAATCACCCAACACAGTGATTTCAGAAGAAGCATTTAAGTTGAGGACACTGAGTTGTGAGGACAGAGAATCAAAAAGACTTTGCTCTGGAGGAGTAGTTGGGGAACGGTAGATGCAACATATGCATTTAAATTTACCAGCAGAAATTAATTTGTATATAGAATAATCAAAATAGGGACAATTGAAACTAGTAACCTCCTCCAGGGCAATTTCAGATTTTGCGAAGCAACATACACCTCCTTTAGGTCTGAAATTTTGGAGCAGTTGATAACCTGGAAAATTAAATCTAGACGTGTCAGATGTGGATGTTACTTGAGTTTCTGTCAAAAAAAGGAGAGTAGAGGATTCTGCTTGAAGAAATTGATGTACAGAATTGATGTTAGAGTGAAGTCCCATTATATTGCTAAAGAAAAAGCTGCACCGACGAGCAGCTTTGGGACGTTGCAAAGCTCTTGACACAGTCGCATGATGACGACCGGGAGGGCCCTGTGTCAATGACCCAACCCTGCTGGAGGTGGATATCCGAGGGACCACCAGGTTTGCTCTTAACAATTGTACTGCCATATTTATTTGGTAAAGGTGTATGGTGTTACATGTATAATATGTAGTGGGAAGAGTAGTGTTTTATGGATAGACGATAGCGATGTAGGGAAATGTCGTGAAGTTGGATGTGTATGTTATATAAAGAGGGTTTTCCTGATACCCCTGATGTGTGAGGCAGAAAGATATGTATCCAGCTACCAAGGCCTGGGAGAGAAAATGGAATTCAGGCTATTCCCTGAGTCTCCCGAAACCTTGGCGGTAGTACTTCCCAGGGCGGGGCTGCCTACCCCTACTACCTACAAATGTTTGTATGTCGAGTCATTGAACATAAATATAGAGTCCTTAACGGATAAAGAGAGAAGTTTATGAAAGTCAGATTTGTTGAAGCCTTTGTACCATATCAGTGTTTGCAAATAGTTGTTCGGTGCATATGCTAATTGTTTGTTCAGAGGGATATTAGTGAATAATATATACAGTATATATATACTGTATATATATATATATATATATATATATATATATATATATATATATATATATATAATTATGTATTCTAACAATAAGCCTACTATTCTAACAAGTAATCAGAGGGAGTCAGCATAGCTTCAGAAGTAATAGTTCATGCCTAATCATTATCAACAAGTTCCCGTATAGACTATAATACTGTAAATGTGATGACTTGATAAAATCACTAAATATAATGTATTTGATTTATAAAAAGAGATCGACAAGGTACCATGTGGGAGGTTATTGAATATATTGGGCAATAATGAAAGATTTGGAAGTTGGTTAAAGCAGTTGGGCGAGACACACAGGTAATTAATGGAGTAAAATGTGAGTGGTTTGTGTCCATACCGCGGAGAGCGATATACCTCATCCTTCTGTATTATTGCCAAATAATCCAGGGACAAATAATCCAGGGACAAATATTGAAGTCAAGGTAATGAAAGGCTTTGACATAATTGAGCACTATCACATTGTTTAAAATATATATAATCCAATAAATCGGGAAAATGAAAATATATACAAACCAAGAAAGCAAGTCTCGAACTTATAAACACTTTCTCTACGGACAGTGTGGTGAAGGAATGGACCAAGTTACAGGATAGTGTGTTAAGAGCATTACAATTGACATCTAAACAAGTAAGACGTATAAAAAATAAAAAAAAACACACAATACAAACAATATAATTATAAAACATATATATACAATGTGTTAACAAATATTTGTACTATACAGTATATCTTTAAAATGTTTTATGAATATTCCATTAACATTGTCTTTCCGCATGAAGGGACCCGGTGTTTCCATTAATGTATCAGGTTGGTGAGAGTCGTGGGTGGGTCAAAATTCTTCTGCTTTAATATTATTGTCTTTCACTTCGTAATAACTACAATTTATTATTATGTTGCAATGCGGCACAATGGGTAGAACGACTGTCTAATGTAAGAGAATTCCAGATTCTAGGACATCAACCAAAACATTGCTGCTGGGAGGCGAACTACGGTGGATTGTTGCAATTACTAATTCCAGATAAGCCTATGTCTGTATATAGACACTAAACAATCTGAAGCCATTCAAGAAGAACAATACCATTCAAGAACCACTCATTTATAATATATATATATTTTTTTCAAGCAGGAATAAGCCAGCGTACATAAGTACATAAGCTGTCATTGTCTCCTTGAGACTAGGCCGGTTTTGTAGGGGACCAATAAATCTGATGATGATTACTATGATGCGTAGTTTAGATTTAAAACCGAACTACCTAGTAGGTACCGTAAGACCTGTTTATCTTTGTAACTAAGTAATTATTCTCCCCAACCTGCCGCCCTCTGCAACTAATCTGTTCTTTCTGCGTGTTAAGTCTACCGCTGCACAAATGAAGTAAACAATACGAGGCCGCACAGGCTTGATTACAACGCTGGGATCACGAAACAGGCACCAAATCCAGTCAAATTCACAAAACGTGAGTCTGCGATATGTAAATCCGCAACACGTAAATTTATTTAATGGAAATCAGTAAAACATAAATCGCAAAGCGTTATTGTATGAAATGAGAGTCAGTAAAAATTAATCCGCAGACTTTATATCTGCATAATGTATAGAAGCGAAATAAATCCACAAAACGTAATACCACAAAGCGTTAATTACTAAAAGCGTAATTCCGCAAAATCATTCTGCAGAATCTAGTACCACATATCAAATCTGCAAAACGTAAATTTGCAATACTTAACTACGCAATTTATCCAAGAAAGGTTGACAGAGTTGTCCAAAAAAAACCCCGCTCTGTCACTTGAAAGGGTAATACAAATGCTGGAACATTTGTAATAACTTAAATCGAATAGGGTATCTGTTAGAATTATTTTACGATCAATTTGTAATTGGTTCTTGATCATCTATGTAATCTCCTTTGATAATGATGTCGCACCTCCATAAACCTGAATGTGGTAATGTGGAATGTGAATGTGGTAAGGCTTATATATAAATTAAACAGGAATGTCGATCATGAACTATAACTTCGATTGCACTGGTTGACATTATTCCAGAGTTACATATGTTTTATTTAGTATTTAATAGAATGTAATGTAGATTTTTTTTTAAGAGAACTGTTATACAATTTAGTATATAACTCTAAATCCAAATGAGCCTCTCTAACTTGAGAAAACAGACGCTTACCAATAACAAATATTAAAACAGGTTTAAGAATCAATCTCTAGTGGAATAGAGTGTTAGCTTCTATTCGATAATGTCATCTTTAATATATTGTCGCGTATATCAAATGGTATTATTGAGTTTAAGAGTGCCTCTAGACATTTAAAGGCAAGCACTAACTCAGCTAACACTTTAACTTTCATATATCCATTATAATTTGATAAAATCATCTAATTACAGCTACGATAAAAATAATATAAGGCGTCATTAGAATGAAAGGCTCAAGATTTTTTTTTTGCCGACATTGAGAGAAGCAAATCCAAACGATTGGCTGTGACTATGCCCAAGGCCAGCCCCTCCTCGCGACCCTAATCTTGAGGTTTACCGCAGTAATACCAACAATCTCACCCGCCTTGCTCCGCTGGCCTGGTCAAGAAGCTCTGCAGTCATAATATACTGTATATGCTGGGGGCAGCTTTGTGGCCGTCTTGTTATGTTACACGCTCACCTTATTCCTATTTAATGTGTGTGTGTGTTTATTTTGTTCTGTGTTTGTGCGTGTGTTTGATGTGTGTGTGTGTGTGTGTGTGTGTGTGTGTGTGTGTGTGTGTGTGTGTGTGTGTGTGTGTGTCTCTCTCTCTCTCTGTTATGGATGTGTACGTAGACAGATAGAGAGTTATATAGAGCTGCACATATACACTGACCACGTGATGGGATGGTCTATTTGTCATTTGTCACCTGGCACATGCTTTTAATATATAATGATAATGTCGGACAGGTTGGGAGATAGGTATCCTGACCAGGATTCGAACCTACTCACTCCAGGTATATTAGGGAGAGTTGGGCACCGTAACTACTCGGCCATGAAAGGAATCCGCTGATGGCCGAGTGGTTACGGTGCCCAACTCTCCCTAATATACCTGGAGTGACTGGGTTTAAATGCTTTTAACTCCGTTGGTAGAAATTATTTATTTTATGGAAACTACTGCGAGTTTATATGCCCAACAATCTCCTTCCTATCATAGAAATTGATGATAGCAAAGTTGTTCACTTTAGAGTCAAGGACACGACTTGAGATAAAATTCCCACGACAAAAAATGCAAAGCAAATTCATGTTTTAGCTCCTCTTTTTGTTTTTACATTGTGTTTTCGCACATGGTCGACCATTCCTTTACACACAAGGTATGTTAATCCAGTTCAACACTAATGGCAGTATTTTAAACTTACAGGGACTGAAGGCACACATCAAAAGTACTGAGCTCCTTGTCTGTGACTTTTTCTTCAATGACACTTGCATACTTGTGGCACATAATTTTGTAGATATCCAAGACCTGAAGAATAGATTTTGCCGATCGGTGAAATGCTGTGGCTTGCTGCTTGACGATATGTCTAGCAAACTCTGGAGACATACTGCAAATAAATCCAAGAGCAGAATACATTACATCAAACATGACAATTGAAGGTTAAACTCAAGGTTGTTGACAAATCGTACTATCTTGGAGGTGATCTCTCACAGAATGTAATGATCAATTATGAGATTACCTTTAGACTTTGCAAAGCTAGTGCATTTTTTGGCAGATATACCAACCACCTGAAAAATGAAAATAGTATTCGTTTATCTACAAAGATCACCGTCTACCATGCCCTGGATATATAGATCGCATGCCTAACTCAATAACACCAAGAGCAATTTTGTATAGCAAACTTAGGATGTTTAAAGGACTTCTACTGATCAGAAATAATGTTTTAAGGACGGTCCAGGTCGGTTGCTGGTCGGGAGATAGTCTTTTGCAACGGCCTCCCCTTTGTATTATATTTATACATGTGGTTGAGATAATTGTGTTCTCTTACTTTCCAATATATATGTATATATATATATACCGTACTGTATATATATGCGATATCGACTGGTTGCATGGAAAGCGCAGTCTACTTAGGAACAGTAGGACCAGGGTTATGAAAAACATCTTGGGAAGTGTTTTTATTCAGTACTACGTTTCGGACTCTCTGCGTCCATCATCAGGTCTATAAACAGAAATGAACACAATATTTATAAACATGTAAGCAATAATAAAATGAAGGGCAAAATTCCGAGTTCAATAGAATTCACAGACAAAAAAGGGGAACAGCTACCAAATGAAATACTGTATTAAAGGAGCAAGTAAAGCAATATCTAAATGTACTAATAAACTAAAGTCACCGAAGTTGCAAGGACTTAAATGGTTTAAAATAGAACGGTCAAGAGGGATAGGACTAGTAATTAATCAAAATATAAAAATCTAAGGGAGTTAACTATAATTGCAACCCAAAACATTAATTCAATAAGGCCACCGATTTAAATCTAAAGTAATTGTAACCTCAACACAAGAAGATTTTAAAATTCTGTTTATAGACCTGATGATGGACGCAGAGAGTCCGAAACGTAGTACTGAATAAAAACACTTCCCAAGATGTTTTTCATAACCCTGGTCCTACTGTTCCTATATATATATATATATATATATATATATATATATATATATATATATATATATATATATATATATATATATATATACTGTATATATATAATACACTTTTCATTTTTTCTCTATCTGTGTTTGGGCCAAACAATAATTCTGCAACCTATTTTTTTTATATGGTTGTTCAGATACCTTGCTTATGTATCTCATATTTTGATACAGTGGACAATACATTTTGAAGTGACTTTATTTTCCGTATATTTCTTTTTAATTTATACACTTAGTTTCTTTCACCATAAATATGTTTCGATAATTTAATTTAAGATTTTTTGAATGACATCTAAGGAATATTATTGAGGATGTTTTATTGTCATGGTAATGGTTCCCTTTTATTTCACTGCAAACAGTAGCACACTTTGTTTGAATTCAGCGGGTTTTTTTCAATTTTTGTGATACCAGTATTGTATTATTTTCTGAATTAGTTCACTGGTAATTGCCTTCAGGTTGTATTTGTTCTAACTCGTGTTTATTAAAAATGTTCACTATTTCATCTACCCCATTGGTCGGTCTTGTAATTTTGTCATAGTTCTCTCCACACATATTCAAGTAGACTATCTTCTTTGTTCATGATATATAATATCACATAATGACATCTTTCCTCTCATTATTCTTGCATTCATGGATGATGCTCCCACTTGTACAAAAAGCTATCTTATATTTCTGTAATATCCCAACGACCACATAGAAAACGGAAACAACAAATAGGCTAAAACTCTACCGGAAAAGCCTCACTGGTTTCATACTTACTGTTGTCCTCACAATTGTGTACCGTACCAGGGTCCCTTAACCCTGTACCGTACGGTAATAATAATATAAAAAACGCATAGCCCATTTATTGGGGGTTGCTTGACTGTATAGTTCTCCATATATTTTGATTGACTATGTACTATAAACTCTGAACATTGTATAACATGATGCAAGGCCTTCAGCAACAACGTTCCCCAAAGTGTTGGGGCTTGTACTGAGTGGTAAATGAAAAATATGAAAAAAAACTGGTTTCAAGTCAAGATCTCAAATTGAATGACATTAATATCAAAGAACCGTTCTTTTTCTTGGTGCCCAATATTTCAAAGCACTATAAATCTAAATAATCACCTGAAACACCAGTAGGCTATTTCTTGAGTCTTCCAGTGTTTAATAACAGTGTTAATAATTATAAAAAGTAATATAATGCCTGTCTATTCAGCAATATCTCTCTTTCTAATTGTCAACAGGATTTTGTAATAACTTGGGCAATGATTTAAGCCAAACTTCAGGGCCTGTAACACATTCACGATCTGTACCTGCGACCCTAATAATCCGCCAGAGAGCCGATGCACGTGAAATCCTAGTGATTCCTCTCCAGATTATCCGAAATCATTATGATTGCCACAGAAGCTCCGACGACGTACAGTACCTGTGGGGAGGGGCGGGGTCCCTGCGTCATGCACGCCGTCATGCAACGGTATTTGCCGAAAGTGATCGCCGTTCTAACGGGATATGCCAAGATTGCCAGAAGTGTTCCTGTGGTCACCACAGGGCCTTCCATCTTCTCCTGACCAACTTATAGTTTGTCTCTTCCTTGCCTGCCTCCCCTACCTACTCTACCTATTTCCCTGCCCACCTCCATGATTTCCCTGCCTACCTACCCTTTCTACCTATCCCTGACTGCCTACTCTAACCTATTTCCCTGCCTTGTCTACCTACTATTTTGTCTTACCTCTTCTTCCTATCTTGCTAACCCTGCCAGCCTGCCTACCTACCTCCTTGCCTACTTTATTTGCTTTCCTGCTTCGCCTGCCTACCTATTTATCTTACTGCCTTGCCTACCTACCCTTTTTTCCTGCTTACCCTGTATACTTCTGCCTTTCCTGCCTGCCTATCTACCCACCATACCTACCTTTCCTTTCTACCTATCCTGCCTGCCTCTCATTCCTACTTCCCTGCCTTTCCCTGTGCCAGAATGTCTACTTTCTTGCCTAACCTGCCTTCCCATCATGTTTCCCTAGGTATCCAACCGTACTTCTTCCAAGCTTAACTTATGCCTTATCCTTCCTTGCTTCCTTATCTTCCAACCTAATCTATCTTACGCTACCTCCCTTTCTACCTTGCCTATCTATCTTTTTACCCTATGTATCTATGTTTCTATACTACTTTATACCTTTCTACCCTGCCTGTCTACCTTTCTATCCTGCCTGTGTACCGTTCTGTCCAACTTATTTATCTGTCTACCCTGCCTTTCTATCTTGCATATCTACCTTTCTTTCCTACCCATCTAGCTTTCTACCTTGCCTATCTAGCTTTCTACCCAGCTTATAGACCTTTCTACCATACCTACCTACTTCCTTACCCAAGCTACTTCCCTTTCTATCCTACATATCTACCTTTCTACATTTATCACTGCTGCTATTTATCCCAGTCATGCCTTTGGTTGCCTGTGTCTTCACACAACATGTTATCGACACATCTGGGGGCCATCCTGGATTTCCGGCACATTTTTGGAGTTCGCCGACCGTCTGTGCAAGCATGCTTGAAATTTGTTCCCTCCCTCACGGAGGATCACGTCCCACACCGACTCGTTCACGGTACCTTGGAACTGCCTCAGACCACACTCACGGATGATCACGGCCCACACCGACACGTTCACAGTACCTTAGAACTGCTTCAGACCACACTCACGGGGGATCACGGCCCACACCGACTCGTTCACGGTACCTTGGAACTGCCTCAGACCACACTTACAGATGATCACGGCCCACACCGACTCGTTCACGGTACCTTGGAACTGCCTCAGACCACATTCACGGAGAATCACGGCCCACACCGACACGTTCACGGTACCTTGGAACTGCCTCAGACCACACTCACGGAGGATCACGGCCCACACCGACTCGTTCACGGTACCTTGGAACTGACTAAGGCCACACTCACAGAGGATCACGGCCCACACCGACTCGTTCACGGTACCTTAGGACTGCCTCAGACCATACTCACGGAGGATCACGGTCCACACCGACTCGTTCACGGTACCTTGGAACTGCCTCAGACCACACTCACGGAGGATCACGGCCCACACCGACTCGTTCACGGTACCTTGGAACTGACTAAGGCCACACTCACAGAGGATCACGGCCCACACCGACTCGTTCACGGTACCTTAGGACTGCCTCAGACCACACTCACAGAGGATCACGGCCCACACCGACTCGTTCACGGTACCTTGGAACTGCCTCAGACCACACTCACGGAGAATCACGGCCCACACCAACTCGTTCACGGTACCTTGGAACTGCCTCAGACCACACTCACGGAGGATCACGGCCCACACCGACTCGTTCACGGTACCTTGGAACTGCCTCAGATCACACTCCCGGAGGATCACGGCCCACACCGACTCGTTCACGGTACCTATGGAACTGACTAAGACCACACTCACGGAGGATCACGGCCCACACCAACTCGTTCACGGTACCTTGGAACTGCCTCAGACCACACTCACGGAGGATCACGGCCCACACCGACTCGTTCACGGTACCTTGGAACTGACTAAGGCCACACTCACAGAGGATCACGGCCCACACCGACTCATTCACGGTACCTTAGGACTGCCTCAGACCACACTCACGGAGGATCACGGTCCACACCGACTCGTTCACGGTACCTTGGAACTGCCTTAGACCACACTCACAGAGGATCACGGCCCACACCGACTCGTTCACGGTACCTTGGAACTGCCTCAGACCACACTCACGGAGAATCACGGCCCACACCAACTCGTTCACGGTACCTTGGAACTGCCTCAGACCACACTCACGGAGGATCACGGCCCACACCGACTCGTTCACGGTACCTTGGAACTGCCTCAGATCACACTCCCGGAGGATCACGGCCCACACCGACTCGTTCACGGTACCTATGGAACTGACTAAGACCACACTCACGGAGGATCACGGCCCACACCAACTCGTTCACGGTACCTTGGAACTGCCTCAGACCACACTCACGGAGGATCACGGCCCACACCGACTCGTTCACGGTACCTTGGAACTGCCTTAGACCACACTCATGACATACCTGCGGTCCCTTGTTCGGCGGTGATCATTATTGAGATAGTGTATGTGTGACAGGTCCCCGCCTTATAAGAATACCACCTCCCTCCCGACCCCCCTCCGTATTTAACATGCCGTTATTTCAAAATGTTATACACAACATAATACAACATTTGGTAACAATTGAATAGTTTTTAATACGAACACATGATTTTTTTTTTTTGGTAGTAAATATATTACGTGTGGTGGGCTGACCCTCTGTCAGAGTGAGGGATGGTGTCCTCTACTTCCCATAGCCCCTTCTATCTTTTTCTCCCTCTGCATCTCTAATTTTTCAAATGGCGTAGGGATGCGGCGACCCCAACGCCCGCCGCTTTCTGGTGCAGATATAGCCTCCTCTGTGGTGGAGGGGTGAGAAATTTCCACCACCGCTTTCTTCTGCGAGACATAGAAGTCAGCTAAAGGGGATCAGGGGTGGGGGACCGGGTATCCTTCACCCCTTAAATAAATCTAACAAAAAAGCGAGACAGAGATGGGGGCAAGGGTACGAGTTCGTGGTCCCGGACCCTAAGAACAGGAGCTTTTAATGTGCGTGGATGTAGCAAGAATGAAAAGCGAGAGGACATAATAAACAGGAATGAATGGAGAATGCTTGTGAATAGATGAGTGAACACATGGTCATTTGGGGGAAGGGGTCGGGTGCATGTTGGACTATATAATAGTCCATCAGGCGCCTGGCTCAGGGAGACGGTTTATATGAAGGGTGCGCTTGGAAGTGTGGTGGAGGGGCTTGTGGTTTCGCTCTGCTGCATGTCTGCCTGCCGAGATCAGAACCTTTCCGGGTGGTCGGGGGCCGGGGAAGTGCTGGAGGGACCTTGGTGACCCTGGTGTCTGGGTCTTCTCCTGGATGATCTACATGTGTGTGAATTTGTATTTTGTTTTTGTGTGTACATTGTTTTCTGTTGTGATGTCCCTATTCGGGCTCTGTCTTGAGTCCCCCCCCCAAAAAACAAAAAGTGGGGATTGGGTCTGAGTATATACATACATACATACAGTAAATATACTAGAGGAAGAGTACTTGTGAGTTGAGGGGCATGATTGGTTGGAGGGCGAGGGAGGGGAGGAGAGTCATCTCTATAATTGTAATGATGGAAAGCAGCACCACAATGGCGGTGTTACATGGCTTACTGAACGATATTGCTTACTATAATTCAGATACATTTCTCCTTATAATTCGTTTGGCTGTAATCACCTTCCCCATTGATAACTTTGTAATAAAAAAAGATGTTTGTTTGATGGATATTTTCAAAGTAATTTTAAGAGCATCAATAACAGTACTCACTGAAGACAATACTACCCACGCTATAAATGTTAGGTTTGCAATGGAAAACGCATTCATTGAATTAAAGTTGAACAATTATTGCATAATTTTAAAACACCTGTTCTTACTAATTGTGTTGCAAGCTATGCAAACTACTTTACACACGCATATTATACATGCACTTGCCGCTTAATACCAATGTTAAGCTCTACCTATGGTGAGGCTACAACCTTCCACATTGCTGTTTGTAGAATGCATGAGCGACTCTGCAGCTAAACGTAGGAGACAGAACTGCATCATCTTAAAGAAAAGATAATTGACATGAGCTCATATCCCGGCAACTCTAGTTGGCAACTCTGGTTTACCAGCTTCTGTTTTATATGTTAATGTGAATGATGTCATCTGAAGCAATCTTCATTCATAGTATAGATTCTGTTTCCAGTGCAAAATAGTCCAAGAAGTCAATTGGCAATCATAAATTAGCGGTGAAGAGGTTTGTGTGAAGCCTTCCTAAGTTCGTGTTCTCAACCACCACTACATCTCAAATCCAGAACCATTTATAGATGGAATTTCTCTAACTATTTAAAGTTTACCTAGTTAAATATACTATATATATATATATATATATATATATATATATATATATATATATATATATATATAAATATATATATATATACAGTATATACACATATATCTATATATCTATCTCTCTCTCTCTCTCTCTATATATATATATACAGGGGAAGAGGGTTGTACGAATGTTGAAAACAGTAACAAGAGATAGGGTGGTCAGCATGGAAGTCCATCCATGACAGTGTGGTGATCCGAATATTGACATATGGGAGTGAAGCATGGACGGTGTTGGAGAGCCACAAACCAAGAGTGGGAGGGGTGGAAATGAGTTACTTGAGAAGTGTGTGCGGAGTTACATGGAGGGATAGACAGACGAATTAGGAAGTATGAGAGCGGTGTGGTGTGGATATAGATGTGCTGGAAAGTGTGAAAAAGAACACCTTGAGATGGTTCGGCCATGTGGAACGTATGGGAAGCGAGAGAATGACTATAAGAGACTGTACGAGAGTGAGGTGGAAGGACAGAGAGGGAGAGGTAGACTGAGAGAGAGGTTAAAGGATGGAGTTTAGAAGTATATGCGTGACAGGAGGAGGGGCATCGAGTAATTGGGGACAGAGGTGCATGGGGGCGTTTCGTTCATGGCCACCCCTTCGGGGATCAGGGCATCCGGCAATTTATATATATATATATATATATATATATATATACACTGTATATATACTGTATATATATATATATACCGTATATACACATATAAATATATATATACTGTATATATATACAGGAGGTGTATTAAAAAAAACGCTTACAGACTTCAAGTGCTAAGTACCAAATACAAAAACAAGTTTACTTTATTCTATAACAAAATAAAAAATAATTAATAATTAATGATTTAAATAAAATATTCAGTGTCGTCCAAGCATGTGTTATAATCCGAACACTGGCATTGGTCTCCCCTTTCATGCTCCCCCCCCCCCCCCCCCCTCATCTCCTAGTTTATACCCAGGAATATTGAATTATAAACATAATTAGTTTTCAGGGTGAAGCAATGTAAGTAATATTCCCTTTATACACCGTTTACAACTCAAATTAGTTTATGTTAATTCATTTTTTTTTTTCAATATAGGAAAGACCAAAGGCATTTTGGATGAAGCAAATTACGATCCTCAAATGGTCTGCAGACATTACTGCCATATGTTTTAAAGAAAAAAGCAATGCTGAATGATAAAAATACCCAAACAATGTGGGCATTACAAAGGTATTGCCTAATGTTATTTAATTAATTGTATAGTAGTGAACATTAATTCAAAACAAACTTATTCGAAGCGGTTTCGGGTTGAATTGAATCTCTTTACTAATTCTTACTGTGCATTTGCATTTCAGAGATTCGTTTAATAAGTTTAAGACTTCAAAGTCGATCAGAATTAATTACCAATGAATCTATGAATCAAGAACTATGCTTCATAAACGATTGAATTACCTTCAACTACGTTTGGATATTCGACCCAGACTTGGGCATCAGCATTATACCCCGTGACCAGAGTTGCAAATGTTACATATTTTTTTTTAAGCTAATCTGTTTCAAATAATTAGTATTTTTCTGCTAACTACCTAATATCATCACCATATTCTAAGATACTTTGATTTCGTAATTTAAAATGTGTGAATAAGTAAACCTATACTTTCCCTTTAGTTAAGTCCATAGTAAACATGTTTATCATGTATCAATTATTTAATGCTTTATTTGTAACCCTGTCTTGCTAGATTTCTAAATAAGCATATATCTCATTAATAACTCTTTTGGGGGGAAAATATGATACAACAATATATGTTCATCTTCCATTTACAATGTGTTCATCATGGTCAGTAAAAGTTATTTCAATATACCCTGTATAATTATACGGTATATATATATATATATATGCAGTATATATATATATATATATATATATATATATTTATAATATATATATATATATACATATATATACATATATATATATTTATATATATATATACAGTATATATATACTGTATAATATTTATATACATATAATATATATATATATATATATATATATACTGTACAGGGTGTATTGAAATTACTATTACAGACTATGACGAACATTGTTATATGTCACTCCAACATGGACACTTACCCACTGACTGGAAGGGAACTAATATAACATTAATATTAAAAAAATAAAATAAAAATAAAAAACACCTATCAGGTAATTACGGGAGGGGGAAAGTGGTACGTGTACAATAAGTTTGTGCTAGTTTTGGGGAAATAGGTACGTGAAAATAGGTTGGAAAACCTGCGAACTTGTTTCTCACGAACCAATTTTCCGATTTTGAACAGGGAATTGGAAATAGGATCGTAAATAATATTATAAAATTGAGTTGGAAAGACGTACGTGTTTATAAGTACGTGTTGATAGTGCAGGGTATGAAACAGATACTTTTTCGAATTTATTTCCAAATAAACATCATTAAGTTCGAAAAGGCCAAACATTAGGTTGTTGGAATTTACTAAAAAATGGATTTCAAAGGCAGCGTCACACTGTTTTTCGCAAATATCTCTCAAATGAATTGTTGTATCAGTATGGTATTTCAGCACAAAGCCTGTTACACCCCGACCTAATTTATAGATAATATATTACATTGCCATAAGTGTTTAGTCAGAAGTTTACTGAAGAATATTAAGTCTAATCCAGTCATCGCCTCTAGGGTTTTGTACACATTCAGACGAGTGTGGGGTACTGTCTAACCCCTCCAACCCGCCTACCAACCCCCAGACCATTACCCCAGTGCCTAGTTCACCCTCTCCCCGTCTCCCTCATTACTTCCACTCACCCTCCCTCTTCAAAGCTGTAGTATACGGTTTATGTTATCGTGAATACTCAGGTTATTGTGATTGCGTACATTAAATACTATATAATTATGTATTTAAGTATCATACTTTGCTATTATTCATACAGTTACTGCTATGTCTGGGCATGGAAACGAGAAGTGGGGCGAACGAGCATGAAAGCAATGCATAATCCCCTTGGTAATGGCTGTTTTGCCGTATGTGTGTATTAGGAGGCCAATGCATGCAGTCATGTGTAGTAAACCAAATAAACGGAATCGTATGTTATTACGTGTGTTCTGAACCGTGTCATGATGTAAAGTGTACCTTTATTGAATACATTCCGCCTCCTGTAATTGCCCCCCCCCCCATCCCTTGTCACTTTATGACGATGTTTTCATGGGCAGTGATAGCGAATAAATGGTTTACAGTATTGTCATGTTTGCCTCATTTTATTCCTACAATATATTTATCGATCATAATGCATCTACTTCATGACAGTAATGTAATGTATGTAATAGTCCTAATGATACGTCACAATATATGCAGTATATTTGGTACTTTATATTTATTTGATAAGGCTACAATGAGAGATGCAGTGATGGAGAGAAGTATATGCAGTCTATAGGTGATCGATGTGGTTATCAAAGACACAAGTTAACAAAATATTAATATCTTAACTTAACCATGTTTATATTTTATGATGAATGCACAGTATTTAGCACAAATAAAAACAAGTTATCACAATAGGTCCAGACCACAGGTAATACCAATAGAACGTGTTCTTTGTCCTTCTACCACATGTGCACAAACATCCGGTTATACAGTAATTAACAGTGTGGAATACGTCTTGCCTCCATAACAATTTGCAGTACCCCTTGTTTACGTACTCAATAATATCGTAAGCTGCATGAATATTAGTGCATACACTATAATTATTATATCTATATATATACTGACATAATATAAGTAGCTACAAGTACAGTGCATAACATGAACCGTATAATATATTGATGGGAGATGCAGGGAGACGAGAGTGAGGAGGGGGTGTGGAAGGGGAGACGGTGAGGGGTAACGAAGGTGAGGAGGGGGAGATTTAGGGGTAGCTAAGGAGTGGTTTGGGGGGGTGTTGGGGTGGGGGGGGGGCAAGACGAATACTACACATTCCTTTGAATGTGTACACGTGACCTCCCGGCTTCGTCTTAATATTCACGAGTAAACTGCTAACGTAACACATATAGCAAAATGCTATATCGGCCATAAATTAGGTCGAGGTGTAACAGGCTTTGTGCTGAAATACCATACTGATACAACAATTCATTTGAGAGATATTTGCGAAAAACAGTGTGACGCTGCCTTTGAAATCCATAGTAGTTCAAAATGTTTTAGTTTGAATTAGGTTCGAAAAGTGCTAATTGGAATTATGTTCGAAAATATCCACTCGGTATTAAATTCGAAATTCGGAAATAAGTTCGAAAATCCTTCGAACTTCTTTCCCACGAACAATTTTCCGATTTTGAACAGGGACTTGGAAATAGGATCGTATGTAATATAACATTTAGTTGGAAATACGTACGTGGTAACAAGTACGTGTTGATAGTCCATTTTATATCGAGTGGATAATTACGAACATAATTCCAATTAGCACTTTTCGAACCTAGTTCAAACTAGAACATTTGGAACAATTCCAACAACCTATCTTTTGGCCTTTTCGAACTTACTGACGTTTACTTGGAAAGAAATTCGAAAACGTACCTGTTTCATACCCTGCACTATCAACACGTACTGTACTTGTTACCATGTACGTATTTCCAACTAAATGTTATGATATTACGTACGATCCTATTTCCAAGTCCCTGTTCAAAATCGGGAAATTGGTTCGTGTGAAACAAGTTCGAAGGATTTTCGAACTTAATGCCGAATTTAAAATATAACATCGAGTGGATATTTTCGAACATAATTCCAATTAGCACTTTTCGAACCTAATGCAAACTAGAACATTTCGAACTTAATTTCAATAACCTAGTTTATGGCCTTTTCGAACTTACTGACATTTACTTGGAAAGAAATTCGAAAACGTACCTGTTTTAAACCCTGCACTATCTTATTGTACACGTACCTAATTCACCCTTCCGTAATTACAGGCTCATTAGTTTAACTTCGGTAATTTTAAAACTATTAGGATTAATCATAAGAGAGGAAATTGTACTTTTCGTAGAGAATAACGATCTTATCAATAATAGTCAACACAGCTTCAGAGCAAAGAGATCATGCCTAATGAACCGTATTAAGGTTTATTTAAATTTAATTATTTTACCAAGTCTTTTAATAGAGTATGTGCCTTCGACGTTGTTTCTCATAACAAATCAGAGTGTAATTATTTATGAAGTCGAATCAGCTTGGAATTCAGTGACTAGTGGAGTCCCCCAGGGCTCAGTACTGGGTCCAATATTGTTCACAATATATACAATATTAATGATATAGACAACAGCATTACAATTATATTGTATTATATTTACTGATGACACTAAGATAGGAAATGCAATATTCGGAAAAAGGATGGAATTAGCCTGCAATGACAGCTAAACAAAATCACGTAATGGTCAGAAAATACTACAAATTGGCTCACAACACAATAAATATGAATACTATAAGAATGGATAAAAGGAAATATATAATATACAAGCCAATGCACGGCAGCAGCTAACAAAAGCAAACAGAGCACTAGTATGGCGGATTTAAGGAAGATAAGTTTACGGTTCAATGTTATTTTAATACCACGAATTTTGTTGATATATTTGAAGATAAATAATGAATCTATATGCTCTAAAGATCATAAGAAAATTTGTTTTAACCCTCGGCAAAACCTAATAAAAAAGTATGGTACTAAAATTTCTTTTTCGTAACAAGGTTGTCAATACGGTACTTTCAGTCATCGATAGCTCTAAAGATCATAAGATTTTTTTTTTAACCCTCGGAAAAACCTAATATAAAAGTATGGTACTAAAATTATATTTTCGTAACAAGGTTGTCAATACGGTACTTTCCCGTTATCAATGTACAATCAAGCTGAAGATTGCAGAGTAAACACTATAGACTTCATAGACTTTTCTTTCACCTTCGTATAATCGACAGCCTATTTTTTTTTTTTATTAAGGGATTAGTACTCAACCAGCGGGGGTGTGGGGGCGGCAGCCCCCACCCATAATACTAGGTTAGGTTAGGTAAGGTTGTTAGGTTAGGCTAATGTCTTTTCAAATCACTATCGGGGAGCGAGCGTGTCTCAACATCGATCGATAGGCCTAATGGGGAAAATCGGCTTTCCCGAGATTTCTAATTAATTACAAACACTATATATTGATGCAAATTACCAATTTTGTTTATAAAAACGCTCGGAAAATTCGTGGTATTAAAATAATATTTTTCCAAGTTTACTCTAGGCTACCTAAGACTGAAAAGGTCCGCTCATATAATGTAAATAAATAATAATGCCGGGAGTGTAACTCACTTAATAAATCACCATAGAATATTACAGTCAGGCAAGGTGGAAATGCTGATGGAGGTGCTGATAGATGGTAGGCAAATGGCTGTTATACGAACACCATTGGATGTTTACACTAAGGTGACCGCATGGATGCACCTGAACTAATAAAGAATGAATAACTAAGGTTGAAGAAAGTTAAATCATGATAATAAGGCTTAGCTGTCAGTCGGTCTGTCTGTAGGATGTAATTGAGTTTAAGTTTATGATGAGAGCTAGATGAAACCGGAACCAGGATCGAGGCGAACTAAAGAGTGGAGGTGTTGCTTGGATGAAGTATAAAAGTGCTCTGACGCGGTGCGCCACAATCCAAGATGTCATCGTCTTACGCTACGAATCTAGCGGCTACTGCTAAGTTAGTAGCGGATATCTAGCGGTAAATATCGCACCGCTTACATAATATTACAGCATGGTTTATATGATAAATCATATATGCATTCCTAAAGACACTTAAATACTATACTTGCGTATAATAGGCCTTATCTAACTTATTAAGCTTACATACTGTACAAACTGTATCTAGAGTATGATACATAGAAAATGTAGGTTATACCACTAACTATCGTGAATCCACGATATACTCCCCCCCCAAACACAATACCTGAACCCCACCTTATATCTAGAGTTGCCCAGAAGCAATCTTGTGTCGCCACATATCAACGGCGCCACGAGCTGCGCGTCTGGGTCTAGTCCCGATCCGAGGCGGATCCCCAACGGGTTGTGGTGGATCGGCTAAGGCAGCCTCCTCGGATCCAGCATCATCAGGTGGAGCTTCTTCTTGTGTAAAAGAGCCAAGCTCCGTAACGTACAGTCGTGCGACCGGACGAACAGTAGTCCCATTAGCTGTCTTGAGCAGCGCTACTCGCCCTACCGAGCCTTCGCCCTCGTACACCTTCACTACGCGGCCCAACTTCCAGTACAATCTAGGACTATCATCATGGATGAACACTATCTCGCCTACAGAGGGTGCTGATGGTTGACCAGCAGTCTTAGTTGCCCTCTCACGTAGTGCCAATAAGTAGTCATTCATCCATCTCTTTTTAAAATCACCTATAACCCTAGAAATATACTGGTAATGTCGTGACACCGCAGCCTCGGTGAACATCGAAGGGTCCTCTAACTCTGCCTGTGACTGCAGATCAGTAGGAAAGGCAGTCATTGGCTTGCCGTAGAGCAAATGCGCTGGTGTTAGTGGCAGTGGTTCTTGCAGGTCAGTATATACGTAAGTGAGAGGACGATCGTTAACAACCGCCTCGACTTGAGTGAGCACAGTTACTAGTTCGCTCCTTTTTAACAAGGCGCGTCCTGCAACCGCCCGAAAGCCTGACTTCACGATGCCTACACACCGTTCCCACATTCCACCAAACCACGGCGCTTTGACTGGTATAAACTTCCACTCGCACCTTCGCTCTCCCAAGTAAGCAACAACCGTTGGATCGTCCCTCATATCTATCAAGTACCTGGAAGCTTGAAGAAAAGTGGGAGCATTATCGCTAAGAATCAAATGAGGGAAGGAACGACGTGCACAAAATCTCCTGAATGCCAGCATAAACTCTTCACAAGACATATTGTCACAGAGTTCTAAATGTATTGCACGTGAATTGGCACAAGTAAATAGCAACACATAAACCTTGTCCAGTTCCCTAGTTCTCAGTGCGCCGGTATAGTCTAGTCCTGTAACTCTGAAGGGTTCTAGATGATTAACGCGATACTCTGGCAAGGGTGGAGCAGGTCCAGTCGTAAATGGTCTTCCTTTTAGTCTACGGCACACAACACATCTTTTGACTACTCGTCGAACTACCTGCCGAACTCTGGGTATCCACCAGTTGAGACGCAATTTAGAAATAACGTGGTGGACCCCGTAGTGCATTACTTCCTCGTGTGTGCGTTGTACCAGTAGATCGGTGACATGGTGTGTTGCAGGCATCAGGATAGGATTGTTGGCATAGTCGTCTACACCTGACCACTTTAGACGTCCCTCACATCTAATTAAGTCATTCTTCAGGTGTAGCCTTAGTTGACGCACAATGTTAGGCATTTTATTCTTACCAGAACTTCTTATAGATTCTAATTCCTGACTGAAGGATTCCCTTTGAACCCATCTAATTAGTGTTACCTCAGCTGCTTTTATTTCTACTGCATTTAAGCTTTGACCCAGATTGCAGAGTCGTCCTTGTAGCCTGGCCTTTATGTTGGTGATATAACGCAACACCCAAGCTACGACTCCGACTAATTTATTGTACCCACCGATCCTTACCCACACTAACATAGGATTCGGTGTTGATGTTGGTTGAATGACAGCTGTCACCGTTTCTAATGGCAAAGCAAACTCAACCTCGGCATTCCATATAGCCCAATCCCCTTCGTGGAGCAGACATTTTGGGCCTTGCCACCACAGGTCGGACTTAATCAGTTTGGACGCCGTTACTCCCCTACTTATTAGGTCACTGGGGTTGTCTTTGGTTGGTACATAATGATAGAAGGCGTTTGGTAGTAGGGATCGTATTTCATCCACCCTATTGCGCACATAGACGGGCAATGTCCTTTGACTATGCACCCAGCTTAGTGCAATTTGGCTATCGCACCATACGTGTACCGCCCTTAGTTGCAGTTCCTTATCGTATGAAATACGTACATGATTAACCAAACGTCCCAATAGCAGCATGGCAGTTAGTTCCAATTTGGGAATCGTGACCCCCTTTACCGGTGCAACCTTAGCCCGGGCGGTGAGTAAATTAATCCTAAACGAGGTAACACAATAAATAGCTACTCCATACGCTGTAGCACTCGCATCACAGAATGCATGTAAAGACATGGGTCCAAATGCGGCCACTTGGCGTGGTAACTCTAATGTACATAGGGTGTTATAATCTTCTAGTAAGGACCTACCCTTTTCACTAAGATCATCGGGTAAATTTTCGTCCCACCCTACGTTGCGTCTCCATATTTCTTGTATTAGAATCCTAGCTCTGATGGTAACAGGTAATGCTAAACCTAATGGATCAAAAAATTGCGCGACCTTACTCAACAGACTACGTTTTGTGTGCGTCCCTGCCTGTTCAGTATAATCTTTGTTCCGGTACATCAGTATGTGTTTCCCTGGTTGCCATATCATCCCCAAGATTCTGGCATATTCTTGGATATCAGAAGCTACCCAACGCTAAACCATAATTAGTGGGTAAACTGATATTTTCATGTTTCCAGGGTAGACAAACTTCGTATTGCTTCTCCGTGGTCAAGTAACTCACAGATTCCGAGAACTTCTCGATCGCGAATTTTGATTCCTGTTCATTCTCCACAGGTTTAATTCCTTTGTGGTCTAGTTTCCACAGTCTTTCTAGATTGAACTCGGCAGCTAACTTTGGGTCCTCAATGTGAGTATCATCTTCGGTGAACTCTTCTGCCGCGGTCGTGCTCATCCTCAACACGGATACCGTGTCAACCAGAACATTTGACTGGGTAGTTTGGACTGTACCGCTCATGCAGTAGCCAAACTTAGTGGGGATCAAGATCACTCCACTCTCTCTTTTAAAACCCGGGTGTACTACATCATAATAATAATCTGCTCCTAACAGTACATGCACCTCCTTCAAGTCACCTACGGGATCAGACAGGTAAATACCTTTCCTACGAAGTGCATGCTCTACTTTGTTAATCCCTACAGATTGATAGTCTGGGAGTTCATCTACCACTATACACTGGAAGAAGTGTTTCTTCTTACGGTAGATGTAAGCAACTTCAACAACTTTGTATTCTCTACTGTCGGTCACTCCTGTAAAACCTTGCAACCTAAGGGTCTCACTACCTACTACACGGTATTTTAGACCGTCCAGCACCGATCTCTTTATAAAGGATCGTTGTGAGCCCTGGTCTAGGAGTAGCCGACAGACTTGTGTCCTGCCATAACCTTCTATGGGTATCTTGATTGTGGGTAAAATGGTGGTGTCCTTCCTACTGCCTAGCATTAATGTTGTAGTATCCCCTACTTTTTCCTCCTTGACTGGACTACCTGTGGGGCATAACTTGTCAAAGTGATGACCCTCACAGTTGCGACAGGGCCTCAAATAGGAAGCAGTACATTTACCCTGCATACCATGGTCCTTACTCAGACAACCCTTGCACAATTTTAGCTTCCTTGCTTGAGCTAATTTGGCTTCATTGGTTTGATATTTGGTACAGCTCAGCCATTTATGCTTGGAATTGTTCCATAGCCTACATGACATTTGTGGTTTCTTTCGTGATTCTTCAACCTTCCCTTTAGAACCTACCATCATATTAATTGAACCCCTTGCTGTTGTCCCTTCTGACCCTCCCACCGTCCTACCATTGTTCAATTGTATGTTGCTAATCTCCTTGCTAAATCCCTCTTTGAACTCCTCCAAGTTAAAGGTACGAACCTTATCTAGAATAGCTAGAGGTAATTTCTGTCTTAAAATTATGACCAGCATTTCTTGTGAGGTTACCCCCAATGCATCTAATGATCTTGTATGACACTCCATATCTGCCCTGAACTTTGTCAGTTCATCAGCCCTGTACTTAGGCTGTGCTAGGTTCAACAGGGCGTTCACGTGGGCTACTTTGAGCTGGTCAGTGTCTCCATATGTCGCCCGTAATAACCTCACAACACTATCATAATTTTCACCTACAATGGAAAAACCTTCTACCAAATGTAAAGCTTCATCCTCGAGTTGGCCTTTCAGATAAAGGAACTTTCGTACATCGTCAAATTTTGAATCATTCACTGTGGATTTAAAGACGTCCCAAAATGCTAACCACTCGGTCTAGTTTCCCCTGAACTTCGGTAAATTTAATTTGGGCAAGTTGACTTCACGACGGGGGTCTGTTTGCCTGGCAGCGCTGCTAGTCGAGGTTATCTCTACCTTCTTCACCGCCCTTTGCAGTAAATGTATTGCCTCTAAATGGGCGATATCATGGACAGCGCGCTGCTCGTACTCCGCCTGAATATCTGACTCTTCCTCCAAACCTGATACTATACTTTCATTCAGGGTAGCTATCCGATCATAGGTAGTTTGTAGGTATTCCAACTTAGCCTCTAGCTGTGCAGGAGTTGCACTAGCTACAAAGTCTTCCAAATCGGACGTTAGCCTAGTGATGAGACCCCTCAAACGCCCTCTCTGGTTTTTCAAGACTGCGATAGACATATTTATGTTTTTTTGATCCTCTGGTTTACTAGCCATTAAATTAATTACACGAATTAGCCTAACCCTTCGTCAGCCAATACGGACCTCTATAATAAGTCTCAATCGTGAAATATAAGCACACCCTTTAGTAATTGTCATATGTACTTACAATTTCAGTCCACATATGCAATATTACATCACATTAGCCTACCCTTTATAGAATAATGTAATTAAAGTAAAGAGGTAGAAATGACTATATAAACCGCTTACCTTACACAATACAGTACCACGAGAGATTGGGATATGAGTAAACAATGAAGGAAATATGAGATGGTAGGTCAGTCTTAAGTCAAAAAGTAAATAATAATGAAATTAGGGAAACAAATGCAGGGTTAACAAAAAAATAAAGAAAAGAAAAAAGAAAAAAGGATAAGTTACTGGGGGAAGGTGATGGGCGGGATACAGAACTTAGGGAGTCGCAGGCTTATCACGCTCTAGCCATCGTTTAGTCATGGTCGTGATCTTGTCATGCAGGGTCTTGTTAGTGTCGAGGTCTAGATGGACACCGTCGATGTCAAGATCCTGCGGTTTAGACGAAACCGACAAAAAGCGATGGCGCGTTACGTCTAACCTAGAGCGCAATGACCGGTTAACCGAATTCCTGATTTTATTAAACTGCTCTGCTGGCATTCCCCATACTCTAGAGCGGTATTCTAGGGAAATCAGGATGCACTTCCCTCCCGTGTCCCTCTCGACAGCCAGAGCCAGGTCCCCTAATGCCGCAGCCAGAGCACGGGGTTCGGTGTCGGGGGTTATGTCGTTGCCCCCGATGAGTAAATAGGTGTAGAGGGGCCGGTATAATACTAGCTTACCCCTCTCATCCGAGGACTTAAGACTCGTGATATTAGCCCCCGGCACCCCAAAGTAGCGGAATTGAAATTTCCGCTCCCCGGTCGTTCCCCTGTAGTCAACAGGGCCCTGGTCTGCTGCCCTCAATCGGGTTGCATATGAGTGGCCAAAGAACGCTATGCGATCTACCTCGGCCACTACTGGCACCGGTTTATATCCCAGACCTACACCCCCCGGATCCTTTGATCTACAACCTCCCTTAACATTGCCCTTGCTCATGCCTAACTATGGAAATTTAACTGTGGGCCAAAGTCCCGAGGTCTGGGCACCAATATGGCGGATTTAAGGAAGATAAGTTTACTCTAGGCTACCTAAGACTGAAAAGGTCCGCTCATATAATGTAAATAAATAATAATGCCGGGAGTGTAACTCACTTATTAAATCACCATAGAATATTACAGTCAGGCAAGGTGGAAATGCTGATGGAGGTGCTGATAGATGGTAGGCAAATGGCTGTTATACGAACACCATTGGATGTTTACACTAAGGTGACCGCACGGATGCACCTGAACTAATAAAGAATGAATAACTAAGGTTGAAGAAAGTTAAATGATGATAATAAGGCTTAGCTGTCAGTCGGTCTGTCTGTAGGATGTAGTTGAGTTTAAGTTAATGATGAGAGCTAGATGAAACCGGAACCAGGATCGCGGCGAACTAAAGAGTGGAGGTGTTGCTTGGATGAAGTATAAAAGTGCTCTGACGTGGTGCGCCACAATCCAAGACGTCATCGTCTTACGCTACGAATCTAGCGGCTACTGCTAAGTTAGTAGCGGATATCTAGCGGTAAATATCGCACCGCTTACATAATATTACAGCATGGTTTATATGATAAATCATATATGCATTCCTAAAGACACTTAAATACTATACTTTCGTATAATAGGCCTTATCTAACTTATTAAGCTTACATACTGTACAAACTGTATCTAGGGTATGATACATAGAAAATGTAGGTTATACCACTAACTATCGTGAATCCACGATAACTTGGATTAATTTGAAGAAATATTCATTATCATAGCGAAGACATAGTTATACCATAATACAACAGTATTTTGAGGCCACATATCTACGGTATGCTGTTCAGTTCTGGTCTCCCTATCTAATAAAGGACATATAAAGACTCGAATTCGTTTAGCAGAGAGCCACAACATTAATCCCATCCCTTAGAAATATACCAAACAATGAGAGATTAAGATAACTCGATCTATTTTTGCTTAAGTTTGAAACGGAGAATACGGGGGTAGCTGATATAGTGTTATACATTTTTGGTAGCCTAAATGTCAATAAACTGTTTAAGTAACACCCCGTTCTTAACATTAATCATCAATTACAAACCCCAATGTAATTAAGATAGCTACAGAGAGTTTTACAAGAGGAAAGAAATTAACACTAATTTGAAGAAAAGTGACTTTAGACACAACTGTAATATAATTTGTGAGTGGACCAAGCTCGCTAAAAGGTCGCGTCATACAGAAGTCGAACGTTGGGCGACTGCCGCCAGAGTTTGATGACTTGCATATTTTGCCCGAATCGAGACGAATCACCCGAAAGTACCCCGGAGACAAATATCCCCCGACACTTACCAGAACGAGTTACGAATATCACCCGAGGGACATAAATGAAAGTCGATGAAGAGCCGAAGAAGCCCCGAACGTAACTCGAAGGTAACCCAATGAGGGTCAAAGATACCCCGATCATGCGCCGAATATAACACGTATATGCCCCGAATACAGCGAAATAACAAGAATTAGTGCCGATGCTCAGCCGATCAACAACCGAAATAGAAGAAGTTAAGGCCGCGTCATACAGAGTATACAAACGTCGGGCAACAAAGCCCCGAATTGGATGACTTGCATATTTGAACCGAATCAGCCGAAATTGCCCCGAAGTTTTAATAAGAACATCCCCAGACAATGCCCCGAACGAGCCTAGAATGTAACCCGATAGTCACGAGAGATTGACGACAAAGACCCGAACATGACTCGAATGTAAGTCGATGGATGCATGAGCATGACTCGACTGTAACTGGAATATACCCCGACTTAGTCGACCAGTCAAAACTGAGGTACGATGATCAGCCGAGCTTCAACCGATATGAAAGAACCTATGACGAACACCAACCGGATAGGACGACCATTACATGATTTTAACACATGCTAACGAATGTGGGAAGACAACCTGTACCTGCCCTATAAAGTGTGAACCTCTATAAAGAATGTATTGGCGTTGTAGAAGGGGAATGTTAAGGGGGCCCACCTCGCTTTTTTTTCTCTTTCTCTCCCTCTCTCTTTGGCTTGTATCCATTCGGCTCCATTCAGCCAACTGTTTTAAGACGTTTATCCCCATCCAGGTGTCGATTTCTTCCTGGCGAGCGATAGCGAGCCAGCATTGTATGGAGAAATCCGGCTTCGCCGGAGAAATTTTTCTATCGAAAAATTTACAAATTTAGCTTGCTGCCAAAAACAAAAATATATATATATGCTGGCTCGCTACCGCTCGTCAGGAAAATATTGACACCTGGATGGGGGTAAAAGTCTTGAAACAGTAGGCTGAATGGGGCCGAATGGATACAAGCCAAAGGGAGAGGGAGAGAAATAGAAGAAAAGCGAGGTGGGCTCCCTTAACCCCTTCACCACCAGTACGTAATTTTCATCATATTCTGGTTATCATTAGACGATGTTCTTTAGTTTTTAATCTACCTTTTACGACTTAAATGGGTAAATACGATCTCAATAATTATACCCTCATAGTATCATAGGTCCTTCTGTAACTGCATACAATCATCTACGTTTAACCAGAATCAAAGGTAAAATGGCATCATGGTGCTGAAGGGGTTAATAATGGCTGCTACTGATGATGATGATGATTATGATGGTGGGGATGATGATGATGATGGTTGTGGTGGCGGTGGTAATGATGATGGTGATGAATATGGTGGTGGTGGTGATGATGATGATGATGGTTGTGGTGGCGGTGGTAATGATGATGGTGATGAATATGGTGGTGGTGGTGATGATGATGATGGTTGTGGTGGTGGTGGTTATGATGATGGTGATAAATATGGTGGTGGTGGTGATGATGATGGTTGTGGTGGTGGTGGTAATGATGATGGTGATAAATATGGTGGTGGTGATGATGATGATGATGATGGTTGTGGTGGTGGTGGTAATGATGATGGTGATAAATATGGTGGTGGTGGTGATGATGATGATGATGGTTGTGGTGGTGGTGGTAATGATGATGGTGATGAATATGGTGGTGGTGGTGATGATGATGATGATGATGGTTGTGGTGGTGGTGGTAATGATGATGGTGATAAATATGGTGGTGGTGGTGGTGATGATGATGATGATGGTTGTGGTGGTGGTGGTAATGATGATGGTGATGAATATGGTGGTGGTGGTGATGATGATGATGATGATGGTTGTGGTGGTGGTGGTAATGATGATGGTGATAAATATGGTGGTGGTGGTGGTGATGGTGATGATGATGGTTGTGGTGGTGGTGGTGGTAATGATGATGGTGATAAATATGGTGGTGGTGGTGATGATGATGATGATGATGGTTGTGGTGGTGGTGGTAATGATGATGGTGATAAATATGGTGGTGGTGGTGATGATGATGATGATGAGATGTTGTGGTGGTGGTGGTAATGATGATGGTGATGAATATGGTGGTGGTGGTGATGATGATGATGATGGTTGTGGTGGCGGTGGTAATGATGATGGTGATGAATATGGTGGTGGTGGTGATGATGATGATGATGGTTGTGGTGGTGGTGGTAATGATGATGGTGATAAATATGGTGGTGGTGGTGATGATGATGATGATGGTTGTGGTGGTGGTGGTAATGATGATGGTGATAAATATGGTGGTGGTGGTGATGATGGTGATGATGATGATAATGATGGTTGTGGTGGTGGTGGTAATGATGATGGTGATAAATATGGTGGTGGTGGTGATGATGAAGATGGTTGTGGTGGTGGTGGCAATGATGATGGTGATAAATATGGTGGTGGTGGTGATGATGATGATGATGATTGTGGTGGTGATGATGATGATCATGATTGTGGTGGTGGTGGTAATGATGATGGTGATAAATATGGTGGTGGTGGTGGTGATGATGATGATGATGATGGTGGTGGTGGTGGTAATGATGATGGTGATAAATATGGTGGTGGTGGTGGTGATGATGATGATGATGGTTGTGGTGGTGGTGGTAATGATGATGGTGATAAATATATGGATGGAGTCATGAAAGAAATACTATCAAGAGCAGTGGATGTTGGTGTATCGCTGAAAAGGGAGGGAATTGAGTGGAAGCTACCTATACTGCTGTTTGCGGATGATACAGTTCTGATGAGTGATAATGAATGGGAGTTGCAGGGTCTGGTAAATGAGTTTGGAACAGTGTGCGAAAAACGGAATTTGAAGGTAAATACGGGGAAGAGCAAGGTTATGGTCTTCGAAAGGGGTGAAGTCACAGAGTGTGAGGTGAAGCTGAACGGTCAGGCTATGGAGATCGTCAACTCTTTTAAGTATCTGGGCAGTGTGTTGAGTAAAGATGGGACTATGGATGAAGAAGTGCGGGAGAGGGTACAACAGGGGAAGAGGGTTGTAGGAACGCTAAAAGCAGTAACAAGAAATAGGGTGGTCAGTATGGAAGTGAAGAAGTCCTTGCATGACAGTGTGGTAATCCCGACACTGATTTACGGAAGCAAAGCATGGACGTTGGTTGAGAGACTCTGACCAAGAGTGAGAGCAGTGGAAATGAATTACTTAAGGAGTGTGTGCGGAGTTACATGGAGGGATAGACAGACTAATGAGGAAGTAAGAAGGAGGTGTGGTGTGGAGGTAGATGTGCTGGAAAGTGTGAAAAGGAACAACTTGAGATGGTTCGGCCATATGGAACGTATTGAAAGCGAGAGAATGACTAAGAGGGTGTACGAGAGCGAGGTGGAGGGACAGAGAGGGAGAGGTAGACCGAATATGAGGTGGAAGGATGGAGTGAGGAAGTACATGAACGAGGGCGGTGCTGGTTGGGGGAGGGGCGTCGACTGACTGGGGACAGAGGTGCATGGGGGCAGTTCGTTCGTGGCCACCCCTTCGGGGATCACAGCGTCAGGCAATAGATAGATAGATAGATAAATATGGTGGTGGTGGTGGTGATGATGATGATGATGGTTGTGGTGGTGGTGGTAATGATGATGGTGATAAATATGGTGGTGGTGGTGATGATGATGATGATGGTTGTGGTGGTGGTGGTAATGATGATGGTGATAAATATGGTGGTGGTGGTGATGATGATGATGATGGGTGTGGTGATCAATATGGTGATAAATATGGTGGAAGTTAGAGCAGAACATGGGCTGAATTAGAAGAACTTAACACTAATGAAAGCCGACCATTTTTTAACGTTTTTTACATCCGGTTGTTGGTCAAAAGTTAACGCATGCACTAACTTTCGGCCGACCCACAAGATGTTCGCCTGCACCCATGAACATCCCCAGAATAATCAAGATCCGTGGCCGAATTGACCCGTATCAACCCGAACCAGCTGAAATTTGAATTTGTTTTGCAAGTCATCCTATTCGGGCGTTTGTCGCTCGACGTTCGACTTCTGTATGACGCGGCCTTTAGGCTGAACGTCAGCCGAATAGGACGAACATCAGACGATCATCAGAATTCTTGGAACACCACCTGTACCTGCCGTATATAACATGATCTACCTTCGATCTAGTTTCCGATGCTGATGTGAAAGAGCCTCAAAATAATACAGAAAAAACTTTGCTCATCGAAAATTGCCGGAAAAAGCGCTAGTGTGACACCGGCTTCAGGGGAGATGGGTCGTTTTTTCTAGATCCCCTTTCTCCCTCATGTTTAGCCCCATTAGTTTTCAGATTTTTAGTTGTTTGCCACATTAGCTTGGCGTTTTTAAGACCTTTCGTCCCATTTGTGTCAATATTAAGACCTTTCGTGATATTTAGTTGTCGAATTTTTTCCTGGCGAACGATAGTAAGCCTGTAATTTTGGAATTTGGCCTGTAATTTGGAATTTGGGAAATTTTTCTACCGAAAAATGTACAAATTAATCTAGAAGGGGGATCTAATGGATGTTTTTTCAAGTTAGATGGAGGTCTAGGGAGGAAACTACAAAAATAATAAATATATGAAATAAACGACCAAAAAATAATCCCTTCCCCCTTAAACTTTCATTTGAGGAACTGACATTTACATACTGAATGGTTTATAATTGTCACTGGCTCAAATCTCAATTTATTATTAATGGCTATTATGTTTCTGTCGTGAACATTTTTTATCCATGATCATGCGAAATGTTTCTGAAAGTAGAGTATTGTGCAATAATAATATTTAATGTGATTTTTTAATTACAGTTTGATAAGATTGTGATTTTTGTCACTTTACTTAAAGATATTTCCGAAACTTACTAAATAACTTATTTATATTTTCATACTAAATTTTAGCTATTTTTCCGCTGAACAAGATGGCGGTGTTTAGAATATTCTATCATCAATATTGGATTTTATAGAAATAAATCTATAACGATAGTTTTTCGCTCTTATAGAATCCATTCCGCAGCAAAATATTCACTCTCAGTCGGTTTTCACCCATAATAATTGTTTTTTCTTTTCTTTTTTATTGTTTTATGAACGGCAAGAGGAAAGGTTATTCTATAATATTTCATAAAAAAAAAAATAATAATAATAATAATAATAATAATAATAATATGTGGAATTTCACCTTAGGTGAAAGCATATCTTCAGTCCGCCAGTATTTGCCCTCCCCATTTTCACCGATACATTGTGGGACAATGTTTTGTTTTTAATTGCACCTAAAATCAAATTATAACCAAATGTTCATTGTTTATTTATTTATTATCTATATTATTAAATCAGTTTGTGTGTCTGTCTGTCTGTGCGTTCTAATAGGCGGCCGCAGTTTTGGACCTGGGGAGCTGAAAATTTGCATGTGGGTGTCTATTGATCTGGGTCAGGTCATAGAGGGGGCGAGGCCACGATCGGAGGTCGTTTAGAGGCCGAAATTGAAAACAACATTGCAAATCCATGTTGTTAAGTTTGTCTGTCTGTCTGTGCGTTCTAATAGGCGGCCGCAGTTTTGGACTGGGGAGCTGAAATTTGCATGTGGGTGTCTATTGATCTGGGTTCAGGTCATCGAGGGGCGAGGCCACGCATCGGAGGTCGTTTAGAGGCCGAAATTGAAACAACATTGAAAAAAAATGGCCGTTTGGGACAGAAGAGGCCTCCGTCGAAAAAAAAAAGGTGTATGGAACGAAAGTTGTTCGCAGCCCCCCAAAATGGGGGTACGGATGAGGTCAGATCCAAAATCGGAGGTAATTTAGCGGCCGAAATCGAGGTCGCCGTTTAATGAGGCACGGAGGTCGAGGCTGGTGATTATGGTAGTAGTAGTATTGTGATGATTGTGGTAGTAGTGATTGATGATGGTGATTATGGTAGTAGCAGTGGTGGTAGTACCCGGGCAACGCCGGGTACCCCTGCTAGTTATTATTATTATTATTATTATTGTTATTATTATTAGGGGTTCGACCCCTACGGGTAACCCCTATTGTAATCAGTAAACCCACTTATTCATCCAAATTATTTTTACACGCCGGTTTTGACGCAATAACTCCAGAACCGCTTTTTGGATCGGCATCAAACTTTCACAAGAGGTGCGCTTTTGTATTGGGCAACGTTTGATATGCTAAAAATCCGGCATGGTGGCCAAACAGGTCCGTGGCAGCCGATTTCCCGAAAAATGTGACGCCTAAATACCGTCTCTCCCACTCATAGGAAATGATTGGGCTTTGGCATATGGACTCCACTACTAATGCTCCGCAAATGTTATAGAGAAGGTTTTGCTTTTGCACGTGAGTTTTTCCGGCAATCTTGAAAATACCTCGAATTCCACTTAAAATTCCACATCATGAAAACTACGCCGATGATCAAAGCCATGTTTGCGTAGTTGGGTGAGGCTCGTGATTCCGAACGTTTTGATACCAAAAGAATATAAATGGGTGGAATAGTTTGGCCGCAGCATTGAAAACTGTCTATTCTTAAATGACTTTAAAACCGTATTCGCTACCCACACAAAGTTTACCGTCTACAGGCTTCCACGCATCCCCCAGTTTTGCTTAATAACATAGTCGATTTATTATTCAGATCTATTATTTTTTTTTAAATTTAACTCTCTCAAAACAGTTCGAGTCCCTACGAATTCCACCAATTATTTAGCCAACCTACCTATACATACCTACCCTACCAAATAATAATGATAATTCAAATTTATTTTTGGTGAATAACAGAGTATTTGCTACGGTTTTTAACAATTCCTCCCTTTGCCAAATGCTTTGTTTAATAACAAAGTTCTAGACCTTCAAAGTTTTGACAATTTTTGGTGTGGTGTGAGTTACCTTTCCTCCTCCCTCAAACAGCAAGCAACGTTATCAGGGGTTCAAAAAGTATTGCACGCTTCCATAAAAATATATATAGTCCGGTTTTTACGCAATAACTCCGGAACTGCTTGTCGGATTGGGACCAATCTTTGACACAAGGTGCATTTTGGTATTGGGCAATTTTTGATATGATGTCCAAAATGGTGGCCAGACACGCCCGTGGCAGCCTTTCACACCCAACCCATCTCGTCCTATCTAATTTTATGTTGAACTCTATTGTTCTTGATCCCACTATAGGACTCGGTAGCCTATTCCACATATCTACAACTCTGTTACTAAACGAATAGAGGCAGATCCCTTACACACCCAGTCTCTCTCTGTTGCTCGTTTGCTTGCACACCGGTACAAATGAGGCAGATCCCTTACACATGCAACTAAGATGAACATGGGAATCTGCAGAGAGACAAGTGGCCCACAAAAGGCCTTTCACATCCAACCCATTTCGTCCATATGACTATCTGATTTTATCTTGAAATTCTCTATTGTTCTTGATCCCACTATAGCACTAGGTAGCCGATTTCACATATCTATGACTGTTACGGGAGAGGCAGATCCCTTACACAGCCAATCTCTCTCTCTCTCTTATTTGCACACTTGTACAAATGAGGCAGATTCCTTACATATGCTACCAAGATGAAAATGGGAGTCTGCAGAGAGCCGATTGGCCCACACACGGCAGATCCCTTTCACACCTAACTCATCTCGTTCTATCAAATTTTATGTTCAAGCTCTATTGTTATTGATCCTACTATAGCACTCGGTAGCCTATTCCACATATCTACAACTCTTATACCAAGTGAATACAGGCAGATCCCTTACACAGCCAATGTCTTTCTCTCTCGCTCTTGTTTGTTTGCACACAGGTACAAATGAGCCACATCCCTTACACATGCAACCAAGATGAAAATGGGAGTCTGCAGAGCCAAGTGGCCCACATAAGGCAGATCCCTTTCACACCCAACCCATCTCATAAACGTTACCTGTTATTTACACTACTTACTATACACCCATGTTATCATATACCTGCAACCAAAACACAATTGTAAGAAATAGGAACATAAGAAAATGGGAGTCTGTAGAGAGCCAATTGGCCCACACAAGACAGATCCTTTTCACACCCAAGCCATCTCATAAAAACTCTCTCTCATTTATCTCTGTCTTCCTTATATTTATGACATTCTTGTCTCTGTCTCTCACAAATGAGAACATAAGAAAACCGGAGTTTGCAGAGAGCCGATTGACCCACACATGTCAGATCCCTTTCACACCCATTCCATCCCGCTCTCTCTCTCTCTCATATTTATCGCTATCTTCCTTACATTTATGACATCCTATTCTCTCTTGCCATACTCTCTCTCTCTCCCTCACAAATGAGAACATAAACAAAATAAGGAAACGGGAGTCTGCAGAGAGCCAATTGGCCTACACATGGCAGATCCCTTTCACACCCAACCCATCTCGTTCTATCTAATTTCAAGTTGAAGCTCTATTGTTCTTGATCCCATTATAGCACTCGGTAGCCTATTCCACATATCTACAACTCTCTTACTAAACAAATAGAGGCAGATCCCTTATACAGCCAGTCTCTCCCTCTCTCGCTCATGTTTGTTTGCACAATCTGTTCCTTCTGTAGTTTCTCCATGCCCGATAAGTTAAATGATCTTTTGATATCTGTGACACAGCTTTTGTATCCAACACAATACCCTGCTTGCAAAACCGCTCGAACCCCGGACAACGTTGCTTGCAACTTTAATTAGGAGTTCGACCCCTACGGGGAACCCCTATTGTAATCATTAAACCCGGTTATTCATCCAAATTATTCTTACACGCTGGTTTTTACGCAATAACTCCAGAACCACTTCTTGGATCGGGATCAAACTTTCACAAAAGGTGCGTTTTTGTATTGGGCAACTTTTGATATGCTAAACATCCGGCA